>CM024517.1:11647108-12073013 GCA_014182375.1 Eucalyptus virginea | reverse complement strand
TGATCTTGGGCACCACGTGAGAGGACTAACAAGGAGCATGAGCTTCTAAGTCAGGATTTTTGCCCCATTGACGAAGGCAACCGTAGAAAAAGCATTTAAGTCCTTGAGAATTACCGGTAAGAGAGAGCACGCCGTGGAAATTTTAGGTTGTTGCCTTCATTCAATATTGTGGCCCCAATTGCTTTCCTCGAATTGCCATTTTGTTTCTAGATTCACGAACAGGTCCATGCACTTAGTTTCTAGTTGCTTACAGCTAGTTATCCCGATGGCTTTCCTTAAAGAGTAACTTTCCCTATATTTATGAGTCAAGAATATTGATCTAGCGCGCCACGTGAGAGCGCTTGAATTTCTACATCAGGAATTTTGCCCCGTTGATGAGGCAACTTTAGAAAAAGCATTTGAGTCTTTGAGAATTACCAGTAATAGAAAGCATCCCACAGAAATTTCAGATTGTTGCCTTCTTTCCAGATTGTGGTCTCAATTGCTTTCCTTGAATTGCTATTTTGTTTGAAGATTCATGAACATTTCAATGCGCTTAGTTTCCACTTTCTCACAACTAGTTATACTGACTGAAATCATACACAATCGACGAGGACTGCAGCATTGAGTAAATCAACTATATCTTCTCACATTACCTAGATTAGCGGAATTCTTTGAGCTAGCCATGTCATTTAAATTAGGAAGATAGATGAATATGGTCGGATACTTGAGGCAATTTGCAAATTTCAGGGTATTTTTAGTTTTTCTAAGATTTAGATTCTAATTTGGGACAAATAGAAAAATCAAGGGGTCATTGCAAGTATTTGAAGGATGGGGCTAATTTCGCAATCACCCCATAGCGGAAAAGGGCCGTTCGCACTTTTTCCAGAATTTTATCTAAACCACTGCCCACTGAGATGAGAAGTAGAAGTACTTTTCCCAACCGGAGGTACCCAAATAATTGAACCCCGACTTTTTCCAACACAAAGATGTGGACAGCTCACGTTTTGCGTTTCTATACATTTCAAGCAGATTGCTTAACAGTAGCAAGTTGAACTTGATACAGTAAGAACAGGCATGTGAGAATCATGCGAAAATTCACATCATGTCATCTTCCTTGTATAACTGTAAGAGTAACATCGTTAGCAGAACATCTCTTTAGGCTTTGGCCGGAGGGATCTATATCTTGGGTTAATTGTCTCGCTGTGAATGCAGGTTGCTTTGGACGAGGAAGATCCACGATTTCATAGTTAATCATTGAAACAACAGCTGGTGTGGAAGGCCTATCTTTTGCACTTTCTTGCGTACAAAGAAGCCCCAGATTTATGAACCTCAAAAGCTCAAACTCGAAGCATCTAACAGGTATGTTTGGGTCCACCAGGGCTAGAACATTGTCTTCATTCCACAGCTTCCATGCCTGCAAATTAATCAAGTCAACTTACCATTGGAGTTCCAGTTTATGAGAATACAATGCAGTTACAAATTCTATATCGACGGAAGCTTACTAGTCCTAGAAGGCTCGAGAACTGATCTTCCTCATAAAAATTAGTGTTCCGTCTTCCACTTATGATCTCCAGTAATAATATACCAAAGCCAAAGACATCTGATTTTTCTGAAAATTGTCCTTCCATTGTGCATTCAGGAGCCATGTAATCACTGCTTTGCATCAAACATGTTCAGTGTCCTTATTCTAAGTAGAAAGTAAAATCACTAGGAACGTCAAAATTAAGAGGTACAAACTAGGTTCCCACAACTCTTCATGTATTAGCTTGATTTTCATTTCCCGAAATATCCAAGCCATTCCAAAGTCTGAAATTTTTCGATTGAGCTCTTCATCAGCAGGATATTGCTAGGCTTCAGATCTCTATGAATAATCCTTGGTCTAGAGTCCCTATGAAGATAAAGTAGACCTCAAGAAATTCCATCAATTATGTTGAACCGTGTTCTCCAATCCAAATGTACTTGTTTAACTGGATCTGAATAGATGATAGTAGTATAGTGCCAATTTTAGCAACTGGAAAAGGTTGAAATGCGCAGAAAGAAGAACAAAGCCAAACAGAATCCTTGAAGCATCTGCAGCAGGAACAGTCCAATTCTGTTTAAATGGCTAACTGTACAAATGAGGCTTTCCGGATATAGTGGTATAAATGATAGCTTGAGGCAACACTGGAAAAGCGAAATATTACCAAAAGAAATGTGTCTAGACTCTTGTTGGGCATGAATTCATAGATTAACATTTTATCATCTCCTTCAACACAGCATCCGAGGAGTCTAACGAGATTTCGATGTTGGACCTTACATATGACCACCATTTCATTCATAAATTCTTGCTGTCCTTGTACTGAGGCTCTCGATAGTCTCTTGATTGCGATTTCCTGACTGTTTGGGGTTGCGCCCTGTACACAGGGACTAAATGAACTACTAAAATTGACACACACACACACACACACGCACACACACACACACGCACACACTCACACACCTACCCACTTAGATATATGATACTTTACACGAATAATTATACCTTCTATACTGGCCCAAAAACACCCCGTTCGAGCTTATAGGCATCACCAAAGTTTCCTGTTGACGCAGCCAATTCTCCAAATTTATATAGCACACGCTCCTGGAATTTAACTCTGATCAAGTTCTCTCCAAGCATTTTTTCCCTAGAAACCTCTAAAGTCGCTTCTCCATTGGATAGGTGCTTTTCCTTGCTTTCCTTTACTGCTGATCCAGAAAACGATCTGTGTCATTTAATCCATGAAAACTCAGAACTGAACGGTATACCAGGATCTAACAGCTGCATTACTCGTTACCTCTCTTTTTTCGCCCTCCTGGCAAACCATATTGTGGCGATGACAACGAGCGTTCCTATGATGAACGTAGTTGCTATGATTTCTCTCAGATCTCTCGTCTCACCTGCATATCCGAACGGAGACATAAACTGACGTCCCGCACTATGTCGAAACACAAAAGGTCTCTAATTTCCCACTGCAAATACTGAAACATTAATCTTTCTCCACCCGTTCGTCGTCTCACAGCTGCCACCCAGGCACATTAACAAAGCCCATTCCACGCCAGTCCTCCCGTAGCCACTCGAACCCCGGTCAAGCCACGCGAGAGAGGAGAAGGAGGGGGAGGAATTACATCTCAGTGACTCGAATAAAGCATGTGGGATTTGAGGGACGAAGACTGGGAGGCTAAGCTGAGAATGATTCCCTTCGGAGTAGATTTCGATCAATTCGATTCTTTTTATTCTGTTCCTGAACTGATTCTAAGCATTTTAAGCCGTTTGTAATCCGTCCAAAATTTCTGGATTCTCGAATAGAATTGCGTTTGGTACCGTGCTCATTAATTCTGCTCCAAATCAATTTCTTTAACTTTTAAAATAATTTTTTTACTTTTTCCTTTTTTTTTTCTTTTCTTTTTTTCATTTTTTCATTTTTTCTTTCTTTTTCCTTTTTTTTTCCTTTTTTCTTTTTTTTTCCTTTTTTTTTCTTTTTTCCTTTTCTCTCATCTTCTTTTCCTCGCTTGGCCTAAGCAACCTCACCGAGCGTCGCGCCTCTGGCGAGGTCGAATTCTAGTCGGCCGAGGCTCGCCAAAGATCCGGGCGAGGCTCGACCTCGCCAATTTAGCGAGGCCAAGCCTCGTCGGGGCCGGGGCCGGGCCCGCCGAGGCTAGGCGACGCTCGGCAGGCCACCGGCGAGTTTCGGCGAGCCTCGCCCGGCCACCGGTGGGTCAAGGCGGACGGCAAGAAGCCCAGCTGCAGCCTACCGGCGAGGCTCGGCCTCCAGATCCGGGAGGCCGAGCTTCGCCGGTGGTCAAGGGGGCCGGGCGAGGCCCGCCCGGCCACCGGCGAGCCGCCGGCCGGGCTTGCCCTCCGGCGAGCTCGCCGACTCGCCCGGGTCTCGTGAGCTCGGCGGCGAGCTCGCCGGACCGGGCGGATCTACGCCGGTGGCAACGGATAAGCAGGGATGGCGCGGCGGCCGGCGGACGTGGCGGGCGTGGTGGACGGCAAATGCAAGATGGCCGAAGGAAGAAGAAAATTCTTGATTTTGATTCTCAAATTGCCCTCTGGAGCAAGAATCAACTTTTTTGGTTCTTGATTCTATTCCCAACTGCTCCTGGGAACAAAAATTTTACCAAACGCGATTCTAGCCGAAACCGATTCCGGGGAATAAAGAATCAATTTGGCCCCCTGCTTTGGATGTTTACCAAATGTGGCCTAAGTGGTCGGTCAAGACATCGTCACATCCCCACTCTCTCGATCATTTCGCACAAGATGACCGGGCGGAGCTATGGAACTAAATGGCATGTCTGAGGGGACCCCGTTTGGACGATTTCCGAATTCAAACTATCGCTGCTATTTCGCCGTGCAAGAAGATGGATTACGCGAAACCAAGGTTTGTGCAATGAAGACATGAGACTTTTGATAGAGGTTGTCCCTAGCGTGACGGGGACGGGCGCGTTGTGTAATTATATTATGCAATTTGCTCACAAACCGATCGGCTCTTCATGGGCATGGGCGGGTGAGTTCCGGATTGTATTTAAGAAGAAACTAATTTACAACTAATCCCATAAAAATTCCAAATTGACAAAGTCCTATCACATTTTCCCTATATTAATTTCCATGTCATGAAAATCCCAATCTAGTACACACCAAAGATCACATTTACCCCTAACTAATTTTCGTATCATAAAATAAGACGGAAGCCGACGACCTAGTTATTGGATGGTAGCTAATAGGAATACAAATTTGAGATTTTATAACACAAAAATTAAGCTTGGGGTAAATGTGGCATAAAGATGTAAGTTTGTGATTTTTGTAACATGAAAACTAATTTAGGATAAATGCAGCATAAGTATACCGATATGAGGTTTTCTTGTTAATAACAAATTATTTATCTAAACTTGTCCACTTTGCTATTTGGACAAAAGTTTCTAATCGAAATTATCCGATTGCGCCTTAATAATGCCGTATGTATAGATATCTAAAATAAATAAATAAAAATTCAGATTGAGCTATTAAGGCCCCGTTTTGGCAACCTACTAAATAGTAAAAATTTCTATTCTTTTATTCCCAAGAATTCTTTTAGAACTAATCGTGCTTTGGTAAAATTTTTGTTCCTGTGAAAATTTCTATTTTTGTTCCTAAATAAATTTGGAATAGACTCAAAAATTTTTAAAAAAGTTAATCGTTTCTCCCGGAACAATTCTCAGAATCATACCCATATTTTTTATTTTCTTTTTCTGTTCTCTTCCCTTGCTTCTTCATCTACTACCACAGCTAATTTGCATTGTTGTCCACCGCCCACTACCACCGGTTGCCGTGGCCCACAGTCTGGCTGTAGCTTGCCGGCTGCAAGCCCAGCCCACCGGCGAGGCTCGGGCTAGCCCCGCCGAGGCTCGCCGAGCCTCGCCCAACCGCTAGTGAGGCTTAGGCCAACGAGGGCCGACGGGCTTCTGTGCTGAGGTTGTCGGCCTTCGTCCGGCCGGTCACGGGTCATCCTGCGCGCCGACCGCCACTTGAAGAAGAAGAATGGAAGAAAGAAAGGAAAAAAAAAGGAAAAAGTAATAAAATTATTTAAAAATTAAAAAATTTAGAGTAAAAATTTTGAGCTGGTACCAAAACGCAATTCCATTTCTCAGAATTGAAATTTTGGACAATTATTAAACAAATTTAAAATGCTTAGAAATTGTTTTCAGAATGTAAAAAAGAATAATTTCTTATCAAAATTGTTCCTAAATGTAAGTCTACTAAAACGTGTGCTAAGCATCTAACTATCTATCTATGGTCACTAGTGATGTTTTATATAACTATTGAATTTCCATAGTTATGTAATCTTAAACATATCACGAGTTACTATTTAGTAATTTTTTGACATTTAGTAGTTTTCATGAGAAAAATATTACAATATATAGATAAGCAATATTTTTCAGACTATCAATAACATTGTGTGAGAAAAAGTATCAATTTTTCATTTACTTATGGCACTTCTAATATCCTTTTGCCAAAAATGAAATTTTACAATCAATTGACAAGGACAGCAATGTTAAGTAAAATGAACTATATTATTCTCACAACAACAGGCTTAGCGGAACTTTTTCAGCTAGCCATGCCGTTGAATTTATGATGCGAAATGAACATTAATGAAAACTTGAGGGTATTTCTAGCTAAGATTTGGATTCTTAGTCGGAACAAATAGAAACGTCAAGAAGTAGTTGCGAACATTTGAAGGAGGGGGCCAATTGCAATTCTTCCTGCAGTGGAGGGGGCCGTCTGCAATTTTTCCAGAACTTTATCTAACCCAGTGGCTCCTGATATGAGAAGAAGAAGCATTATTCCCACCAGAAGGCCCTAAATTTTTTAACCCCAACTTTTGATGACACAAATATGTAGTAAAGAACTACAAAGTGGAAAAAAATAGTTCATGTTTTGCGTTTCTATACATTTCCAAAAAAGATTGCGTAAAAATAAAACTAGTAACTTGAAACGGTAAGAACAGGACATATAGTGAGAATCGTGCAAAAATTCAGATTATGTCATCTGCCTTGAAGAACAGTAAGAGTAACATCGTTGGCAGAACATGTCTTTTGGCTTTTTCTAGATGAATCTGTGTCTTGGGTTATTTTCCTCGGGCTGAATGCAGGTTTTTTTGACGAGAAAGATCCACTTCACTGTTGATCATTGAAATAACAGTTGACATGGAAGGCCTATCTTTCGCCCTTTTCTTGCGTACAAAGAAGCCCCACATTTATGCATCTTGGAAAGCTGAACCTCAAAGCATTTAGCAGGTATGTTTGGGTCCACTAGTGCTAGAACATTGTCTTCATTCCATAACTTCCATGCCTGCAAATTAATCAAGTCAATTTACTATTGGAGTTCCAATTTATAAGAATAGAATGCAATTCCAACTTCTATATCAATGAGAGCTCACCAATCCTAGAAGGCTCAAGCATTGATCTTCATAATGAAAACTAGTGTCCGTCTTCCACTTATGATCTCCAGTAATAATATGCCGAAAACTAAAGACATCTGATTTTTCCGAAAATCGCCCTTCCATTGCGTATTCAGGAGCCATGTAACCACTACATTCCATTAAACAAGTTCAGTTTCCTTATTATGAGTAGAGAATAAAATCACTAGGAACGCCAAACTAAAGAGGTACTAACTAGGTTCCCACAACTCTTCGTGTATTAGCTTGATTTTCGTTTCCCCAAATATCCGAGCCATTCCAAAGTCTGAAATTTGGATTGAGCTCTTCATCCAGCAGGATATTGCTTGGCTTCAGATCTCTATGTATAATCCCCAGTCTGAGTCCCTATGAAGATAAAGCAGACCGCGACAAATTCCATTGACAATGTTGAACCGTGTTCTCCAATCCAAATGTACTCGTTTCAGTGGATCTGCATAGACATAGAAGTTTAATGCAAAAAATTCATTTTTGCAACTGGAAAAGAGTGAAATGCACGGAAGTTTAAAGCCAAACAGGAAACGTATAACATCTGCAGCGAGAACAGTCCAATCCTGCTCTAATGGCTAACCATACAAGTGAGGCTTTCTGGATATAATGGTATAAATGATAGTTTGAGTCAACATTGAAATAAGCGAAATATTACAAAAAGAAATGTGTCAAGACTCTTGTTTGGCATGAATTCGTAGATTATCATTTTCTCATCTCCTTCAAAACAGCATCCCAGGAGCCTAACGAGATTTCGATGTTGGACGTTACAGATGACCACCATTTCGTTCATAAATTCTTGTTGCCCTTGTCCTGAGGCTCTCGATAGCCTCTGATTGCTATTTCCTGACCGTTTGGTAGTCTCCCTGTACACAGGGACTAAATGAGCTGCTAAAATTAAACACACACTCGCACACAACTACGTATATAGTACTTAACTATACATGAATAATTATACCTTGTATACTGGACCGAAACCACCCCTTGTCCAAGCTTATTGGCCTCACCAAAGTTTCCTGTTGCTGCAACTAATTCTTCAATCTTATATTTCACAAACTCCTGGAATTCAACTCTGCTCAAGTTCTCTCCAAGCATTACCAATGAAGAAACTTCACCACTGGACAAGTGTTTTCCTTTCCTTCCTTTACTGCTGATCCAGAAAACAATGTTTGTTATTTTTTCCACGCAAACTCAGATATTATTGGCAATTCCAAGATTCAACAGCTGCACAGCCTATTACCTCGCTTTTTCGCCTTCCACCTGGCAAACCATATTGTGATGATGACAATGAGTGTTCCCATGATGACTGTAGTTGCTACGATTTCTCTCAGATGTCCCTTTTCATCTGGAGATCAGAATGGAGACATGAACTGATGCCTCAGATTATGTTGATGCTGCTAGTAAGCAACTACTAAACGAATTATTTAACGAATTATTTTGGTACGCTTGTTTTATAGCTAAGAATGAGACTTTGTCATAGTCAAGAAGATTTGCAAAATCTGCTCCTTTATCAGGGCTCCATATTAGACCCTGCTTGAGCCCATATTTGAGAGTGCACGTGTGCGCATGTCTTGGTTTGTCAATGAGAACCGCCGGTCTTGAAGAGTGAATCGAGCCGAGTGTATTGATCCATCTAAACATAATCTGCACTACCAAACTGATGAGAACCATAATCTAAGAGTAAAGTTAATTTACCAAGTTCTGAGTGGGCCAGCCGAACATAGAGAGCTGTTCCTCCAACGGACAACTTCTGTAGGTCAATTAGGTCTCCTGTCCAGAACATGCAGCCGACTCCAGAGTCATATGCATATGCTACATGAACAATTAATTGAGCAATTTCCTGGGCAATCATTTTCGAGTGTAGAATAAAACTTGCTGAATTTGGCATTTTCATCATTTCCAGCTTTAAAAAATCCATCCTTTTTGCTGGCTGTACTGCTACCGTTTGTAGTTCCATTGCACTGCAGCGATGACTTCCGAATGCATCCACTGGACCAATTTCCTCTTCTCCATTCCTCAGAGTTTTTAGGCTCAAAGCCTCTCAAGCAGCTACAAATTGGTGAATTCCTGGCATTGCAGATTCCAAACGGTCCACACTGGCCATAGACATCACAATCGCTCACCCGAGATGACCAAACAATCTTCCAGGAACTGCTATTGTGATCCAAATATGGTTGCACTAAATCTCCGTTTGATTTCAATAACAAATATGACAAGTAAGACGCCTCAGAAAACTGTGATCTAGATAGACTGTTCCTTCCTGATCGTTCACCAGGTCAAACCCATTAATATAGACTGATTGCTTCTTAGGTACTCCAATTGGACCGCTCGCCAATACAGAGAACTGCAATTCCAAATGAAAAGTTCAGGAATGTACCATGGAACAAGACTTGCCGAGAAGCTTCCAATTGATGGATCAGAAGGGCTTTTCCAAGATGTTAGTGCCTGCTTCTCATTTGGATTTGAGATAGTGCTGAGTTTCATTTTCGCTAAGAATGAATTGGTCATGTGCTGGAAACTTTGCCAGAGAGGGTCTCCATTATTTGCACTAGAATTAGAGCTATGTTTGAGCAAGACGAGGTTCCCAGAATCTAACAACTGAGCTTTTGCATCGGTTACAGAGTTGGAAACATTTGATGACCAAACTAATTCCCTTTCCATTCATGACCACTAGATTACCATCATTGGATATCTTCACAACACCAGAAGAATCTAAAATCGGATTCTCTCTGTTCGCTACCCAGAGAACATTATATGTAGGAACATTATCGAACCAAATCCCCACATAGCGATTTGCAGAACCATTAGGACTAAAGAATCCCATTCTATAGAGACCTCCACTTGATGTTATACTAGCAGGGTCTTGGATATGCTCAGTTGCTGTGATGACATCTCCTCCAATGCAAAATTTTACAACATAATGAGACATTAGAAAGAGAGAGAACAATCTTCCTTTTCCCAGAAATATCATGATGATAACTTGAATCTTTCCTCCTCAACAACAACCTACAGCACGGACACTGCTGCAGCACTAGTGGCTTTGGTAGAGTGAGTACCAAGATCACCACGAGCCGCAAGTGAATTTGAGGACAGAAGATGAAAATCAGAATTCTGCAGAGGAAGGCCTAGTGGTTGAAGGTGAAGGCGGTTTCCCACCACAAGAGATACCCACATGGCCTGATTATCATTTCGATAGTCCCTGGTTAATGCACTTACGGAGCTCCATAAAGAAAGCGATAGCGCAGAGTCTGCTTTTTCAAGCTAATGGCCCCACAGTTTTTCGCAGAGTTTAAGACTCTGGTCTCCCCTATTCAGCATAGGCGTTGCATTTTGGACATCTTATCATCTCTACTTAAACCACTTGCTCTTCATATCAACAATTTTCTTGTCCTTGGTCATGAGATTCTTAGAATACGTTCAGTCGACTTTCATTTTCTGCTTAGCGTCTTCGTATTTCATACATTATATGGATAGTAGCATTTGAACTCATGTAATATCATATGATTTTTCACAAATTATTAAAAGAAAAACCATTCAAGGAGACCAAAGGTCTTTTCAAATAAGTCCTGAAGAATTCCCCACTAACCCGTAACTCAATAAAATTGGGCCCTTAATAATTCACCCTCGACTTTTTTTTTTTCCTAAAGTCAAAACATCCGAAACTTTCACGACATCTGTCAACATGTGCAGCATCACACCAACTTATTAACAACTCGAGCACCCAAAATTAATATTTCGTATCGATGTTCACATACTTTAATTAGTCATCGGTAATATCGGTTAACTATATCAATCTCGGTTAACTATGTCATAGGCCGATTGCTTCTATTAAGCATCGTTAATTAATGTCAATGGAAAAGGCAAAAGAAATTATTTAGTTTATATTAGATTAAATTTTAAAAATTAAGAAAATTTATATCTCGCTTGCATTTCACTTAGGCACCCTTCCGAAAGTACCAATTTTGCCATCTGATGGCTGAATTGCATTAGCCCAAATTACTCTGTCTTCGAGAAACATGAGAAACCCTCTACTTCCGTTGTCTCAGCCGCGTTTGGTAACGATTCTGTTTTCGGGAAAATTCATTCTCGGAAGTCAATTCTAATCGAAATGACTTTTTTTTTTTATTCGTCTCGAAAACAAATTTTAAGCATTTTAAATCATTTAATAACTCGTCCAAATTTTTTATTTTGGAATAGAATTGCGTTTGGTACTCAGCAATTGATTTTGTTTCAAATCAATTTGTTTAATTTTTAAATAATTTTTATACTTTTTCATTTCTTTTCTTTTCATTTTTTCCTTTTTTCATTTTTTTTCTTTTTTTTCATTTTTTCCTTTTTTCTTTTCTTTTTCCTTTTTTCCTTTTTTTCTTTCTTTTCTTCCTTTTTTTTATTTTATTTTTCTCCTATTCTTCTTCTTCTTCGTGCTAGTCACCGGACTCGGTGACCAACTGCACGAGGGCCGACGACCTCACCAAAGCTGTCCGTAGGCCCTCGGTGAGGCCGACCCTCGTTGGTTGAGCCTCGCCGACAACTAGGCAAGGCTCGGCCTCGCGCATCTGGCCAGCCGAGTCTCGCGGTGGCCAGTGAGCCTACCAGGCTGGGTGAGGCTCACCCGTGGACCGGGCGAGGCTCGCCCCGCCACCGGCGGGGGAGCGAGCCCGCCGATGGCTGGTTTTGCCTCCGACAAGCTCTCCGGAGGCTCACCCAGCCATAATGAGGTCCGACGACCTCATCGGAATCTCGCCGCGACCGGCTCGGTGGCGGCAACGAGCAACAGCCAGGCCGGGCGGCATGGGTGGTCGATGAAGAAGAAGAAAATAGAAGAAGACGAAGAGAAAATGGAAGAAGAAGAGTTGTTTTGATTTTTAAATTTGTTCCTAGAACAAAATCAATTTTTTTTTTCTTGATTCTGTTCCACATCTACTTCTAAAAACAAAAAAATAGAAATTTATTTCCGGAAATAAAATTTTTACCAAACGTGATTCTGTTCACAAATTACTCTCGAGAATAAAGAATCAAAATTTGGTCATGTTTGATAATAACCTTGTCTCGAATGGTTACCAAATAGGGTCTCAGTGGCTGCAGTCGAGTTGAGTTATGAAGGTTAATCCCACACCAAATTCCCAGTCACCCTGCACCGGTCAAGCCATGCGCGAGAGGAGGAGGACGAGGACAACGACAACCGGACATCACATCTTCAGTGATGCAACAGTGTGGGATGGGACTAAGGGACGAAGACCAAGCGGCAGGTTAAGTCCTCTGTACCAGGATCACATCGTCACCGTCCCAACTCTACATCCATTCAAAAGAGCAACGACGGAGGGGGGGTGGGGAAGGAACGAAGGACGTATC
Source organism: Eucalyptus virginea (assembly GCA_014182375.1). Classification (NCBI taxonomy): domain Eukaryota; kingdom Viridiplantae; phylum Streptophyta; class Magnoliopsida; order Myrtales; family Myrtaceae; genus Eucalyptus; species Eucalyptus virginea. The sequence goes on along the minus strand of CM024517.1, from coordinate 12,060,720 downwards.
ACAGGGGCCTCTGCTTTTGGTTGATTTCTAATTGAATCTCCGCTGTCGTCTTGACATTCAATAAGGGAGACAATGTACAAATCAAGTTGTGCGGAAAGGACTTGACACTTGAGAGGTTGTCCCTTCCGTCACGCACGGTTCGAGGTCCAAGCAGTTCTCTCACTAGGATGGACGGGATTCTAATTATTGTTGTGATAGGCCTAATCAATATACGAATGAATTCTATCAAAGTTTCTAAAAATTCTCAGTACTGTATTTTATGTTTTTTTTCACTAAATTGATTGGGTCAAATGAGTTTGGCCAAGTGAAGTGAGTATATTGAATTTGAGAATGGAATTACTTATCTACACTGTTGGTCCATTTTGCTCTTTGCACATAATCAGAACCATATGCTTGTAGCCTTTCACAGACACAAATATATATATGATTAAAGATCTTCAGATTAAGCAAGTAAGCATCTACCTATCTATCTATAATCACTAGTAATTTTTCTTATGTAACTAGTGAATTCCCATAATAATACATTCTTCTACACAACAGAAGTGACAATTCATGGGTAAGCAACAATTCCTGAAGATGATTAACAAAATATTTTATGTGAAAAGGTATCGGTTTTATCAGGTTTAAAAATTATAGCGGAGTAACTTTTCGTAATTGTGTATATTTTGATTCACTATTAACTTTCTTGAGTGATTGATAATTTTTTAAGGGAAAATTACTATTTAGCAATTTTAACGTATGTTTAGTGACTTTTCAAATGGAAAATAAATTTCAATATATTAATAATCACACTGTGTAAAGTCTTACATTAAGTTCAATGATTTTTCAAAAGAGAAGGTTATTTTCACATCTCTTTAGCTATTGCAAAACAATGGAAAATTACTTTTTAACCTATAGAATAAGTTGGAATCTTCCCAATACACTTCCACGATTATGTTGCTCAGCCTTGGCAGCTTATTTGGTCTTTGTTAACACAATACACTACGTTTTTCTTTTTTTTTTTTTTTGGTCTCAATCAGACCCAAGAGTCAACTGTGGGCTTCTGATTGTACTAGATTTGATGGGTGATGCCAGGTGCACTTTCAATCAGCTAGTAAGGGCACAATAGTCAATCCACATTGTCCTTTTCCTCCAATTTTCACATCAATAAAATCATGAACTCATCTTTTATCTTCACTTGCCATTGTCGCCTAACACTTCACCTACCCTCATTTTTTTGTGGTCCTTAAAATGTCTAAAAAGGGAAATTCATAGTATTATCCCATTCAATGAAGAAGAACATGCTTACATCTCTCCTATTTACCCTAATGTTTCTAATTTGGGGGTGATTCAAATTGACAAGTGACTTGTGCATGCCGAAGAGATAGAGTTAGCTAACTATTTTCACCAAAATTGATTATTTTTGTATATGTAGATATTTATATATTACCCATAATTAGATTAATGACTAAATTTTCATGGTAAGGGTGCCATTGCACCTTGATATTACTAAATGCATACATAGTCTGACACCATTACCCTCACGACCATCACTTTGGACATGACCAACATCTAATGTCGCGTGCACTCGTGAATTTGATGATAGAGCTGTAACTATCCATTTTCCATGGCGATTGGGACCTTCTTCACCTTTGCAACCGAGATCTTTACCAAGTGGATCATGTTGTGATGCCGGCTAGAAATTGCAAGTGGTTCTGCTTTGGTGGTCTTGCCGCTAGACTTGACGCTGTTCATATTAATTAAATCTAGCTCAATCAGCATATGTTAATATGTGAGAGCACAGCTTCAATAGGCAGTTCATGCTTAATAAGGACCAAACCATCACCAACCTACAAAGTTAGCCTCTTCAATCTTCCTAATTTTGACTTTAATACATTTGGCATAAAGACTAGTAGGAAAAACATAAGAACCGATGAACAGTAAAAAATTGTACTTGATAAAACGTTCAATATTGAGCTAGGTTTCAATAGACCTATCAAAATGGATCTTAAATCCATTTATGACCCATTTAAAACATAAATGAATCATATATGAGTTACTTCAATTTTGAAGAGCCTTCCTTAAATGGGTTAAAAAGTTTAAATCCTCAAATAAATGGGTCTAATGACTGACCAAAAAAATAAATAAATAAATAAATGGGTCTAATGGGTTGAGTTTAGAACTCATTTTCGACCCACTAGGCTCACCCACTCTTTCTCTTTTTTTAGCCATATAAAAAAACATAAAAAAATCAAAATTACATTATTCTTTATTTTTCTTTTCATTTCTTTTTAATTTCCTTATTTCTTTCTTCTTCCTTCTTCCATTGTCCTCCGTTGGCCGCCCAAAGTGACGACTAGCGATCAGCCAAGCGCGGACGAACTCGCCATTCAGGCAAGGCCGAGGGCACACCGAGGTCTAGTGCTATCAACGTCTAATAGGCTCGAGCCTCATCAAGTTTGTGAGAGTTGAGCTCATTGGCCTCAAGCAAGCTCGACCTCTCTAGATCTAGGGAGGCTTGAGTCTCCCTAGTCTCACCAAATCTAGCGAGACTTGAGCCTCACCCGAGGCTGGCGAATTTTTAAAAAGAAAATAAAAGAATTTAAACTTCGAATTTTTTATAAAATAAAAACATTAATAATAATGCATAGAGGAAAATTAGATTTTCTATATCAAACAACAATAACAAAAAATAATTTATTTTCAGATTTTGGGCAAACACCATAAAATATTGATATTTTCATAGAAAATGGCTTTTTGAAAAATATTTTTCAAGAAAAAACAAAGCATCAATTGTTTAAAAAAATTATACTAATTTTCCATTAAATTTGCATTGCATGAAAGTGTTTTAACAATACCATTAAAAAAAAAAAAAAAACATAAGAAACGAGTTTTCTTAGATTTGGTTAAATGGGTTGGCTTAGGTATGGGTTGGGTATGCATTAGATTGGGAAAAAAAAAAAAATCGTATTACGGTAAATGGGTCATAAACAAGTTAAATTGGTCAATTTGGGTAAAATCATTTATAATATGATTGGACCACCCCCCTCTCCCCCAATTTTGACAAGTCTAGTTTTCCGGAATGTCCATCCTGAGAACACTCTTCATTGGCCTCCAATTGTGATAAGCATAACATGGTCGATAGAACCTCAATCTGGGCTCGGTTCAAGAATGGTTGATTAATCGTTTATGCGGTACTTTGTAAATTTTTTATTTTTAGGCAACTATCAAGAGCATTCGAAAAAAGAGTGGTTGGTTCTACATTTCTTGCAGTTGTAAGCGAATGATCACGGTAACAGAAACAAGCTTTTATTGTGGCAACTACATCGAAGCTCTTAACTACTCAAAGATAAGATCTTTCATAGTCATAGACAATATCAGTTTATCTGTCAACTGCATCGAAGCTCTTACCTACTCACTGATAAGCTCTTTAACTACTATTTTTTAGGCAACTATCAAGAGCTTTTATTGTTCGTCGGTTCACTTTGACTTATGGGTCAAGAATATTGATCTTGCGCACCACGTGAGAGGACTAACAAGGAGCATGAGCTTCTAAGTCAGGATTTTTGCCCCATTGACGAAGGCAACCGTAGAAAAAGCATTTAAGTCCTTGAGAATTACCGGTAAGAGAGAGCACGCCGTGGAAATTTTAGGTTGTTGCCTTCATTCAATATTGTGGCCCCAATTGCTTTCCTCGAATTGCCATTTTGTTTCTAGATTCACGAACAGGTCCATGCACTTAGTTTCCAGTTGCTTACAGCTAGTTATCCCGATGGCTTTCCTTAAAGAGTAACTTTCCCTAGATTTATGAGTCAAGAATATTGATCTAGCGCGCCACATGAGAGCGCTTGAATTTCTACATCAGGAATTTTGCCCGTTGATGAGGGCAACTTTAGAAAAAGCATTTGAGTCTTTGAGAATTACCAGTAATAGAAAGCATCCCACGGAAATTTCAGATTGTTGCCTTCTTTCCAGATTGTGGTCTCAATTGCTTTCCTTTTTTTTTTTTTTTTTTTTTTTTTTTGGTCGAAAGATAACATATATTAGATTATATGGTAATACAAGCAGATGCAACAGTGTCCGAAGATAGAATGTCCTTGAAAATACATGGAGGGAAAAGAAGCCAGTTTGTAAGTGGGCCTTGATCCCTGTGGGCTTTAGCAACCCAGTCGGCTACTGGGTTTGCTTGACGCCGAACGTGTTGAAGAGAGAGAGGTTAGGGCATTGAGCAAATAAGTCGGCGAGAATCGCGAAGAGATGGCGTTCCATCCATGGCGGCCACTGTATTCTTTGTTGAACGATCTCCACCAACAGTATGCGGTCGATTCGATCACTAAGTGTTGAAGATGGAGCCCCCGTTGGATCAGCCGTTGAAGAGCTGATATGAGAGCATAGATCTCGGCTTGGAAGGCCGATTGGGCGAGCACAGATCCGGTAATCACATCGGTAAGAACACCGTTGCTATCTCTCGTAAATACATGCGATTGATCCTTTCTCCAACCCTATGCGAAAAGCCCCATCAATATTACATTTTACGCATCCCTTGTCGCGGTTTCCATCTCTCGATCTAAACCGACAAGGTTGTTGTTAATCCACCGTACGAGGGGTGTAAAAGCTTGAAGATTCTGCTTTGGGCAAGGGCGTTGTCCACGGCTTGAGCGGATCCAGTTGGTGCTGCCGAAAGACTGCATTATTTCGTTGACGCCAGATCTCCCACAACGCACACTGGCGATCACTTCGAAATCTGGAGACGCTCGTGGGATAGAAGCTCGGGTTGCAACCCAGGCATCAAAACGCCGAACTGAGGTAGGTAAAATCGTGACCCTAATTTCTTCATGATTCCAGATGTCTTTAGTCCAAGGGCAGAAGAAGAAAAGATGCTCAATCGTTTCTGGAATGTTGTTGTTACATAGTGAACAATAGGGATTAGGGGAAATATGGCGTTGATAGAGATTCTCTTTTGTAGCAATGGCGTTTTTACAAGCTAACCAGAGAAACACCCGAAGCTTTGGAGCAGTTCGCATATGCCAGATTTTCCTCCATAACTGGGTAGGGTTGGTATAAGAGGATGATGCTACATTCATTGGGGTTTGATGTGTCAAAGAGAGATAATGATAACAGCTTTTCACTGTGTAGGTACCTGAAGACGTAGCAGTCCAAACTAATTGATCATGCAGGAGTGAAGGGTTGAGAGGAGTAGTTAGAATTGCTTCACTGACCTGGGCATCAAAGAAGGTGGTAACAAGAGACGTCTTCCATTCGGACTTTGGTAAGTCTATTAGATCAGCAACTACCTCAGGTTCTCCCTCCTCTGCTAATCCTCCTATCTGACCAATTGGTAACCAGTTATCTTCTCTTATTCGAATATGTGATCCATCCCCAACTAACCAACGAAGTTTAGGAGTAATAGCTTCTCGTCCTTTTAACAAACTCTGCCACCCCCAAGAAGGTCGATAGCCTGATTGAGCGGTTTGAAAAGATGAATACCTGAAATATAATCCCTTAAAAAGCTGACTCCAGATAGCATTAGGTTGCTGAAAAAGACGCCAAGCTTGCTTACCAAGCATAGCTTTGTTGAAATTAATTAAATCTTTGAATCCCATCCCCCCTGATGCTTTTGAGTGCTTTAATTCTGTCCAATTTTTCCAATGAATTCCAGATTGACCACAGTTTACTCCACCGAATGCTGATATCTTTCTTTCTATCAATCTGCAGAGCGACAAGGGAAGCTTAAAAATAGACATGGCGTACTGAGGTAAGGCCTAAATTACTGATTTCAGTAAGATTTCCTTGCCACTTTTCGATAAGAATTTTTCCTGCCAACCAGCTAATTTAGCATTGACTCTTGCCAGGATCCAGGAGAACATCACCCGTTTGGAACGACCCCAATCCGAGGGAATGCCCAGGTACTTACCATATTTACTGATAATAGGTATTCTGAGTTCTTGCGCTAAATTGTGTTGTAAGGTAAGAGGGCAGTGTTTGCTGAAGAACAAACCGGATTTGTTCCGATTAATGAGTTGGCATGTAGCGAGGCAATATTGGTTTAGGAGATTGGCAAGGTTTTGGCATTCATAAACCGGGCTTTTAGGAAAAATACTGAATCATCAGCAAAAACAAGTGAGATAACTTAGGACAGGCTCTATTGAATTGAATCCCCTGTATATGTCCCATATCCACAGCTTGACTGATAGTAGTTGAATTGCTATTTTGTTTGAAGATTCATGAACATTTCAATGCGCTTAGTTTCCACTTTCTCACAACTAGTTATACTGACTGAAATCGTACAATCAATTACAATCGACGAGGACTGCAGCATTGAGTAAAATTAACTATATCTTCTCACATTACCTAGATTAGTGGAATTCTTTGAGCTAGCCATGTCATTTAAATTAGGAAGATAGATGAATATGGTCGGATACTTGAGGCAATTTGCAAATTTCAGGGTATTTTTAGTTTTTCTAAGATTTGGATTCTAATTTGGGACAAATAGAAAAATCAAGGGGTCGTTGCAAGTATTTGAAGGATGGGGCTAATTGCAATTCACCCCATAGCGGAAAAGGGCCGTTCGCACTTTTTTCCAGAATTTTATCTAAACCACTGCCCACTGAGATGAGAAGTAGAAGTACTTTTCCCAACCGGAGGTACCAAATAATTGAACCCCGACTTTTTCCAACACAAAGATGTGCACAGCTCACGTTTTGCGTTTCTGTACATTTCCAAGCAAGATTGCTTAACAGTAGCAAGTTGAACTTGATACAGTAAGAACAGGCATGTGAGACTCATGCGAAAATTCACATCATGTCATCTTCCTTGTATAACTGTAAGAGTAACATCGTTAGCAGAACATCTCCTTAGGCTTTGGCCGGAGGGATCTATATCTTGGGTTAATTGTCTCGCTGTGAATGCAGGTTGCTTTGGACGAGGAAGATCCACGATTTCACAGTTAATCATTGAAACAACAGCTGGTGTGGAAGGCCTACCTTTTGCACTCTCTTGCGTACAAAGAAGCCCCAGATTTATGCACCTCAAAAGCTCAAACTCGAAGCATCTAACAGGTATGTTTGGGTCCACCAGGGCTAGAACATTGTCTTCATTCCACAGCTTCCATGCCTGCAAATTAATCAAGTCAACTTACCATTGGAGTTCCAGTTTATGAGAATACAATGCAGTTACAAATTCTATATCGACGAAAGCTTACTAGTCCTAGAAGGCTCGAGAACTGATCTTCCTCATAAAAACTAGTGTTCCGTCTTCCACTTATGATCTCCAGTAATAATATGCCAAAGCCAAAGACATCTGATTTTTCCAAAATTGTCCTTCCATTGCGCATTCAGGAGCCATGTAATCACTGCTTTGCATCAAACATGTTCAGTGTCCTTATTCTAAGTAGAAAGTAAAATCACTAGGAACGTCAAAATTAAAGAGGTACAAACTAGGTTCCCACAACTCTTCATGTATTAGCTTGATTTTCATTTCCCCGAAATATCCAAGCCATTCCAAAGTCTGAAATTTTTCGATTGAGCTCTTCATCAGCAGGATATTGCTAGGCTTCAGATCTCTATGAATAATCCTTAGTCTAGAGTCCCTATGAAGATAAAGTAGACCTCAAGAAATTCCATCAATTATGTTGAACCGTGTTCTCCAATCCAAATGTACTTGTTTAACTGGATCTGAATAGATGATAGTAGTATAGTGCCAATTTTAGCAACTGAAAAAGGTTGAAATGCGCAGAAAGAAGAACAAAGCCAAACAGAATCCTTGAAGCATCTGCAGCAGGAACAGTCCAATTCTGTTTAAATGGCTAACTGTACAAATGAGGCTTTCCGGATATAGTGGTATAAATGATAGCTTGAGGCAACACTGGAAAAGCGAAATATTACCAAAAAGAAATGTGTCTAGACTCTTGTTGGGCATGAATTCATAGATTAACATTTTATCATCTCCTTCAACACAGCATCCGAGCAGTCTAACGAGATTTCGATGTTGGACCTTACATATGACCACCATTTCATTCATAAATTCTTGCTGTCCTTGTACTGAGGCTCTCGATAGCCTCTTGATTGCGATTTCCTTACTGTTTGGGGTTGCGCCCTGTACACAGGGACTAAATGAGCTACTAAAATTGACACACACACACACTCACACACCTACCCACTTAGATATATGATACTTTACACGAATAATTATACCTTATATACTGGCCCAAAAACACCCCGTTCGAGCTTATAGGCATCGCCAAAGTTTCCTGTTGACGCAGCCAATTCTCCAAATTTATATAGCACACACTCCTGGAATTTAACTCTGCTCGAGTTCTCTCCAAGCATTTTTTCCCTAGAAACCTCTAAAGTCGCTTCTCCATTGGATAAGTGCTTTTCCTTGCTTTCCTTTACTGCTGATCCAGAAAACGATCTGTGTCATTTAATCCATGAAAACTCAGAACTGAACGGTATACCAGGATCTAACAGCTGCATTACTCGTTACCTCTCTTTTTCGCCCTCCTGGCAAACCATATTGTGGCGATGACAACGAGCGTTCCTATGATGAATGTAGTTGCTATGATTTCTCTCAGATGTCTCGTCTCACCTGCATATCAGAACGGAGACATAAACTGACGTCTCAGACTATGTCGAAACACAAAAAAGGTCTCTAATTTCCCACTGCAAATACTGAAACATTAATCTTTCTCCACCCGTTCGTCTTCTCTCAGGCTGCCAACGAGGCACATTAACAAAGCCCATTCCACGCCAACCTCCGGTAGCCACTGAACCTGTCAAGCCACGCGCGAGAGGAGGAGGAGGGGGAGGAATTACATCTCAGTGACTCGAATAAAGCATGTGGATTTGAGGGACGAAGACTGAGTGGTCGGTCAAGACATCGTCGCGATCCCCACTCTCTCGTTCTTTTCGCAAAAGACGACCGCGGAGCTAAGGAACTAAATGACATGTCGGAGGGGACCCTGCGTTTTGGACGATTTCCGAATTCAAACTATCGCTGTCATTTCGCCGCGCAAGAAGAGGGATTACGCGAAACCAAGGTTTGTGCAATGAAGACATGAGACTTTTGAGAGGTTGTCCCTGGTGTGACAGTCGGGACGGGCGCGTCGTGTAATTATATTATGGAATTCGCTCATTAAACTGATCGGTTCTTCATGGGCATGGGCGGGTGAGTTCAGCGGATTGTATTTAAGAAGAAACTAATTTACAACTAATCCCGTAAAAATTCCAAATTGACAAAGTCCTATCACATTTTCCATAGCTCACTCTAAGCTAATAAATAATATAGCTTGCTCTAAGCTGATAAGGTATACTGCTCGCTCTACGCTGACATATCGAACTCGTAGGCTGATATAGTATACTGGTATACTGCTCGCGCTAAGCTGACATATCAAAGCCCGTAGGTTGATTTAATATACCATCCTGACCATTTAATCAATTTACCTTTTTTATCATTCCCGATAAAAATAATCGTGTGTGGGTACATGGTTGGCCTTAGCCAAAATACCATATTTTCACCTTTGAAAATCCCACCAATTTCCACAATCCAAAAACACATTTTTGGCGCTGTAAACCGACGTTCGGTGATTTTCTAATTAATTACTAAAATGAATTAATTTTGGGATAATTACCCACAATCACAAATCACACTCAATTTACACAAAATAACAGTCAATTAAATAAATAGATTACACCACTACAATTAGCATAAAATTCTGGTCACCAAATATCTCGGTCTAATTTCTGGAAATTAACTAATTAATTACGAAAATTAATTATTAAATGCTAAAATTGCACACTTAGGCCCGTAAAACCTAATTAAAAGTCGAGACGGGCCCGGAAAATTTCCGAACTACTCTAAATAAATACTATAGCTTGTCTAGGCTCTAATTACATTACTCTAACCATCTAACATGCAATAACAATTAATTAAATTGTTAATCTATTGTAACTATCCACATAAGCCATACTTAGTATAAACTAATCAACCCTTAAACGTCATTAACTTACTAAGCAAGGATTAGTGAGTTAAACTCACTTGTTAAGCAATCAGCTTAGATCAAAACGACAGGGACACGGCGAGGGTCGAGACACCCAAAGCAGGACCGCCAAGTGGGGTCGGGAAAGGCCTGAAAACGGGCCAAACAGTGGCCGTGATACCCACTATTGTCCAATTCGTTCTAGGCCGAGAAAGGCCGCTCGGCGACTTGCTGGCTCGATTTCTGGGCTGCTGGAGTCTTCGAATGGCAAGGGGAAAGGAGGAGGGTGGTCAACGGGCAGAAGAGGGGAGGAAGAAGGAGGGGGACGGTTTGGCTAAGGAGGGGGCCACCATGTCTCCTTCTCATCACCTTGTCCCCTTGGTGTGCCCCATTCACATGGCTGTCTTCCTCAGCTGATTTCCAGCCACCAAACACTCTTCTAGAAGCCTTGAGTTGGTCCACAAGTTGGGTCCAAGGGGGGCATATGAATTTTGGTGCAAACGGCACAAATTAGACTTCAATCCTCACTTGAATTAAATCAATTTGGCCTCTAAAAATTCAATTATTGAGTCATCGATCCAATTGGTATTTTTTTCTCGCCAATTGATCCTACTTGCATCCCAATTTCGCGATAAAAAACAGTCATCGGAATTTCCCAAATCGAAAGCGGCCCTATAACGACTTTTTTCGCCAAAATCTTGGTTTGTAGAAAAAATTTTGGAGATTGAGTCGAAGTTCCTAAAATGACTCATAACATGACAGAACTTTCAATTTATGAAATCGGATTCGAATCGCGGTTAATTTCAATCTGGCACGATTTTAGCGTGACCTAGGCTACCGGGTAGCTTTCAGAAATTTTAATATAAATGACCCGTGGTCGATTTTCTTCAAGTCATAATGAACCTTTTTGACACATTGGCGACTCTCTGTGGTCGTGAAAATCTCAAGGATTCAAATACGGACACAGGGGTACTAAAACAATAGAAAAATCAATCTAGTGTCGGCCGACGAGAATTTTGTAATTTAGTGGAATCACCTACGTTTAGCCACACATCTCTATAGAACCGACATATCTCTGATCTCTAATCGACTTTTAACTGTGCCGTAATGATCTCTACAGATGAGCACGATCGAGTAATCGATTTCTGGTCGAATTCTCAAGTCTATTACATTAAAATCCCTTAGTGACTTCCCTAGATGGACTAGTTATCAGGAGTGATCAGCCCTGAGGACAGTACTATAGGCACATCAATGAAATGCCTGATTAATTTAACTGAAAACAGAACTGAAAAATTCAAAATGTCATAGTATGTAATTGAACCCTCACAATTACATGACAACTAAGGGTTATCCGCGATTTGGAGAGGCATAAACGTGGATCGAAAATTATCAACCAAGCATTAATTGCACGAAAACCTCTAAAAGCCATCCGATAGTTTAGGTCATACGAAAGATGCATTTAACCAATTTTAACCATGAAATTTAATTCAATTTCGGATATTGAACTTTCTAGGGTTTCAAAACTAATTTATTGGACGTTGCCTCATTATCCGTTGAATAATCAACAAGTTCGAAATTTTTGGAAAAGAAATTATCGGACGAAAATTGGAAACTTAAAGTGAGCCAGACCCATTGGCAAAGTGGTGATTTTGGCCAAAATCTTGGCTTTAAAGAGAAAAAAAGGAAAGAAGAAGATATTAAGGGGACACAATGCTAGGCCAAGAGGGTTTTTAGAAAGAGTTGGTGAAAAGAATAATGGGATCTTGGAGAAAAATCCTAAGAAAATCTAGCTCAGCATATCTCATTATGCAAGAACGCTGCTCCAACTAGCACTTCATGCTTAACATGCTTAATAAGTGTGATATCCCAAAATTTGACCACATTTGAAATAAATGAAATTGTTATTTCATTAATGTACTAATAATCAATTTACTCGAACTGATTACTCATGAGTTAAGTAATTTATTGAGTGATGTCGTAAAGGGTTAAAAATGCAAAAGACTAAAGAATTCGATCAAGAATCGACCACTCGAACATAAGGATCGACAATGGTCAATCCTAAGTTATTATAAATCAATAAGCGAACAGATATAAATCGATTCGACAAAAGTGCATAGTCGGTTCGTGAGTGGTTTCACACGAGTATAATACTCACGTCAAACAACGATAAACCAATTTTCTATTGATTTTATACTCAGAGTACAGAATTGAACCCTCGCGATTGCATGACAACCGAGGGTCATCTGTGATTCAAAGAGGTACAAATGTGAATCAAAAATTATATATCACGGGTCAATTGCACGAAAACCTCTAAAAGCCATTTGATAATTTAAGTCGTACTAAAGACACATTTGATCAATTTTAACCATGAAATTTAATTCAATTCCGGGTATTAAAATTTTGAGGGTTTGAAGACTAATTTATTGGACATTGCCTCGTTGTCCGTTGAATTATCAACAAGTTCGAAATTTTCAGAAAAAAAAATTATCGAACAAAAATTGAAAATCGGAAAGAGAGTCGGAACCAAGTGGCAAAGTTTTGATTTGTTGATCGAAATCTTGGCTTTAAAATAAATAAATAAAAAATAAGAGGATATCAAGGGGACACAATGCTAGGCCAAGAGGGTTTTTAGGAAGAGTTGGTGAAAAAGGATGGGATCTTGGAGAAAATTCCTAAGAAAATCTAACTCTCTCTCTCTTCTCCCCCTTTTGGCCCCCTTCCCCTCACGCAATTCCCACACCCCCCCAAAAAAAAAAAAAAAAAAAAGGACAGCCTCCTTCCCTTCTTACTTTGTTTTCTCTCTAACCTTCTGCTTCTTCTTCTTTTTCTTGACTTCCATTTGGCCGTCCCCGAGGTTGGAACACCTGAGTGCCATAACTTGGCACGGAGTGACACTTAAGTGCCATAACTTTAAAATGGTACACTTAAGTGCCATTATCGGAATAAAATTGAACACTTAAGTGCCACTGGCGAAAATCCGGCCAAATAGCTGACGTGGCAATTTTCCGGCGAGTTTGGTCCAAAACGGCATCGTTTTGCACGCTGACGTGGCGGAGAAAATGCAAAAACGACGCCGTTTCGTGTCGACGTGTAAATAATAATATAAAAATTAATTAAATTAGATTTAAACTTAATTTTATTTAAAATATTTAAAAAAAATTTAAAAATTAAGAATAATTAAAAAATTAATAATTAAAAAAGGGGGGGAGGGAGGTCGAATGGGGCGGGCCGAGGGCGAGCTCTCGCCGCCGCCGCCTCCCGCCGTCGCCGGAAGGGCCGGCAACGGAGGGGGAGGGTTGGCCGGGGTCACCGACCCCCGGCCGACCGACGACGAGGGCTGCGAGCCCTTGCCGGATCGCGGTGAGGGCCGCGACCCTCACCCATATCCGGCGAGGGCTCACGGGCCCTCGCCATCGGCCGGCCGGCCTCACCGGCCCCCGGCCGAGGCCCGGCGACCCCAGCCCGACCCTCCCACTCCGTCGCCAGCCCTTCCGGCGGCGGCGGGGAGGCGGCGAGGGCCGCGAGCCCTCGCCGGATCCGGGCGAGGTCTTGGGCCGGGGGCCGGCGAGGCCGCCGGCCCGACGGCGAGGGCCTACAAGCCCTCGCCCATATCTGAGGGCGAGGTCGCGGCCCTTGCCGTGATCCGGCGAGGGCCGCGAGCCCTCACCGCCGTCGATCGGCCGGGGCCGCCGACCCCAGCCAACCCTCCCCCTCCGTCGCCGGCCCTTCCGGCGACGACGGGAGGCGGCGCGATGAGGGCTCGCCCTCGCCCGCCCGTTCGACCTCCCTCTCCCCCTTTTTTTTTAAATTATTAATTTTTCTTAATTTTTAAATTTTCTTAATTTTTTAAATTTTTCTTAATTTTTAAAATTTTTTAAAATTTTCTTAATTTTTCTTAATTTTTTGAATATTTTAAATAAAATTAAGTTTAAATCTAATTTAATTAATTTTTATATTATTATTTACACGAAACGACGTCGTTTTTGCATTTTCTCCGCCACATTAGAGTGCAAAACGACGCCGTTTGGACCAAACTCGCGGAAAGTTGCCATGTCACCATTTGGCCGGATTTTCGCCGGAGTGGCACTTTAGTGTTCCATTTAACTTCGAAACTGGCACTCAAGTGTACCATTTTGAAGTTATGACACTTAAGTGTCCTCCGGTACCAAGTTATGGCACATGGGCTGTTCTTATGCCGGCTGTCCCCTCACCTACCATTCTCACTCCCATGTTCACCACCATTCACCACTACTTTTCACCGCCATCTCCACCACCACTCACCATGGCCCACACCATTCCTCACTATCACCACCCAATCCAAGCCGTTGCCACCGCACCACCTTCACCGTTGCTTGTGCGCACCATTGCCATTCCTCACACTGCTATTCACCATCCTCACCACCGCCGCAAACCACCACCGAACACCCCTCCCTCCTTAGCCAAGCTATAGGTCTCAAGTTCCGAGCCGCCGTCGTTCGTGCCACCTCTCAAGCCGTGAGCCATGTGTCCTCAACGCCATCGCACCACCATCGTCGCGAGCTCGTCACCTTTGGAAAACTCATGAGTCAACTCATAATCCTTTATTAGGTAGTTAATTACATTTAGGGGTAGGTTTAGTTTAGACTAATGGTGATTAGTGCTAAATAAGTATGGTTTAGCCTTAATTATATTTACGGACGATTTATATTAAAGTCAAGTGCAATTAGTTTAAGTAATTACAGTTAGTCTTAATTAATCGTGGTCAAAACAATTAATCGCGATTAGATTAATTAATCGAGTTTAGTTCAATTAATCGTGATTTGTTTAATTAATCACAATTTAGCCTAATTAGTCATGATTAGCTTAGTTAATCTCGATTGGTGGAAATTAATGACGGATTAGCCATTAAGTATAATCTTATGTTTATTTTATTGGTTTGATTTATGTATAATTCCGATTGTTTGAACTTGCTATGCCATGTTATTGGCTGTCCGATATATATGCCTTAATTACTATTTCCAAAGAAGGTTTTATGGACAAGAAAATAACAAATTTTGAGTTGTCGAGCTTAAACGCCGAGTTTTACGAGCTAAATGGAGCAATGGGATTTTAAAGTGAAAGTGTGCAAAACTTAACGGGCTAATTTTTAATAGGCGACCATGTGCGAATATTTTACTTGAGTTTTAAGTGTGAAAAATTGCTAAAGTTGGTCATTTAAAAACGAACTCTTTTGTACGAGGCTAATCAATGGCAAATAAAATTGACTTGACTGTTGACGTGCTTGAGTGGTCATTTAATCAAACTTGTTAGCTAACGGAAGTTTGGGGATGATGCCCAATGTTTATTGGATGCCCGGCAGGGGGTATAGATGCCAAGTCACAGTTGAGATCGAACCAATGCTCCTTCATAGAACATCGAATAAGCGGGGTTCAAGATAATGCCATGCTCGGTAAGGCGGGATGATGCCCAGCTTAGGCCAAAAGACCGCTGACTTATGTGTTGACCGTGGCTCGAGGGATCATAATAATTGGAACATGTATGTTTGATAGTGCGCCTGGTTATTATGGAATTTGTTATGATCAATGTTTAAGCTTGTTGCATTGATATTGCTATATGCGATGTACTAATGTGCGAGGTGTGTCAAGGCGAGGTAAGTTTGTATATCATATGCGTTTAGGCCACCTTCAAAATGAATTCGTGTCCTAATTGAGGCTTAGGTTATTAACTCGCTAAGATTTATATCTCACCCTGATATTGTTTATTATTTTCAAGCCCGTAGTATGGAGAACCATCGCATAAGGTTCGAGGTCCTCTAGAGACAAAGGATTGGCCTAGCATTAATGAAGCTTAGGTTAACCCTAACCTTGTTGGTTTTTGAAATGGTTGGTAGGAAGTTGCTATGGTAAAGGCTTGTAATATTACACTTTCTAAGATTAACTATAAATAAATAAAAGTGTACTCTTGGAAATGTTTGATGTGTTTACTATCCATGTTATTTGTTGGTTGACCGGGTATTTATATTAAGTGTTTTCGCATGTGTTTAATCGAAAGATAAAAAGAATGGAAAGACGACACATCTTGGGACACCGCAATTTAGTAGACCGTTGAGGAATGTTTGCGCACTCGAGTTCGGGCGTGACATTTCCGTTTAAGTAGTATTGGACCCTAATCAAGTTCTAAAGTGATAAGGTGCAATGAGTCTTGGAATAGTTAGCTTGAAAAATATTTTTCTTATGCTTATGTTTGTGATTGATTGATTACTTTGTGCAGGTTGCTCAGACTTCTAATTTCTAGTTGGAATTGAAAAGCAAGTTTCGGTAAAAATCATCTGAGATGAGAAATCCTGAGTAGAGGGCCCCTTGAAGAAAGGCCATAGCGACTTTGATTTGTGCTAGAGGAAGGCACCGACTCGAGTTGCTGTCAAAGGAAGGGCACCAAGACGGGCTGGTGCTGGAGGGAGAGTATTGTCATAGGCTAGTGCCAGTGGGAGGGCACCAATTGATCCCAAGGTTGACAAGATACTACAAGTCCTAGAGATTTTGAGGAATGTGGTTGGGCAGTAGGTGACCTTGAAGCTGCAACCCTCTAGGTCTGAGAATTGGAGAAGGTTTTTACACTACCAAGTGCTCGGAGAAGGACAAGGTGACCCTAGCCGTCTATCAATTGCGGGTAATGCAAGCACGTAGTAGGAAGCCACGGAAGAAAGGGTGTTTCCCGAAGGTATGGTCTTAGAGTAGGATGCCTTCAGTGAGGCTTTCTATGGAAAGTACTTCTCGGACTGCATGCTAGAGCATAAGATGGTCGAGTTTCAGCACCTCTGCTAGAACCAGATGCCAGTGGATCAATACGAGACAAAATTCGTCAAACCGTCGAAGTACACATCAAGGCTGATCGAGGAGCTGATGGACAAAGCGAGGAGGTTTAGAGACGGCTTGAAGCTAGAGATTAAGGATCAACTAGTGCCTCGAATCTAAAAAAAAAAAATTATGACAAGCTGTATTGAGAGGAACCTGAATGAACAAGCAGCCACATTTGAGTCACAATTTGTGCCAATAGAGACAATAATTAGTTTAAGAAAAGGCCGATGACCGGAGGAAAGTATTCTATCCCTCCCAACCGAAAGGATGGAGTTGGAAAATCGACATAGAACACAAATGGTGTGTGCGATTTATTAAGTTAATGGAGTTAAGTCTAAAACCGTTGGAATCGATTCTTAATATATCTACCCTGTTAAAGGATAATGTGTTGTCTGCGGTAAGGTCCTTAAGTTGCAAGTTAGTGATTGGTGATTGAGAAGAGAGTACATATTTAATTATGCTGGCGATATTTGATTTTGATGTGAGTATTGGTATGGATTGGCTCACCAAGCAATGAGCTACGAAAGGCTATTCAATTTAACCCTTTAGTGGGTGGCAGTTCCGAGTTTGTTAGGGCGCGAATAATAACTATTCTGGCCAGAAATTGATTTTTTGAAGAGAAATAGATTTTTCTATTTCTATTTCTAGATGAGTTTCTAAGCAAAAATAACCGTTTGATAACGATATAAAATTTCTACTCCAAAAATAAAAATTCGTTTGATAACGACAAAAAATTTCTTCCTTTTGGATGGCGGTAGACTGGTAGACGGCGGTTGGTGGTGACGAACAGAGGCCAGGGACGGGGCGGCGTGGGGCGGTCGGCGGCGACCGGTGACCAGCGACAACCGGTGGCGACCAGCGACCAACGGACGGGTGGTGGCCGACGACCGGCGGATGATGGTCGACGGCGACAAATGGAGGACACGATAAGAAGAATTTTATTTCTCATTTCTATTCTAGAAATAGAGAAATATAAAATTCTTACTTCTAATTTTATCCCAAACCTATTTTTGGAACAAAAATCTATTTCAAAAATAGAAAAATGGAATAATTTTAACAAACGAATTTATATTCCAAACAAGTCTCGAATAGAAAATTTGTTTCGGAACAGAAATTACTGGTTGTCATGCACCCCCTTAGGAATTGAGGAGGACCCTCGATTACTTTAATTTCATCGCTTGAGGTAACCCGGTTGTTGGATGTGGGTTGCCAGGATTATTTGGTGAATATGGTTGATATGTTAGTTGAAGAACCAAGGATGGAGGATATCACCGTAGTGCGGGAGTTTTCCGATGTCTTCCTGAGAAGTTGCTTGCACTACCCCCAGAAAGGGAGACAGAACTCGTGATTGAGTTGGCCCCTAGGAAGGAGCCAATTTCTAAAGCTTCTTACCATATAGTGTTGTCAGAGTTAAAGGAACTAAAGGTGCAGATGTAGGAGTTATTGGACAAATGATTTATTCGTCCTAGTGCATCACTTTGAGGAGCGCCGCTTTATATGTAAAGAAGAATGATGGTTCATTGCGTCTTTGCATTAACTATCAGTAACTCAATCGGGTGACAATCAAGAACAAGTATCTATTGTCAAGGATAAACGACTTGTTTGTGTGAGTGTTAGTATGAACAAAATAAAGGAGTTAGGGAAGAGAATAAGAACACAAGATTTATAGTGGTTCGGCTTAATCCAAGCCTACGTCCACTCTCCCACGCTAACAGCCTCCTTGGCTGGATTCCACTATGCAATCAACAAGAGATTACAACTTCGAGTGCAAACACTTAGTAGTAGATCACACTATCTCACTAAGTCACTCTTTTGGTATTTCTCTCACGATTACAAACGTTTAAGCTCTCCAAAGACAAGTGTATGAACAAAGATCGCTCAAACTTTGGAATTATAAATTCTACGCTCCGTCTCTTTCTTGCTCATCGGTCCATGATCTCCTTAAATACTCCTCCACTTCCAAACTACCCGTTGGACAGTATCCCGGAGAATCGTCTTCCAATATACCCATTGGACAGCTCGTATCTAGAAGATTTGGTAGCCGTTGAGTGACAAAGGTAGAATCCCAAATTGATTCCGATCGCCCATACAAACGAAATCTTGGTTTCCATAAGTAAAGCTTCTTCGTATAGAAAGATCTTGTCTTCAACATCCAATTGTCAATCAATTAGATTGAATCAATCAAATCAATCTTGATGTGGAATCCAAACCAGATCACTAGCCGTTATATGATTGGGCTTGAGTTACGTTCTGTCGAGTCTGGATGTAAAGTCTGAGAGCAATAGACTTTACAATCTGAGTCTGTAGACTTTACAATGCTGGGTCCGAACATATCTCGCTTCGAGATTTAGCTTTAAGGTCTCAGTACCCGGTTCAGCTTCAGCATAGAGTCTATCTTATGGTTCATCATTTACGGTCGATCCGCAATTAGTCGAGTTGACAGACTTCTGATGTATAACAGACTTTGACACTAAAGTCTGATAGTCTTCAGACGTTGAGTCTTGAGTCTGGCAGTCTTCAGACTTTGACACAGAAGTCTGGAAATCTTCAAAATATACTCTGGCCATATGTTACGTTCAGTCTTCTGGCCTTGATAATATCCTTTACATGTTCTATCATCTGCATGGTCTATTACTCAACCATCAAACATGTTAGTAGCCTTTGATTTATTTTGTCATCTTCAAAACATCATAAGGGATTTCCCTAACAATCTCCCCCTTTTGATGATGACAAAACAATCTCTGAATATGCAGATTTGTAAACATACTTTTAAATCAAAGGATATCAGAAGATAGAAAATAAATTGAGCATAACAATATATAGAAAAATAATCACAGCTCAATATTATGCAATAAATAATATTAACCAATCAACACATATGCATATTCATATCTTCTCCCCCTTTTTGTCATAATCAAAAAGCGATAACAGTAAATTCACGTAGAGAATGATAATAAATATGTCTTGCATAATTTCCAAAAATCAGCTTTTATAAAGTAAATCGAATATTAATAATATGCAATATAGCTCACTTCGATCATATATATATCAGCAAATATTCAATAAAAATCACGGATGCATCATAAAATTCACGTACCCTTTTTGTCATAATAAAATGATAATATCAATACAAGATTTATCAATGACAAAAAGTGATAAAATATGCACTAACCGGATTTTTTAGAACAAATTCTGACACATTTACCTTTCCTTCCATCCATAATAACATCACGATC
Organism: Eucalyptus virginea; assembly: GCA_014182375.1. NCBI lineage: Eukaryota > Viridiplantae > Streptophyta > Magnoliopsida > Myrtales > Myrtaceae > Eucalyptus > Eucalyptus virginea. Next base: position 12,040,693 of record CM024517.1, on the reverse strand, counting down.
AATCCAAAAGATTTTTCCATAATTGATCAAAGCTCCCCCTCAATTTGTTGCCTTTTGAGATGATCACGATTCTTTTCCTTTTCTTTTGGATTTGATTTCTCCCCCTGTGATCATGGTAATATTTGCGAATAGAAACAATTGTTGCAATTGTCGCAGGAGATATTTTCTGATTGCACCAAAATTTGCGTAGACTCGCAATCATCATTCCCTTAAAGAATTTCCTGCAATCAACTTATTTCCCTTTTTGGTATCCATCAATTTGGATCCTTCCTTGACGTTAGAGCAAAATAGAAAATCTCCATAATCAAATATTCTTTCTTAATTCATCGTAACAAAGTATTCAAAGAAAGAATATTATGCACAATGATATTTTGAAAAATAAATTCTCACTTAATCATAGTACAATAAAATCAGGGAGAATGAAATCCTTGAATATCTCAGAAAAAAATATCTTGCAAAATTAGTATAACGTAGAATCGGATTTTTACTTTGCAAAATATGACAATTTGAGAGCATAAAATTAAATCAAATAATCTGAATTATCTCAAATAATCACACGTACTAAATCAAATCTTAACTCACAAATCACAAAAATAAATCATACGATTCTTTCTTCCATAAAGCAAAATATGATCATTATAAAATCTCAATCAACCAAGGATATATCGAATATCAAGCATAATGAGAATTATTGCCCAAATCAAATTGAGAATAAAAATTCCTTACCAAATCCTCTTTCTTCTTTCTTCTTTATATCCTGCAAAAATAACTTATCTTTTCTTTGGTACCCATTTTTTTTTTCTTGGGTCCATGAGAATTAGCAGAATATGTTGCTTTTATCCAATTTTTCTTAATAGGTCTCCAGACTTGAGAAAGATCTTGTTGCCTAAGTCGAGAATTCTCCTTTTTAGTTCGAAAATCCTTTTAAGAGAAGATTTGAGATTTGAACAAAGCTCATTTATATACTTTAAAACTTTGAGAGGAATTTTTGAATTGCTTACCTCGATTTCCTCATCGGATTCTCGAGTCTCGTGTCCGAGTCGACTTTGATTCTCGAGTCCGTGTCTCGAATCGACTTTGATTCTCGAGTCCGTGTCCGAATCGACTCAGATTTTGAATGTGCCATCAAGCATATATTTTCTTGATCATCATCTTCTTTCATGATTCTTTTATGGCCATTATGCTTGTATTGACTTCTTCCATCGAAGTTACTTCCTTTTCTACTCAGCTTTTTGAATTTCTTGACCATAAAGGCAAGTTCTTCATCGTCCATGTCATTTTCTGAATCTGTTTCATCAAAAACAGCATTAGATATTAAAGCGATGGACTTCTTACCTTCGGGATCTTCATTATTGAGTTGTTCCACTTCATAGGATTGAAGAGTGCCGATCAATTCATCAACGGAGAGTGGCATAATCCTCCGAGTCTCCCGGATTGAGGTCTTGACATGATTCCAATCTTTTGAGAGACCTCGCAAGAGTTTGTTGACCTTCATCGGGGTAGAAATTTGCTGACCTTGATATGCTAAACCATTTACAATTTCTGTAAAACGGCTGAACATATCTCCAATTGACTCTCCTTGCTTCATCTTGAATGATTCATATTGGCCAAGCAAGAAGTTTACTTTTGTCTCTTTTACACGATCAGTCCCTTCATATGTAACATGAAGTCTATCCCAAACTTCTTTTGCTGTTTCACATGAAGAGATTCTATTATATTCAGCAGGAGACAAAGCGCAATATAAATAATAAATTGCTTTCGCATCAAAAGCTTCTCTTTTGGACATCTCCGTCCGAGACATAGGAGCGGGGGGTTTTGTTTCTTTGTCTTTGCTATTCTTATTTGATGTAGACGCAGCAATGGGGTTGATTCCTCTTTCCACAACATCCCATTGTAAGAGATCTCTGGATCTTAGGAATGCTTTCATTTTGTTCTTCCATACGTCGTATTCCTTTCCATCAAAATATGGTGGCCTTGTGTTGCTTTGCCCTTCCATAAGTCCTGGTGCCAACATACTAGCCATAAAGAATCTTTAGCTCAAAAGTAAAAACACTTTTATAAACCGAGCACTTGGCTCTGATACCAATTGTGAGTGTTAGTATGAACAAAATAAAGGAGTTAGGGAAGAGAATAAGAACACAAGATTTATAGTGGTTCGGCTTAATCCAAGCCTACGTCCACTCTCCCACGCTAACAGCCTCCTTGGCTGGATTTCACTATGCAATCAACAAGAGATTACAACTTCGAGTGCAAACACTTAGTAGTAGATCACACTATCTCACTAAGTCACTCTTTTGGTATTTCTCTCACGATTACAAACGTTTAAGCTCTCCAAAGACAAGTGTATGAACAAAGATCGCTCAGACTTTGGAATTATAAATTCTACGCTCCGTCTCTTTCTTGCTCATCGGTCCATGATCTCCTTAAATACTCCTCCACTTCCAAACTACCCGTTGGACAGTATCTCGGAGAATCGTCTTCCAATATACCCATTGGACAGCTCTGTATCTAGAAGATTTGGTAGCCGTTGAGTGACAAAGGTAGAATCCCAAATTGATTCCGATCGCCCATACAAACGAAATCTTGGTTTCCATAAGTAAAGCTTCTTCGTATAGAAAGATCTTGTCTTCAACATCCAATTGTCAATCAATTAGATTGAATCAATCAAATCAATCTTGATGTGGAATCCAAACCAGATCACTAGCCGTTATATGATTGGGCTTGAGTTACGTTCTGTCGAGTCTGGATGTAAAGTCTGAGAGCAATAGACTTTACAATCTGAGTCTGTAGACTTTACAATCTGGGTCTGAACTTATCTGCTTCTGAACAGATTTAGCTTTAAGGTCTGTACCCAGTTCAGCTTCAGCATAGAGTCTATCTTATGGTTCATCATTTACGGTCAGTCTGCAATTAGTCAGAGTTGACAGACTTCTGATGTATAACAGACTTTGACACTAAAGTCTGATAGTCTTCAGACGTTGAGTCTTGAGTCTGGCAGTCTTCAGACTTTGACACAGAAGTCTGGAAATCTTCAAAATATACTCTGGCCATATGTTACGTTCAGTCTTCTGGCCTTGATAATATCCTTTACATGTTCTATCATCTGCATGGTCTATTACTCAACCATCAAACATGTTAGTAGCCTTTGATTTATTTTGTCATCTTCAAAACATCATAAGGGATTTCCCTAACAGTTTGATCAGCTGTAAGGAGTTTCGCTATTTTCCAAGATCGATTAAAGGACGAGTTACCATTGGTTGAGGATTAAGAAGGAGGATATACCGAAGATGACATTTCGTATGCGATATAGTCACTATGAGTTCACTATGATGCCATTTGGATTAACCAATGCCCCAACTCCTTTTATGGATTTAATAAACGAGTGTTCAAAGAGTACTTGGATCTGTTCAAGATTGTGTTCATCAATGATATTTTGGTATACTCGAAAAGTCCAAAGGAGCATGAACAACACTTAAGGATGGTACTACAGACCCTATGAGAACACGAGCTGTATGCTAAGTTCAGTAAGTGCAAGTTTTGGCTGACTCGCGCAACCTTCCTGGGTCACGTGATTTCTAGCTAAGGGATTTCCGTTGATCCGATCAAGATTGAAGCATTTATGAATTAGCCAAGACCAACGACAGTGATTGAAGTTCGAAGTTTCTTGGGATTGATAAGCTATTTTATACGATTGGTGGAAAGATTCTCTACAATAGGCATGCCTCTAACGCAATTGCTGAAGAATGAAGAAAAGTTTGAATGGATGAATAATTATGAGTGTAGTTTTCAAGAGCTTAAGTATAAGCTAACTACCACACCCATGTTGACCATTACATCCGGCCTTTGAGGATATGAGATTTATAGTGATGCGTCGTATAAAGGACTCGGTTGTGTTTTAATGCAACATGGGAGAGTGATTGCATACGTGTCCCGTCAACTAAGGCCTTATGAGTTGAACTATCCGATGCACGATTCAGAGTTAGCAACGATCATCTTTACCCTAAAGATTTTGAGGCATTACTTGTGCAAAGAAAGGTCTCAAATATTTAAGGACCATCAAAGTTTAAAGTATTTATCTCTCAAAAGGAGCTGAACATGAGGTAGCATCGTTGGATGGAGCTTTTAAAGGACTACAACTATGAAATCCCGTATCACCTAGGAAAGACCAACAAGGTCACGGATGCGCTAAGTCGGAAGTCGTCGATTGTGCAGATGATGGTTCAAGAGTGGAATCTACTTGAAGGAGTTCGAGATTTGAATTTCAAATTTGAGGTAAGTCACATTTCAAGTCTTATGACTACCCTTAGAATTGAGCCGGAAGTGCAAGTAAGGATTAAGATACTACAATCAACAGATTCTGAAGTTCAAAAGATTTTGCAAGGAGATGTAGAAAGAAGGAAACCAAATTTCCACGTGACTGAGGACGAAATATTAAAGCTACGTGGAAGATTGTGCGTGCCCAACGATCCGAAGCTTAAGGAAGAAATTTTGTCAGAAACCTATCATAATAGTTACAATATTCATCTAGGTAGCACAAAGATGTATCAAAATCTGTGCAAATACTATTGGTGGAATTGTATGAAGGCCGATATCGCCAAACATGTTGCCAAGTGTTTGACATGCCAACAAATGAAGCCTCGTAGACTTTTGCAACCTCTGGAGAATCTTGAGTGGAAATGATTCCATCTGGGTCGTGGTTGACATGTTAACGAAATATGCGTACTTCATCGCCATACAAAAGGACTTTGCATTAGATAGATATGATGAATTGTACATCCAATAGATAGTTTTTATGGAGTGCTGGTGATGATCATGTCGATCGAGACCCAAAGTCTACGGCAACTTTTTGGAAAAGTTTGCAAACTGCCTTAGGAATGAAGTTGCAGTATAGTATAGCTTATCATCTGCATACGGATGGCTAGTTAGAAAGGGCTTTTCAGATACTCGAGAATATGCTGAGAGCTTGTGTATTGGATTTCAGAGGAAATTGGGAAGATCAGCTTCATCTAGTTGAGTTCACTGCCAACAACAACTATTAATAGATAATCAAGATGGCATCATTTGAAACGTTGTATGGAAGGGCCTACGTAACTCCCGTTTGTCGGGACGAAGTTGGTGAACACAAAATTACGAGCCTTGAGTTAGTTTAGCAATCAATGGACGCCATCAAGGTCATTCGAGAAAGGCCTAAGACCTTCCAAATCCATCAGAAGAGCTATGTAGATAAACGGCATGGGCCTTTGGTATTTCAAGTGGGTGAATACGTTTTTCTCAAAGTATCACCGATGTGAGGCACTTCGTGCTTTGGCAAGAAAGGGAAGCTAAGCCCGAGGTACATCGGCTTTTTCGAGATTTTGGAAAGGATTGGGACTTTGGCCTATCGTCTAGCATTGCCACCGAGACTTACTTAAGTACATGATGTCTTTCACGTGTCAATGCTAAGAAAGTATGAACTTGATCCAACCCACGTGCTAAATTTCGAGGAAATAAACGTGGATGACCAATGTCGTACGTGGAGAGACCGGTTCAAATAGTAGATTAAAATAAGCAAGTGTTGCGCAACAAGATAATTCCCTTAGTCAAGATAGTCTGGCAATACCACAAAACGGAGGAAACCATGTGGGAAGGCAAGGAGTTGATGAGGCGTCAATACCATCACCTTTTTGTTGAAGAGTTGCAATAGCTCAAATTTTTTAGGGCAAAATTTTTGTAAAAGGAAAAGAGTTGTGATATCTCGAAATTTGGTCACGTTTCAAATATATGAAACGGTTATTTCATCAATATACTAATAATCAATGTACTCTAAACCGATTACTCATGAGTTAAGTAATCTATTAGACGATGTCATAAAAGGTTAAAAACCCGAAAGACTAGGGATTGATTGTTCAACCATAAAGATTGACAAGAGTCAATACTAAACTGTTATAAATTAATTAGCGAATGGATATAAATCGATTTGACAAAAGTGCATAGTTGATTCGCAGGTGATTCCACACGAGTACAATATTAGCATTGAACAACGATAAATCGATTTTTTATTGATCTTGTACTCATGGCACAAAATTGAACCCTCACAATTATATAACAACTGAGGGTCGTCTGCAATTCAGAGAGACACAAACATGGACTGAAAATTATCGACCACGGGTTAGCCGCATCAAAACTTCTAAAAGCTATCTAATAGTTTGGATCGTATTAAAGTCGCATTTGATCAATTTTAATCATGAAATTTAATTCGATTTTGGATATCGAACTTTTGAGAGTTTCAAGACTAATTTATTAGACATCACCTCATTGTCCGTTGAATTATCAGCAAGTTTGAAATTTTCGGAAAATAAATTATCGGGCGAAAATTGGAAATCATAAAGGGAACCGGGCCCAGTGGCAAAGTTGTAATTTGTTGGCCAAAATCTTGGCTTTAAAAGAAAATAAGAAAATAAGAGAATATTAAGGGGATACAAAGCTAGCCCAAGAGAGTTTTTAGAAAGAGTTGGTGAAGAGAATGATGGGATCTTGGAGAAAAATCCCAAGAAAATCTAACTCTCTCTCTCTCTCCTCCCTCTCTTTTCCCCCTTCCGCTCACGTCATTCCCCTCCAACAGAATAGCCCCCTCCCTTCTTCCTTTCTTTTCTCTCAAACTTTCTTCTTCTTCATCTCTTCTTCTTCTTCTTTTTCTCGACTTCCATTTGGCCGCCCCCTCACCCACCATCCTTACCGCCATTTTCACCACCATTCACCACCACTCACCACCGCCCACACCACTCCTCATTGCCGCAAGCCACTGCCCAAGCCAAGCCCAAGCTTAGCCGTGGGTTTTGAGGAGCCGCCGCTGCACTACCTTTGCCGTCGCTTGTCCGCACCATCGCCATTCCTCACTCCGCCGTTCACCGTCATGGATAATATGCGTAAGGAAAATGATAAACGTCTACTTTAAACGAGGTTGCTCATTAGCGCTTAGAGTCGATTTAACAATGATTAAATGTGGTTTAGTTGAGTCATTCGTTAGAGTTATATATTAGTCGTTTTTGATTAACTAATAGGAATGCGAGTGCTTTGGCTTAAGTAACCATTCATAGGTTGGTTTTTGGCTTTCCCAAGTGAGTGATACTATTTATTCTTTGTGTTTGTAAACCTATATTTTAAATAACGATATGGATTAGCTATATTATGAGTTAAGAAGTAGCATTTTTTGTTACATAAAGTAGGATCAAGCATTTATTGTCATTTTGTTTGTTTGAAATGGGAAGTCATCTTTTGACTTCATTGTGAACTAATTGTATGTAAATGATTTGTGAAACCTTTTCTAAGAGAAGTACAAAAAGTTCATGACTTATGAATGTGGTATTTGAAATGCACTTTGATATATTTGAATGGTGAAAAGTTGTGATTTGGTTATTAAACCTAACTTTTGAGATGGTTTTAGATTTTGGTTGTGGATTATTGGAGAGTGAGGTTGATGGATTATGTTTAGTGTCTCTCTAAACCCATTAAAGAGTTTGTGGATATGCACATACTAGTCTAGGGTATCTTTGTGAGTGGAGCCATCGACTAATAACAAGTGGAGACCTAACTAAGGGAGAATCTTAGTCACCTTATCACAAAGCGTTACACATGACCATTACTAGATATTTAAGCATAAATTTAATCAATGAAATGGACCATCGACATATGATTTGATAAAATTAATCAGTGGACTAAATTGTTGAAATTTGTTTCGATGTTATTAATTGAAATGAGTACTTCTACTATGACTATATTGCATTGAAGTGACGTGTATATATAACTTATTTTGATCTTGAAGATTTGTTAAATTCTGGATTTGGCAAAAGTAAGTTATATTTGTGTTTAAAATGTGCATAGTAATTGTTCGATGTGCTTAAGAGAATCACTCACTAGGTCATGGTAGCTCATTCTTTTCATCTTACTTGCTTTTCAAATTCTTAAGCGAACCACAAGTAGCACGAGAGCGCCTTCGATAGGGATTGTTGGGAGTTGATTTTTGAGTTTATTTTGAGGTTGCATCTTTTGGGAGAAAGGACGGCCATGTCATTTCCCCAATCTAGTGGGAATTGGGGTTTGACAAAAAGAGGGGAGAAACAAGTTATCCAGAAACCCTAGAATAAGCACCGTTAGTTCTCAACATATTTCCACGCAACCGACAAGGAAGAAAACAACGCACTATTGAAATTTACCAAGTCTCTCAAACCTCCCTTCGATTTTGCCTCAGTGAGCCTCTCGCAGCTCTGCTTATATGTATCTTTCTTTCATCAAACCTAGCAAGAATACGATGCTATATTAAAGTTTCCCCCTTCAGCAATTCAATTCTTTATAAACATGCAAATTTCTATAGAGTTAAATAAGAAGAAACATAAGAGTCCCTTGTCTACTTAGAAAACATTAAGCTATTTAAGGCAGGGTAAAAATAAAAATTTAGAAAAATATATTCTTTGCTAAATAAAATGGGATAAAAAGGGATTGTAAGAAATTTTTTAAAAAGTTAAATTCCTACAAAATAAATAGAGAGGTGTTATTTCTGCCCTATACATTGCTAAAGCCACCTCTTTATAAATAGTGGAACAGAATATCCTTCAATTAAAAATTGATCTTTTTTATCGTTCCTCATTTATCTTCTCGTGGCAAGCACTCTCCCACCTTAATCAAGTTGACTTTTTTGTTTCAACTTGAAGTAAAATTTTCGTTTTTTTTTTTTTTAATGCTCGACCAAGATGAGCAAAGAGGTACACAAGAGAAAATGTCTCTTCGGACCACTATTCTCTTGGTACTTCAATGTTTCAAACAAACCCTTCCTCGCCCCCTACCCCATGCGGAGCCCACTGCCGCACGACGCAACCGCCCTCGACTTTCACACGCAATCACCATTGCACGTCACACATAAAAACGACGACTGAAGATGACTTTGTACATGGATTGTAAATCATGGTTCCTATCCTGCATCATCCCCGCTGTAATATGCTTGTCACCGTTCCAATGGAAAAAAAAAAAAAACGCTTGTCATCTAGTACTCTCAGTGGACGATGGATGTAGTTGTCAGCTGAGAATTAAGTCATTCGCACACCACATCGACTACATCAAATGCTAAGCACCGGTCGTTGCTTTGTATTGGTAATCAAAGCACACGAGCCCTTTGCCTTTTGCTTCAGAATGCATTTTTGTATTTTGGTTGTTAGAATATTTAAATATTAAATTACACATTCATCTAACAATTTAGATTTTTGGGTAGAACTTTCTAATATAGTGATTAAAGTCAAGTTTATGCATGAGAGGGAATATTAGAATATTTAAATGTTAAACCACACTTTCATTTAATAATTTAAGTTTTTTTGCTGAACTATTTCACATTGGTGAACTTATACATGTTGACACCAAAAATTGCTCAAGTCTTTTGCTATCAACTCGAGTTGAGAAAGATCGAGTGAGATGCAATATAGTTAAAATTGCCGAGTGTTAAAAGACTTTAGTGAGTATTTGCCAATGACAAAAACAAAGGAAAATTACTAAGTCCAGTGGCAAAATGTCGGTCAATGAAGTTCGATTTAACCGACAAAAGGGCCACAACTAAAACGAATTATGATGGGTAGGGTGCCAGGTAAGTACCCTAAGTAATGGGCCCAATAGTTTCGGACGCAATTCACTTGGGTAAGCTGACCATGAAGACACGGAATTAACACGATCATGATGTAGAGGAGCTAAAGATCTTGGAAGCCTTTGACTACGAAGGTTGAGAAATATGGGCTGTTACATCCGTCAAGAATTGCAACCGCAAGTTGCAGAAGTAATGGTGGTGCTACGCATGAAAGAGTAGTAATGACTTTTGAAGCAGTGGGATTGCTTATGTTGCTAAATTTTAGGAGTCACTTAAGATATGTTTGCTTTCTTTATAACCGCCGTTAATTATCGTTAGGTATGTATACTTACACCATAATTTGTAACACCATAGTTTGTAATAAGGACCGCCAAACAATTAACGAACATCACTTGCTCAACTTTATCTTCCTTTTGTCTTTACATTCAAATACCCTTTACATAACTGACCGTGATTGATTAGCGTTCTTTATTCAAAAATCAGTGAAAAAACTCTTCGCAACCCTCGTCAATGTCCATATCACTCCACCTAGGTTTTTCCTAGTAATTTCTGCAAAAGAACACATGAGATGAGAACAACACGAATCTGTAAGGGTGATCGACCTGACATGACATGAACTTGATCAACACGAAACTGACAGTATCAAAAAGTGGTCAAAAAAGAACTGATTATGTGACTAGACCTTATTCGGATTGTCAAGGACATGTCTGGTCCGTCGGAGCGCTGCCGAGAATCTGAATGTACACCAATCCAGCTGATCCTCTTCCTTTACGATAAAAGGAATCTAACTAGCTCTATAAGTACTTGATGCCAAGTTGATTATTTTGGCCGAACGATGTGCAAAACGGATGGCAAGCCGAAGAAGCCTGGCTTTCGGACCAGATCGAGCCACTTCGTTCCTTTCTGTCGATCCGGAATGAGAAGTTTGGCCCGAAATGACTTGGACCTGGGCGAGTTTTAAAAAATAAAATAAAAGAAGAAGATAAAATTTAAATATAAAAATTATAAGATGAAAAGAAAAGGAAATGAGTAATTTACTTGGTAGACACTTAATAAAGCGTAAAAAAAGAAAATGACACTAATTAAAGCTGTAAACTAGTGAAAATACATAATTAAATATCGATTGGGTCGAGAAACGATGTGGTTGTGGGGGTCAAAATTAAAAAGTGGGTGAGAACATGTCGAAAGAGTGATTCATGAGACCCAAAGGCAGCAACAGAGAATCTATGTATATTAATGGATTATAAATGTGGACATCAGTTATATGTAAATTTTAGGTTTCGTTTGTTCCGAGAAAATAAATGATTTAAAAAATATTTTTCTAAAAATATTCATTTATATTATTTTAAAAATGAATAAAGGAAGAATATTTTCATCCTACACAGAGATATTTAGACATAAATTACTTATGAGAATAAAAATATTTATCAATAAGTAATTATTTCAAGTAATATAGATTATCAGTTTTTGGACATTATTTTTTAAATCATTTATTTTTTGCAAAATAAATGGAGCATTAACTAAAACTATATACGGATGATATCCATGTTTATGAGGTTTATCCCACCTATAGAAAGACTTCACTATTGGTGGAAAACATGAATTATTAAAGGTAAAATATGCAATTGCCAAAAGAATAAGAGAATCAACGCAATTTAGAAGTTGTAGTCTGAAGAGGGTTTGGCACGTTCAGACCACCGACACCCACTTGCCCGTGTGCTTGAAGCTGCATTACAGCAGAAATGGGCATGGAAGAAGCATTTAATTTGCCGACATAAGCTTAGGTAAGCTCATCATCAAAATGTGTGGTTCTGAGATCCGAGTCCCCGAGGTAAAAAGCAATTCAGACCCGCTCGTGCAAAGTGTGTTTCGACATTAATTTAAGTGAGCTCGAATCTTTGAGTTTACAAGATCATCTTCTTGCTCATCACAAGCAAACAAACCTAGAACTGATACATCAATGGTTTTGCTCGGCATGACAAACTTCTTGGTTCTCTTTCTCTTTCCCGTTTCGTGTCATCTGAGGTTTCTTACTTGCACATACACCATCACCCCAACGAAGTTCATTAGAGACCCGGAAGCCATAACTTCGAAAGGCGGTGTCTTTAGGCTGGGATTCTTTAGCCCCACGGGTTCTTTCAATTTGCCTTTCTTTTCCAACTTATTTCTAAACTAAAAATTTGTTCCAGAAAAAGGAATATAAAATTGTGTTACCAAACGGAATTTTATTATAAACCTAATCCAGATAACGGAAAAATAATTATGATCTGAAATAAAATGATTATCGGGCACGCGACTTCACATGTTTGTTGATGACTCTTATATATAAGAACCAGCTGACAAAAATGGAGAAGAAAAATGTGAATTAGTGAGCCACAAAATGTAATTAAGAAGGGAAGATTTGAATTACTTCTGTACAAGCCCCATTTATTAGTCTCTATAGATCACCCTCCCTGAGGATTAGCACATTGTGTTAGCACACTCCAATTACTAAATGGATGGAGGAGATTATCCAATCAGTTATAAATTTATTGTACAATTCATTTTTGCGTAAAATTCTAACGGCAGTCCTTCCAATCAATTTTCATCGAAATTGCTAATATTACACCGCGTCACTGGATTGTCCGTGAAGAGTAGATGAACTTAGCAATTTCCATACAATATGCGTAGGACTGACCGGGTAATTTCTCGTTGAATGATGAAACTGAATGGAAATATAGCAAAAATCGTGCAAAATACTCGAGTATTTCTGATTTGTCGAAAAGAAGGTGAAGTTGTGGCGTGGACCTTGACGTTCGACGGTCGTTTTGTTGGCGGGTCCCTAGCGGCAAATCCACACGGCGCAACTTGGGATTTGGAACTAGTCAAAAAGGTACCACCAAAAGTAAGTTGGGGAGAAAGATAGAGGAGACCTCGAGATTAAATAATCCGTCTTGTCTGTCGACGCCCAATAAAAATTCTGAAATTCGTCATCGTCCAAGTCAAATTGAGCTATATAGACCGCTATGTCACTACGTTCTATCCGAAAAGTTTGGGGCTTTGACGCTTGGGACACGGATTGCGAAATAGTGAGATTGCGAAGTCGGTCGCTAGGATAAAACGTGGTAGGGAAAATTACTAAAAAAAGTCTAAAATTTATTATACAATCAATAATTCAGCAATCGACTTTTTAATTATACTAATTTAATTTTAAATATTTCGATGATTTGTCAATTTAACATTTTCAGCCTATTTTGGTTGAAAATTATTAATATGGATATCAGACATCCTATATGGCGGCCAGTAATTTATATTAATTTCTTCTAATTCTTATAAAAAAAATTATATTCCTTTTTTTTTTTGCTCTAAGCCAACAGTCCCCGCCTAGTATAAGCAAGGGCGTCGCAGCCCTCGTTGGCCACAAGCAAGGAGCTCGTGACCCTTGCCCATATTAGGCAAGGGTCGCCAACCTTTGCCAACCTGAAGTAAAGGGAAAAAAAAAAACAAAGAAAAGAATAATAAAGTACCAACAAATTCAAACAATTTACATTAGTGTCAATAGTGCACGTAAGATGGCCAGCGTCGACGTTAGCACTGACTAGCCAAATTTGGCCAGTAGGACTAGAATAGCAAATTGTTAAAGGGTTCAGAACAAAATTGATTAAAGAAAAATTGGCACAATTGACAAGTTTAATACTGAATTGAATGCCATATTTACAACTTTGTTGGTAATTTTCCCAAACGTAGTATGGGTTGGGAAAGACAGGATAGGAATCCCTTGGATTGCTTATATTCTATTTTGTATTTGCGAAAATATTTGTATGTTTCATAATGTTACTTCAAAAGAAAAAAGAAACAATAAATATATAAACTACACATTGCCACCGGTCGCCATTGACGAGGGCGATAATGATTATAGTGGTAGTCCTTCAGACTAATCACTGTGGTGAGGCGAGCGATGTAGAGAATGTAATGACCCACTTTGACAAGGGTAGAAGTGGTCGCTAGGGGGACGAAGACCAACTCTTGACATGCTTCTAAGATGGCGAATAGAATAAAAATGAACCGAAGTATGCACCAAATAGAGAGAGAGATTCTAAAATATATGTGGATGTGGAAACTGAAATCAATTCATGAAGGTACATTTTGACGTAAGGGGAAACTTTGCTTCAGAACTCCAAAGGGGCCTTTTGATGTAATGCATGTTGGCGGCCAACGTGGGGGGATCAACTGAGAGCAGCGACTGCCGTGTGGCCGTTGCTGTTGGGGCCACCAAGCTACGCTAATGTTACGACGGTGGCCGAAGCCACGGACAAATCCATTCCGTTGGTTTTCCTTTTTCCCATATTTTTCTCCCCACGCTTTGAAACCCTGAATAAAGAAAACATCCCTTTTTTTTTTTTTAAATCGAATTTACTAGACACGGGATACCAGGTACGTCTGGTAATCCTGCCAACACGTTTAGGTAAAATCCAGACGGCGCTACCGACGCAAGCACGCAAAGTTGCGTGGTTAAGATATTGACCAGATCTGTCTCTCTCTCTCTCTCTCTCGATCTCTCTCGCGTTCTTACTTGAAATGGCGTTATCGTGAATTGCCGTCCAACCCAGCCAATCCATACAAAGTAGGAAAGAGAGAAACTTTCTCGCTTCGCCATGGATTCCCGCGAACCGCACCTTCCCCTGCAACTTCGACGAAGCTTGGCCTCTCTCTCTCTCTGTCGTCAGAGAAGAAACCCTCCATGAAAAACTTAAATGAGCATCGATGACGCCAACCATCTTTCACATGAGGAATTCTTCTCTCTTATCTGTTCCTGCGTTGTCATCTTCGATGCTTTCGTCCCCACCTTCCTTCCTCCCTTCCTTCCTTCCTCCCTCCTTCCTTCAGCTCCTATATAATGAGCATTCCCCCCCGTCCATACCCAGATCACGCCCAGGGCATCTGCATACACACGCACGCATCGGCTTTTTCGCGAACGTGACTGCGCGCAGCAGGTTTTCTTTCTCTTCTTCTTCTCAATACTAACGACAGAGCGATGGCGACGCGAGGCGGGGCCGTGGTGGCGTTCGAGGACTTCTTCCCCGTGATGGTCGAGAGGCTCGGGGCGCGGGGGTTCATGGAGGAGCTGAGCAAAGGGTTCCGCCTCCTGATGGATAAGGAGAAGGGGGTGATCACCATGGATAGCCTGAGGCGGAACGCGGCCGTCCTGGGGCTGAGCGGCATGAGCGACGACGACGTCCGGTCGATGCTGCAGGAAGGCGACCTCGACGGGGACGGGACGCTGGACGAGAAGGAGTTCTGCGTGCTCATGTTCAGATTAAGCCCCGGGTTGATGAAGGGCTCCAAGGAAATGCTGGAGGAAGCCATTGATTCTTGAACTTTTTCCATTGCCTTGTAGCTACTGATCTACCATTTCCTCCTTTTAATACATAAAATTTGTGGATGCTACCTCCCGATACCGCTTTATTCTCCTTTACGCCTCGATCATCTCATGAAATCACGACCGCATCACTTACAAAACGTATCTCAATCGCGAACCATCCAACTAAATTTTCAAGATGACGCGTTGTGAACTAATTAGTATCATAACTCGAAATTTTCAATATTCCGAGGTTGACATATACATATGGAAATGCTATAACTTGGGCCTATGGTCAAAATGACAATCTGGTCTGCTCCATCACTGGTCGGGTCCCTTCTGTACAAAAACCATTCGGCAGTTCGAATCCTGGAGGGAATCAAATGTACTTTAAAGAACCTATGGATATTTCTGCTAAATGGAATTTTGGGTAGATAGGAATATTGGTTCGGCGCGTAACTGCACATTAACTATTTTTCGTGGAATATGAGGCTGTCTAGATATTCCAATTTCAGCATCGTGAGCTCCATGTCGGTTTAGCCTATCTTATTTCGCGCGAGATACTTTTTTTTTAATCTTTTGAGCAACCTGAGGAAAGCGACTCGTTTAACGAGCCTTCTTGCTAGGGCCTTGTCCAAGTAGAAACATATTGTAATTATTATTTTTTTGTTAATTTTCGGAGAAGATAATTGAAATTTTCAAAGGCGTGAATACCCGTCGTATGGGGTTTAGGACGAGGTCCTGTAAACTTTCCCCACGTGACCAATACTTTAGCAAATCAATTCTTTGTAGACTAACGCTCATTGGAAAAATTGATCCAAGGTAAAACTCCACCTTCGATCCTTGAAAATGAGTACTCTTTTCCAAGTAAATTCTTCAACTTTTGAATTGTTTAATCTACTTTGTGGACTTGCATAATTTCTCCATTCAAATCCCTTTGTATCAAATCCAAACAGTTTGACGTAGAAATTTTTTTAACACAGTAAACCATTGACTAAAGCACGAGACTGAAAATATTAATGATGAAGATCATAACAAGAATTTGAGCAATGAAGTCTATCGATGCAATAGTGAAATTTCTTACATTGAGACTCTCGTCGGCTCCAACAAACACGTTAGCTCTAGTGAAAATGAGTACTCTTTTCCAAGTAAATTCTTCAACTTTTGAATTGTCTAATCTACTTTGTGGACTTGCATAATTTCTCCAATCAAATCCCTTTGATATCAAATCCAATTGATAACAGCTTGACGTAGAAATTTTTTTAACACAGTAAACCATTGACTAAAGCACGAGACTGAAAATATTAATGATGAAGATCATAACAAGAATTTGAGCAATGAAGTCTATCGATGCAATAGTGAAATTTCTTACATTGAGACTCTCGTCGGCTCCAACAAACACGTTAGCTCTAGTGAAAATGAGTACTCTTTTCCAAGTAAATTCTTCAACTTTTGAATTGTCTAATCTACTTTGTGGACTTGCATAATTTCTCCAATCAAATCCCTTTGATATCAAATCCAATTGATAACAGCTTGACGTAGAAATTTTTTTAACACAGTAAACCATTGACTAAAGCACGAGACTGAAAATATTAATGATGAAGATCATAACAATAATTTGAGCAATGAAGTCTATCGATGCGATAGTGAAATTTCTTACATTGAGATTCTCGTCGGCTCCAACAAACACGTCAGCTCTAGTGGTCGAAATTTGGAGTTGGAGAATTGCTTTTCTATTTAGTCAAACTTTTGCCTATACCTCACTAAATAATTTAGAATTTTAAACAATTGATTGAAAAAAAAAAAATCTGCAAAGTTCTAACCGAAATTTTACCTCGATCCAAAAAATCAAATCCATTTTAATACATTGTTACATTTGTCAAATTTGATTTTTTTAAGCAAAAGGAAATATAAAGTTTTACATTTATAAATTTGTTAATTTGGTTCTTTTACATTTTCTTCTTATTATTCAAATCGTACAAATTGTAGTCGTTGTTTTAGTTTTTTTTTTCCAAATTCAAACGAATTAAAGTAAAAACCTTAAATTAGTCACATAGAATATCAAAAGGCTTTGGAGATATAATTTTCTCCAAAGGACAATTATACCAATATTACTTTCTAATATATTTTTCAATTGCTTTTACCCAATATACTTTGGGCCACGTGCCGCACCATTTCCGTTACAACTTCCCTTTTCTGATTGATCAATTCTTTTTATTTTATTTCTTCTTTTTCTTTCCTCAAGAATCTCACTTTCCTTCTTCTTTCCACACCTCTTACTTCTCAATTCTCGGCTTTTGCAACACTTTTCTCGTCTTTTTGTTTTCTCTCTCACAGGTCATTCTTTTCTTAAGTCATGGGGCATTAAAAAGGTGAATATCTATCATGCCAACCCCGCCGTCTTTCACACTTTCGTTAGCACAAACATCGGGCTCAACTTTATTTTCGAAAAGCCACCCCCGTAAGGTCAAATATGACTAGTTCTTTGACTTCATTAGGGACAAGCCGCGGTCCATCTTCACCCTACTCTTCCAACCGCCACCCTCATTGCCCGGTTGTTGCGTTTCAGAGCCCGACCGGTCAATTTGTGCCCCCTCGAAACATCCTATTTGGAGTTCAAGGATGTATGTGACACTATTGACTACAATGTAATCGTTTTGGCCCATGAACTCGGCAAACATATCTAGCTCGTCATTTTGGGGCAATGTAATATCTATAAATTAACTCACTTAACGTATTGTTTACATTAACCCGTCTTATCCCAATCTCATGGATTTGTCCTTTAGCATACAAGTAAACACTTTCTCAAGAGATCACTCATTCTGGTAGTGTTTCCACATGCGAACACTTAACATTGGAGTTACAAAGTTAAACATTGTTATTACGTAAAAAATCATCCATGAGTTATTTCCAATTTTCATATATATCTCGAGCACATTCTCTCAATGTTTGGTGTTCAGTTTGATTCATTCCTGTCACATTCGTCATCCTAAAAATTTGCTAGAAACCGCTCCTAGTCCGAACACTTTGGCCTTGGGAACCATTGGACCAAGTCATTAGGGACGAGCTAACGATGTGGCGGCTAGACATCCATCTCAAGAACTTGACAGCCTAGGGCAATCGATGGCAACATGGAGAGTGATCTTTTTATGGAACTCGTTTGGGTTACCGCCGTACCTTTCCCTTGTTTTTGCACATTCGATCTTTATTGGTATGAACGCAAGCCACCCCTGAGATTTCACGGGACTGTAAAGTTGAAATTAAGAGGACCAATACAAGAAGAAGAAGGAGGGGGAAAGTAGGGCCTACAAGGAGAGGAAATTAAAAAAAAAAAAAAAGCAAAAGAAAAAAAGAGTTGACCTGACAAAAATGACACCGATTTTGGAGAATTGCAATAAAAGTGGTGGGCCAAAACACAACGTTTTTCGTTGACTGAGTGTAAGCTATCAAAAGAGTAGAAAAAGCGCCTAGGACTTTCTTGAAACGAGCCTTTCAAACGTTAGGCACTATTTAGTAACCATTTAAACAGTGCATGATTATGATTTTTGTTCTTAAGATCAGCTTGGAAATAGAATCGCATTTGATAAAATTTTTGTTCCTAGGAACAAATTTCTATTTTTTTTGTTATTGGAAGTAGATTTGAAACAGAATCAAGAATAATAATTATAATAAGTTGACTATTGTTCCGGGAACAAATTTAAGAATCAAAACCAACTCTTTTTCTTTCATTTTCTCTTCTTCTTCTTCATCAACCGCCATCCGCAGCTTGCCGTACGCCGTCGTCCGTCGCCGTCGCCGATCGCCGATAGCCGGTCCGATGAGCTCACCGGAGGCAAGCCCGACCATCGACGAGGCTTGGCCTCGCCGGATCCGGTGGCTAGAGCTGTTAAATGGGTGGGTCGGGTCGGGTTCGGGTCGGGTCATTAATAATCCGATCCAAATTGACTCATTAACCTATTTATGACCAATTTATGCCTACTTGTAAATTTTCTCGACCTATACCGACGACCTGACCCATACCCAGCCCATATTAATAAAATATTTTCATATTTAACCAAATTTAGAAAAACTCACAATCCGACCATCACAAACCGTCAAAACAACCACTAACTAGAAAGTAGAATTATAGGAATGAAGCACATTTCTCGCCGAAAAATCGAAAATTTCAGCAGCTGCCGCATCCAAAGAAAATTAAACACATCCCTTCTCAGCAAACAAAATTAGCAACAAAGGGGATTAATAAAAATTCAATCTTAAAATCGAAAATTTCAGCAGCTACCGCATCTAAAGAAAATTAAACACATCCCTTCTCAGCAAACAAAATTAGCAACAAAGGGGATTAAATAAAAATTCAATCTTCGCTTCTGCGCCGACCGACTTCGAAGCCGGAGATTCACAAATTCACGAAGCTGTCCTGCAACAACAGCATAATTAGCAATACGTACCGGTGATGCGAACGAGGGTTTCCCTCCCAGAGAGGTCGGTGACATGCTGCGAGCGAAGCACGTGCCGTCAGACCGGGATCGGAGGGGCAAAAGAAGGAAAGCGAAGAAGAGCGATACGTACGATGAAGGTGTCGTTGAAGGAGGCGAAGATGTGGGCGACCCCGAAGACGTACTCGCCCTCGCGCACGGCGGGGTCGAGCGTGACGGTCTCCTCCTTGGGCTCCCTGACCTTTCTCTTCGACTGCGGAGAAAAGGAAAACTGTGATGGTCTGAGCGACGGTCCTCGGACGTACGCAAGGAAGGAGTCCCTTTTTTGTCCTACATCGCCTAGGGAGGAAGTCCTGGGCTAACTTATAAGTCTTGGATATCGTTCGCGTCAGGGCGGGTGACCTAAAGCAGACAATATTACACAGTGGAGATCCATGCGCCGCGAGTGAGTGCTTGGCTTTCGAGAAATTGAAATCCCTATCTATGAAGTTCGGCGGGATTTACAAAAAGCAGGGAATGCGGAAGCAGAAGCAGCGGGTGCAGTAGAGTGATTGATCAATTCTTTTTATTTTATTTCTTCCTTTTCTTTCCTTAAGAATCTCACTTTCCTTCTTCTTTCCACACCTCTTTACTTCTCAATTCTCGGCTTTTGCAACACTTTCTCGTCTCTCTCTTTTCTCTCTTACAAGTCAATTCTTTTCTTAAGTCGTGAGGCATTAAAATGGTGAGTATCTATTATGCCAACCCCGCCGTCTTCCACACTTTCGCTAGCCCAAACATTGGGCTCAACTTTATTTTCGAAAAGCCACCCCCGTAAGTTCAAATATGACTAGTTCTTTGACTTCATTAGGGAGAAGCTGCGGTCCATCTTCACCCTACTCTTCCAACGGCCACCCTCATTGCCCAATTGTTGCGTTTTAGAGCCCGACCAGTCGATTTGTGCCCCCTCAAAACCTCCTATTTGGAGTTCAAGGATGTATGTGACACTATTGACTACATCATCAGTTGGTTGTCTAGTGTGGGTAGCGCATGAAGACTGTGAAGTTGATGTAATCGTTTTGGCCCAAGAACTCGCCAAACATGTATAGCTCGTCATTTTGGGACAATGTAATATCTTTAAATTAACTCACTTAACATATTGTTTACTTTGACTTGTATCGTACCAGTTTCACAAATTTGTCATTTAATATACAAGTAAACACTTTCTTAGGAAATCACCCATTCTGGTAGTGTTTCCACATGTGGATACTTAACCTTGGAGTGACAAAGTTAAACATTGTTATTATGTCAAAAATCATCCATGAGTTATTTCTAGTTTTTAGATATATCTAGGGTACATTCTCTCTATGTTTGGTGTGCAGTTCTGTTCATTCCTATCTCATTCGTCATCCTAAAAATTTGCCGGGAATAGCTCCTAGTCCGAACCCTTTGGCCTTGGGGACCATCGGACCAAGTCGTTATGGACGAGCTAACGATGTGGCGTCTAGACGTCCATCTCAAGAACTTGCTAGCCCAAGGCAATCGACGACAACATGGAGGATGGTCTTTTTGTGGGACTTGTTTGGGTTACCAGTATGTTTCCCTTGTTTTTGCGCATTCGATCTTTATTGGTATGAATGTGAGCCACCTGTAGAGGTGTTAAAATGGGTCATAAACCCATTTATGACCCATTTAAATCTTAAATGGGTCATAAATGGGTCACTTGTTTATAACAAAAGATAGTTAAATGGGTTTCACAATTAAAGGTTTAAGATAGGTGGGTCTTAAGTGGGTTTTTAAATGGGTTGAGTTGAAAACTCATTTTTAACAAAAACATTATAATCCCTCCCTTCTCTCTTTAATTTTATAAAAAACGAAATTATAATTTTTTTTTTTTATTTTCTCTTTTCTTTTTCTTCCTTTTTATCTTTCTTTTTTTTTTTTTTTCTTTCTCCTTCCTCCTTCCTGTCGCCGCCGGACGGCGACGGCCGGCGACCGGCCGGGCGAGCCTCGAGCTCGCCGGATCCGGCGAGGCGGAGGCCTCGCCGATGCCGGCGAGGCTCGAGCCTCACCGATTTGGCGAGACTCGAGCTCGCCGGCGTCGAGCGAGGCTCGAGCCTCGCCGATTTGGCGAGCCTCGAGCTTGCCGGCGTCGGCGAGCCTCGAGCCTCGCCGGTTCCAAATGGCGGGTGAGCTCGAGCTCGCCGGATCTGGCGAGGCGGAGGCGAGCTCGAGGCTCGCCATCGCCGGCGGGCGAGCCTCGAGCCTCGCCGATCCGGCGAGCCTCGAGCTCGCGCCGGCGTCGGGCGAGCCTCGAGCCTCGCCGGTTCGGCGAGGGGTGAGCTCGAGCTCGCCCGACACCGGCGAGCCTCGAGCTCGCCGGATCTAGCGCGAGGCGGAGGCGAGCTCGAGGCTCGCCGGATCCGGCGAGACTCGAGCTCGGCCGCGTCGGCGAGGCTCTAGCCTTGCCGATCTGGCGAGCCTCGAGCTCGCCGACGCCGGTGAGCTCGAGGCTCGCCCGTGGCCGGGCCGCCGGCCGTCGTCGTGGCGGCCGGCCAAAGAAGAAGAAGAAGGAGAAGAAAAAGAGAAAAAGAAAAAGAAAAGAGAAAAGAGAAAAGAGAAAAAGAAAAGAAAAAGAAATTTATATTTTAAAAATAAAATAAAAATAATTAAAATTTTAATTTTTTAAAAAAATAATTAAATTTCGATTTTTTTAAATAATTATTTTAAATTTTATAAAAATTGTCCATTAAATTTATATTGTATAAAACTATTTTAGCAATACAATTTTAAAAAAAATAATATATATAAAAGCTTGGAAGTATTTTAATAATATAATCTTTAAAAAAAACATAGAAATAAGTTTTTCTAAATTTGTTAAATATGAAAATATTTTATTAATATGAGTTGGGTCGGGTCGGGTATGGGTTGGGTATGAGTCGGTGGGGTTTGGGTCGAAAAATTTACATTAAGATAAATGGGTCGTAAATGGGTTAATGGGTCGATTTGGGTCCCGACCCAAACCCGACCCGACCCACCCGTTTAACGGCTCTAGCCACCTGTGAGATTTCGCAGGATTGTAAAGTCGAAATTCATAGAACCAATACAAGAAAAAGGAGGAGGAAAGTAGGGCCGACAAGGAAAGGAAAAAATAAGCAAAAGAAAAAAAGAGTTGACCAAATGACAATGACACCGATTTTAGAGAATTGCAATAAAAGTGATGGGCCATATAAGAGATAATATTGCCAAAACACAACGTTTTTTCGTTGACGGAGTGTAAGCTATCAAAAGAGTGGAAAAAGCGCCTAGTACTTTCTTGAAACAGGCCTTTCAAACGTTAATGTTACCGCAACAAAATACTTCTCCGGTATTGCCCCCTCAAATTAAGATGTCAACGATTCAATTTAATTTGATTTTTTAAAAAAAAATCGAACTGTTAATAAAAATTCTGAACTGAACCGAACCGAAATTTTGATTCGGTTCGATTCTTGGTTTAGTTTGGTTTTTAGTTTTTGATTTTTAGCTTTCGGTTTTTGGTTTTTGTATTTTTTTCCTTTATATATATTTTTCATTTAAAAAATAAGTTTTTATCGGTTTGTTGATTTGGTTCGGTTTGGTTAATCGATAAAAATCAAACTGTTCAAAATTTTTTGATTTTTAATGATAATTGAATCGAAAAATCGAATTTTTCAGTTTGATTTTCGGTTTAGTTTTTGACACCCTATTTGAAATAAAAATCTTCACGGAAAACGGGGGGCAAAAAAGGAAAAGCGGCTTCATAAGACGGTGCGGGGTTCAATTTCTAGGGCACCGATTAGCTCCTTCCTCGTCCCCAAATTTCCCCCTCTGCAACCTTTCTTCCTCAATTCCTCTGCGATTCGATCTGTGCTGCTTCGGGAGGGACGCGATGCCGCAGCGACACTCGAAGAACAACAACGACCTCGCCTTCTTCACGTACGACGAGAAGCGGAAGCTCGGGTACGGCACCCAGAAGGAGCGGCTCGGGAGGACTCGATCAAGCCCTTCGACGCCTGCTGCCTCTGCCTCAAGCCCTTCATCGACCCGCTCTGCTGCCAGAAGGGCCACGTATTCTGCAAGGAGTGCATCCTCGAGTGCCTCCTCTCCCAGAAGAAGGACATCCAGAGGTGAAAAATCTGATCTTGACTTCTCGATGTGGTTGTGGATTTGTCCGAGTTCGTCGGTGTGCTTGATTTACTTCGAATTAGGGTTTGGAGTGGAATGGTATTTGTGGTTTTGGGGGGCATTCGGTTTACTTCAGGGGTATTCAAATTTGCGAAATTGAAATTCGGCTCGTTCGATTCCTGCTTGGCGTCTGACGGGTCGAAGTTTAATCCCAAATTCGTACTGCTGATGCGCCGGGATAGTTGGATTCTTGAATCCGTACCCTTCGTGTAGATTGTATTTGGAGGGTTTGGGCATGTGACTTCAAGCAAGTCAATTTGAGATGTTGAACCGTGTCATAGTCCAGGTTGAGGCCTCTATCGATGGAGGCTGTTTTGTGTCTCTTTAACTTGGTCAGCAATACTTATGTCAGTGTTCACGATGGGCATGCTACTCTGATTCTTTTTGTTGCTTTTCGATCTCATGGGTTGGTGCTAGTAGTTGGACAGCTTAATTATGCTAATTGGGACCAACAGCTCCATGTTTAAAGATGTAACTTTCTGGATAATTACCTGAAAAGACAGACCAACAAAGGTTGCTCTTTTTTCTGGGTTGTGTTTGATAGTATTGAACTACTGAAAGCGTAGCTAGAGGTCATCGGTCCCCAATATAGGTCTTCCTCAGGTAGGAGCTAAATTGTTCTAGCAATCGGAGTCCTGTACTGCTGGTTAGGTTGTTGAGTTGGGCATGTCATGATTTTGAAAGAGCATATCCCTTTTCCATTTTCGTGCATCTAGGCCTCTGTGTGTGCGTAGGCTTTCGTGTGAGAAAGAAGTATGTAGTGTGGTGGGAGAGGGATTGTGGTGAAAGCATTCTGTGGTATGTAATTCCTGTCTGAATCAATAGAAGTCTAGAAGTCTTCCAATCATCATTTGCATCAGGTATGAGCTTTGAGTGCTGGTGCCTCTGGGAAAACAATTATGTACATCGAGAGATAACAAGAGATGCTTGATTGAAACTTAGAAAAAGAAAGTGGGAGTTTTGTATGGCTAACCATACTATTTGGATTTAAAACTATCCGAGTGACTTGATCTTACAAAAAGTGGGGAAAAAAACTGTAGAGAACATTTGACATCCAACATTTTATTGTTACCTTTTCCTCCCTATTGCTGGTGCCATGCTAAAAGTCTCCTTGAACTGGCAGAAAACTAGCTGCTCATGAAGCTCAGCAGAAGCATGAGAAAGAAGAGGAGGAAGAGCGGTTAATGCAGCAGAAAGCTAGGGAACTTGATGCATTTGATCAACAAAACCATGGTGCGGTACCTCAATACACTGATAAAAATCACAGCCAAGACAAAAGTGGCTTCCATGGTGCAAACAGTGTCAAGGTTACTTCTTATGAGGAGGAAGCACTTCGGACCATGAAGGCGTTTTGGCTGCCCTCAGCTACTCCAGAAGCTCCTCGTAAAGTAGAAGCACCATCCACCAGCACAGTCTGCCCAGAAGGCAATGAGAAACTAAAGCTGAAGACCCTTTTTCCTATTTGCTTCGTGGAAGACACCAGCGAGAAGAGGAAACCCAACTCGCTGGACAAGACGTATATATGCCCTAGCTGCAAGGTCACATTGACCAACACCGTGTCACTAGCTGCGCTTAGCTCCTGTGGGCATGTCTTCTGCAAGAAATGTGCAGAGAAGTTTATTGTCGTTGATAAGGTTTGTCTCGTTTGCGATAAGCCGTGTAAAGAGAGGAATTTGGTGAAGTTGGAAAAGGGAGGGACAGGTTTCGCTGGGCATGGGGATTATCTTGAAGCGACTGACTTCAAACATTTGGGGAGTGGTTCAGGTTTAGGGCTGGTGAGACCTGCAATGAAGACCTGAATCTTGAATTTCTAGTTTTGTGTCAGCCAACATGTTTATTTTCTTAGAGGAAAATGGGGGTGGCTAATTTCGAATTTCACTCAATTAAGATATCCAGTTGCGCTCAGTGTATCCTTTTTCTGTAAGATGGCGATGCAAATGTACCCATCTAATGAAATTTTTAATCCAAATTCTAGAGGTGTTTGTGTTTTGATGAGTGCTCTAGAAGTCTTTTTTTCCATCAAATTTCAATTTAGGCAGAGAACATTTATGGTGAATTAGTGTAGAATTGAGACATAATACTGTTGGCGTTCTCTACTCGAGGATTTAAAGGTTTATTTTGGTTAATTTAATATCTAATATTCTTGAAAAGCCTCAATCACGTATTGATCTCGCTGTTCGGAACCTAGAAAATTTTAGGTTGGCTCTGACGAGGAATATTGGAATATTTTGAATTGGACGGGTGGCCAACATGGCAAATGAAGTGTCATTTTGTTGAAAAACGATTGTCATCTCTATTTTCTCCCCAAAAAATTCCAAATCAAAATCAATGGCTCCAACTGATGATTCCAAACCCTAATTGAGATAGTTAGTCATGACTCTGCTTTTGCCGGTCGAGCTCATGAGTTAACATCGATTCACAAACCTATAAAGTTCGACTGTAGAAAAAAATTAAGTTCGACCTCCATGTGTTTGTGCTTTTTCTATGTGTTGGACTTGAGCTATATGAACGCCATTGGATACAAGTGATTAGTAAACTTCCTTCCTTCTTCCTGCGCTGGTGCTATCTCACCAGTCCACTCTCATAGTCTCTGGGGTCATTTACAAATTTGAAAGTCAATGTTCACCGTTTGGCCTTTCATCGAAGATTGAAAAGAATAAAAAAGAGAGAGCACATGCATGAAGTGAACCATGTTTTCCTTAAATTGCTATATACTGGTTCTTCAAGAAAGTCAGACGATTAAATCTACACGGCCAAGCCCACAAAAGGAGTCAAACTTCGAAATTTATGGTTGACTTCATATGTTGCGTTTCAAATTGTGAGATACCATGAAAGAAATCTTCTCTTGTGCTAACTTCATGGACAAAGTACTGCAAGTATGACTTGAGACATATGGCGGATGCATTGGCTTATTCTCTTGAGGCTGCGTGATCTTTGTGGCGCGCAAAAATTTATTGGGGACTGGAAATTCTGGGTTTAATTGGGTTATGCAATTCTTGGAAGGCCATTTCCTTGATAAAAGAATCCTGAAGTTGGCTTGGAATGGGGCCATTCGCTGCATTTGGAAGGAAAGGAACTCTGTGTTGCATGCTGGTCCTGTCTCTAAGCTCATCGAGAAGCATTCTTCTTTCAATGAGAGTTCGAATAGCTGCTTATCATTCAACACCAGAGGAAGCATGATATGGGCTAAGTACCCGTTGTGCTTTATCATTCAACAACATTCAGTGATGCGGTGTGGAATAAAACTAGGAGGTTGAAATGTTTCACCAAATTCTGCGTGCAAAGTGTTTGTGGCAAGGTCAGATTGCGTGTCTTAGTAATGCGTCTGCCTGTGGCCGACATCAAACTTTGGATGCATCACTTGGTAGACAACTGGTAGTTTTCACTGAGCAGATTATTTCTCTTGGAGTTCATATGCAGGACATAAGTAGCCTGGTAAAGCTCAGATATTAAAGGTGGAACACTACAGAAGAAAGGAGCAGCATTCTCATTGAAACCAAGGTATTCCAGGATTCAACTCCACTGCGAATCAGGATAATCAGACACATCACATTAACAACATTACCCTACAAAACGAAAAGAAAAAGGATTTCAAGGATATAAATGAAACAAGGATACAGATGAACATCACAAACTGGCACTAACCACTCACGATAAGCTTTGCTCTAGCATGGCCTTCATTGATTTGGAGCTGCTCTCCATTGCCATCAAGAGCCAAACAAAAGTCACGAGCACCGCCTTTACTAGGTATTCGGGTTTGTGCCTCTGCTCTGCAATGACTTGCTGCGTAGCACGTCAACTCCACCCACACTCTACTCATGATCTTCCACTTTCTTTGGCCGAGATGCATCCATCGAACAAGACTGATTTGCTCTGATCTGCCTTCACGTGGATTGGCTCTGCACCCTTGGCACTCGTGTCCACGTCCATGATTTTGTGGCAGGCATCCTTCAGTTTCTTTACTGCCTCTGTTCCCTCCTCTTGAAGAACTTCGCCTCAGTGCCTGTGTCCCGGAATCTTATCTGACCGAGGCCGGCCACGTTGAACATTATTGTAGGTTGCTTGATTAGAAGATACAGCATTTATTAAAGTAAATGTCTCATTAGGCCTGGAGCAGCACAAAGTAAGAGCAATCCTTGCACAAAATACTCTGGAAATAATAGTTTGAAAATCCACTCAGTAATTAGAATACTACCGGTCCACCATGCACAGAATAAATTATTTACCTTTCTTGACGAGTTAAGAATTTCCTATTAACAAACTCGAGCTTGTTACTCAGTGTTGACTTTTTCTGAACTATCTGACAAGAAAAATATCGTACAACTTCACGGCAATTATCATCCTATATAAATGTGTAATGCGAGTTTAGTGACGCGTACTTCTTTTCATTCATGGTGATAAGTGCAATTTTTTCTTCATGACATGATGATATTCACTTAACCTCTCGCATTTGGGAGCTTCTCCATAAATATCATGATGGAAACATTGTAGGGAGAAGAACTGCAGTTCTTACATATAGGACTCTGGTAACAGTAGAGATTATTGCATCTTCCCAATACATCAGCACATGATTTTCTCGAGTGATGCCTCATTGATAATACATTCTCTCTTAAGATCTGAGTAATGTTTAGCCTGGTATTTTATGAACAAAATCAGCTATGATCTCAAATGAAAACTGAGTTCAGTTCAGAAGTGTAACTAAGAGTCTCAAGACGTAATGAATTAAAATCGGCGAGTTCCAGAAGAGAAGCATGACACCACCACCATCACAAAGTTCTCAATCTACTTGGGGATTCGAATCGGTAGATATATGGAAGTATCCATTCAAAATGAGGAACCTGAAACCAAACATGATAGAACAGTGCAGGCTTCATAGACTCCTTCATATGGAAAATTTAAGTCACACTTCTAGTATCTAATTCTATGCTGCATCACATCCCTCAAGGAAACATATGCATCTTAAGTTGGAGCGAGTGTGGTTGGACATTACAGCCAGTGAGACGATGACCATGAATGTTAATATGTTACAGTAGAAAAAGGTTGCCGGGACATTTCAGGTGAAATTTTGCTTGCATTCGACAAATCTTCAGAGATTCATGACCCAAGAAATGCCTGCGAAATGGATAAGTCAAGGAACTACACAGTGATGAGATGACAACACATCAATTTCTACGTATCTATGAACTTACCTCTCACTTAACCGGATCGGTCTATTTGCAGATTTTGGCAGTTGCTGACAACATGACATTGATGTGGTACTATGAACACAGTGCTGCTTAGACTAGGCAAGTTGCAGAGTTTTAATCTTTTCAATGAAGTACCCGCAAAGCTGCCTCCAAATATAGTTTTCAAGCTGTCGCACGAGTCTATCTCAAGAATCTCCAGGTTTGGTGGTAATTCGGATGAGGGAGAAACTTGTTCCAGTCGGGGACAAGATTGTATTTTAAGCTGTTTCAGATTTTTGAAGCTCCCCGGCTTCATTGTCTGGCTGCATATCCTCTCTAGCATAGCAGCGTGGAAAATATGGAGAACTTCCAAGTTTTCAGCTCCTCCAAGCACTTCCTCTAAAATCTCCAGATCCGGACACTGTCTCACTTTCAGTACTCGCAGGGAGACCATCATAACCCCGATTCTCTTAAGCTTTGGTAAATCCAGAAGATCCAACGTCTGCCAGTTACATTCTACGGGCATATCAGGGTTGACTAGCCTTTCCGTTTTCTAACAAAATTTGATTTGAAGGGTTTCAAGCTTCTTTGGCAGCTTGGAGAATGGGAAAATGCTGACGAGCATCGGGCAACAATCTATATACAAGTGCTTAAGACCTCGGAAGACCTCAGACTGCACTGAATCATCACATACGCAACTCAAGGAAGAGAGATTGCACAGATAAAGAGAGTCAAGCTTTCCTGAAGCTCTGGCATCACCTTCACAATGGACTATACTACTGATATTGCACCTATCAAGCCAACAGCTCTTTATTGATCTTAGATTCTCTTTAACAAGTTCAGATAAGTTCCTCAAAGAGCTATCATCTGTTAGCGATATGTGATCAGCATGCTCAAGAACACGCTCAGGTAGATTGAATTTGCTATAGGATCCATGGATCTCCAGATACCGCCCAGGTTCTTTATGATGAGGAAATCTTCCTTGAGATTCGATATTTCTCAGTAGGCCCATGTCTCTGAGGTCGTATATCCTTCCATCTGAATTTTTGAGAAGCCAAACAGAAAAGTGGAATTTTTGGAAGCATGTATCCCACAGCATGGGATTCTCCTCCACGAACTGGAAAAATCTGGTACCACAAATCGATATGGAAGGCCAGTCAGAAGATTCAGCAATCTCAGAACTTAGGGATCCACAACCTCCCAATTTGAACTCCTCTGGAACATACTTTATCTTGCTCCAGTCAATTTCTTTCATATGCTTCATATCCTGCAGATTGAGCTTCTTCAGGCTAGTCTGGTCCGAGATTCCATAGGGAAATTCTTGTATTTTTGTCCCCGAAAGATCTAGAACCTCCAATTCGGTGAGAGACTTCAAATTTTCCAAACTTTCCAAATCAGCAAAATCTCCTAGCAGTAGTTGTTGGAGCTTGCTAAAAGTCTGAAGAGGAGGTAAAGACTCAACCTTGGTCCCCGATAGATCCAGCAGCTCAAGCTCCTTCAGGGCATCCAGCTCCAACACTTTACAGGAACACCCTCTCAGAGAGAGCTCATTAAGGTTAGTGAGGATGGACAGAGATGGCAATTGCTCAAATTCTATTTCAGAGAGCTTCAGAATCCTTAGTTTGTTCATGTGGCGCAGAAATTCAAGTTCTGTATGGATCAAAGATTTTGCACCACAAAGGTCGAGGACCTCTAGGTTGAGCAGGACTTCCAAGGAAGGAAGGTTATTCCAGTGGGGGCAATTTCTTATTATTAGGTGACGGAGGCTGACGGAAAGCAAACTCGTGGAAGGCTTTCAATTTTAGTCTCTGAGAGATTGATCATCTTCAGGCGAGACATGCCCTGAAAGGAGTCATTGCTTGTTATCACCAACTTGGAGCATCCCGACAGATCAAGAACTTCCAGTTTCTGAAGTGAAGGCAAGTTTTGCAACTTAGTAAGGAACTTACAATTCTTTAGCAAGAGCAAACGAAGTTCAGAAGGCTGAGAGAGTGAAGGCAGAGCTTTGATTTTAGTGTTTGAGAGGATGAGTCGACCAAGGGAATTAAGATGTTCAAATGAGCCGTCTTCAAATTCTTCCAGTGCAGAGGCATCACAAAGGTTCAGCTCCTCAAGGCCTGGGAGGCCTTGCGTAGATGGCAATTTGCCAAGACCAACACAACAACTCAAAAGAAGATGAGATAGGCTGCTGATGTTGTGAGGTAACTTATTTACAGCACTACCTGTGAGATCCAGAACTCTAAAGTCGGTCTTGGTTTCCTGAGGATCGTCCTGTACTTCTTTCAAACATGTTGTCTTCGAAAGATCGAGAATCTTAAGTTTAGTTAATGGTTTTAGGGTGGGAAGTCTTGCCAGGGATGGACAATCACCTAAGAGTGTAAGGATTTTCCTGATGTGGACTACATTAATTGAGATTGTAATTAATCGTTTTTTTGGAGTTGATCTAATAAAGTAGGATATAAAGTTTCTTAACAGTCGAATATGGGCGTGGCTTGTGTGGGCCGAGTTGGGCCCAGCCTGTGATGAGATGGCCCGTTCAAAACTCTATAAATAGCGCTAAGGTCCCTCCTCTAACCCTCACTCTTCCAAAATTCTCTCTAAACTCACATAAGGCTAGCTGTGAATGGCGGTCTCATCGAGTCATGAATCGAGGGTCATAGAGGAGAAGATCTTCAGCGTTAAAGGCTCGGATTGCTGTCGTTTTGCTCCAAGAACAATGAATTCAAAATCAAGTACACAAATCTTCGTCTTCTCCTTCAAGATGTTCGATTTTCTAGCTATATTGATCTTGGGAAGCCGTTTAGACGGTCTACATTTGGTATCAGAACCTACATAAACTAGAACTCAAACATAGGGAACTGTTTTGAAGAATTTATCCGCATGAAACTTGATTTTGACTGTATAATCGGATTGATCTTGTCAAGCTGAGTGTTTTTGTGGGTAGCATGTCTCCGACGGTGGCCAAATTTGATGTTTATACCCATTTTGGACTTGACTTAAACTCGGAATGGTTTTACTTGTTTTTCGTGATTTTGGTCTGATGGAAGTGATTTTTTTATTGGATATATGGCTTCTCCTCGTCAATATGAGCATTTTGGTGGGTAGAATGCCTCTAGACGATGCCGGAAATGGTCGCATGCCCCTCCACGCGCCGAGACGGAGCTCGGAGGCGGTCCCTCGCGCTGCCGCGCCGCCTCACGAAAGACGCCGCGTGGCTCACGCGCCCGCACGCGCGCGCATGTATGCCAACGCATGGACCGACACGCGGCTTCACACGCGCAGACCGCCTCAACGGCTTCGCCACCGCCGACATGTGTCGGTGATGATGTCATGATGACGTCACATAAGCCGCCTTACGTGCGACCGCCACGTGGCATGTGATTTCACCAATGACATCACCATAGATCCGATCGGTTGTTGACCGGGTCGACCCGACCCGAGTTGACCCATTAACCCGACCTGGTTGACCGTTGACCCGACCCGGTTGACCGATTGACCGGGTTGACCCGACCCTATTGACTATTGACCGGTCGGACTGGTAAATCGGCTTTAGACCGGATTGGTACGCCAGCGTGTGCCGCTCACGCGCTGCACACTCTAGCGGTGCGTGTGACCTCCGTTGGGCGCGTGGTTGATGTCGGCGTGCTCGTATGTGAATTTCCTATCTTGTGGTGTGCTTATTTGCATTTTTTTTTTATGCCTTTAAGGATATGAAAATGCATGTGAAACTCTAAGGTACGTGATTTTGGGGTAATTTTGGCGTATTTTCATGTATTTCTCTATGATTTTGGAAATACAAATGCATGCCTATGGTTATATCATCACTTAAGGAATATGTGTAGTGTTGATTTATTAGTAGTATGTATTAGTGGATGGAGCAATGCAATTAGCATGACTTGTGATTTTAGTGACAAGTAACCCTTGTCATCAAGTCTAAAATCACATGTGAAAGGTAAATGTGAGTTGTAAAGTTATATTCCTAGTATGAGAGAATTTCGATAATTTAGTTGGGTTGTGACTACCAAAGTGACACACTTGATTGAATTTGAGAAATATCGGTCTCATATTGTAATGGGATGTCTCATATTCTAATGTATGTAATTGTGCGTTAGTTTATGGAGGGATACATGTACAGCATATGGTTGAAAAGTGACTAACTATAGTGGTTCATATACCCAAAGGTGGTGAATTCGCAAAAGGTTAGAATACTTTTTCATGGACCGTTGTCATGTGAAGAGTATACAATTGCATTTCATGTATTCTACTCAAAAGTGCTTATACGATGATGTATGTAGCTCTTGAGATATGTGTTTAGCACTCACATGATGTTAATTATATGTATTGCTTGTAAAATTAGTCACCTTCTCTGTAAATGGCAATTTCATTGTAATTGAGGTTCTTACTGGATCAAACTTCAAGAAATTGAAAGAGGATTTTCTGTTTGGGATGAAGTTGGCAGATGTTCACATTGCTCTTATTGAGGATAGGCTGGCAGACCTTACTGATGCCAGTACAGAAGTCCAGAAAGTACATTTTGTTACATGGGAAGAGTAATAGAATTTGCTTACTCATTATGAAACGATCAATTCAAGAACATTTGATGAGTAGCTTGTCAACTGACTGTACTGTTAAGGAAATGATGGAAGCTTTGGAGGCTAGGTATCGTGTCTCTTCCAATGCTGAGATAGGTACACTTATGCAATCACTCTTTAATATGAAGAATGATGGTTCGACTGGAGTTAGAGATTATGTGCTTAGGATGGTAGATTATCAGACAAAACTTTGAATTCTTCAGGTTGATATCCCTAAAGCTTGCATTATGCATCAAGCATTAAATACTCTTCCTCCTGATTTTGGAATTATCAAGACGAACTATAGTTCGCAAAATGAGGCTTGGTCAATCAATGACCTTATAGTTAGAGTGGTGGCAAAGGAAGAGAAACTGAAGAAAGAAAGAGGGCATCTTACCTTGTATGCCTCTAGTTTAGCCAACAGAAAGGGTAAATGGATTGCACATCATAGAGGAAATCCTAAAGCCATAGGTGCTTCTAACAATATAGCTCCTAAGAGAGGAAATCCTGAAGCTGCTAGCCCCTCCACCACTATGGCTCCTAGAAAGGCACCTTTTAAGAGGGAGGGTGTCATTTGCTACTTTTGTAGGAAGAGGGGACACATAAAGAAATACTGCGATAACTATAAAGCTTGATTGTCTAAAAATGAGCATAGAGGTAATGATTCTTTGGCACTTGTCTGTGAATCCAACCTATCTTAAGCCTCATCCAGTTCTTGGTGGTTAAATAGTGGTGCGACTAATCATGTTGCATTTACCATACAGGGATTCATAAACATAAGGATGCCAAATCAGGATGAATCAAAGCTCACTGTGGGAATAACGACAAGATCCACGTTGAGTTCGGGGGAGATGTCATTTTGATTTTAGATACTGGTTTTAATATAATATTAAGAAACACTTTCTATGTACCTTCCTTTAGACGGAACTTAGTTTTCGTATCATATTTGGACATGTGTGGTTACTCTTTTGAAATAAAAAACAATACAGTATCTATGTTCTTTAGTTCAAATAAGGTTGGATGCTACAGCATGTTCAATGGATTGTACAGATTGTGTTTATCTCCCAATGATATATACGTCGCTAATACAGTTGAAAGTGTCGTTCCCAAAAGCCCTCTACCTAAGGAACAGTCTTATGTGTTATGGCATAAATGACTAGGTCATATATCCAAAGAAAGAGTAGAAAGGCTGATAAAGACACATCCTGCCTACTCTTAAAAGTGACCTAGAAACTTGCATAGACTGTTGTAGAGAAAAGATGACTAAGATAAAGAAGAAAACCGCAGTTCGAAGTTCTGACTTACTAGAAGTTATTCACACTAATATTAGTGGACCCTATACTGCAACTTTGTGTAGAAATTTTTATTTTATCACGTTTATCAATGATTATTCTCGATATGGTTACCTATTCCTGATTAAGGAAAAGTCTGAATCTCTTGACAAATTCAAGATTTATTGAACTGAAGTTGAGAAACAGTTAGGAAATGTAATAAAGGTGATTAGATCTGATCGAGGTGGAGAATATTATGGTAGACATGGCAATGTTTGGCAAATTAAAGGACCATTTGCTAAATACTTAGAGGATTATGGGATAGTGGCTCAGTTCACAATGCCTGAAAGTCCTGAACAAAATGGAGTGGCTGAAAGGCGCAACCGTACTCTCATGGATATGGTAAGGTGTATGATGAGCATGACTAATTTGCCTGACTTTTTATGGGGTGAGGCTTTAAAAACAGCCCTTTATATATTGAATCGTGTTCCTACCAAAGCTGTTACATCGACTCCTTTTGAGTTATGGACTGGACGCAAACCAAGTTTGAATCATTTCAAGGTCTGGGGATGTCCTGCAGAAGTAAGATTGAATAATCCAACATTAGGTAAGTTGGAGGCCAAAACCACTCGATGCTACTTTGTATCTTATCAGAATATTCGAAGGGATATCGATTTTATAATCCAAGTGGAGGAACAAGGATTATAGAATCACAAACGGCCAAATTTCTAGAATTTGATATAGCTGAAAAACATGATTGCTCACAAATTAGTGAACATGCCAACATGATGAGACATGCTATGTCTTTTTCCTTACCTATGCAAACGATTATAGAGCCTACTATGCCATAAACTAAACCTGTTAATATTGAGAATCCTATTGATGAAACGACCACAGATGAAGTCCTTCAAGTTCCTCAGATTCAAAATGAGCATCCTAGTGACTCCACTTAGGAGATCTACTAGGGAAAGGCATTCAGCTATACCACCGGACTATATAGTCTATTTAGGAGAACATGATTACGATATAGGCTGCATTATAGATCCAGTGACTTATATAGACGCCGTTTCCTACCCTCAATCAAATTTGTGGTTGGATGCAATGAGAGATGAGATGCAATCTATGAAATATAATGGTGTTTGGGAGCTTGTTGAATTACTAGAAGGTTGTAAGCCCATAGGTTGCAAGTGGATTTATAAGACTAAAAGAGATTCAAAAGGAAAGATTGAGAAATTTAAAGCTAGACTTGTGGCCAAGGGCTTCACTCAAAGAGAATGGATAGACTATGAAGCAACATTTTTATCCATTTTCTTCTAAAAACTCCTTTAGAGTAATCATGGCATTAGTAGCTCATTTTGACATGGAATTACACCAGATGGATGTTAAAACTGCTTTTCTAAATGGAGACCTTGATGAGGAGGTTTATAGGGTGCAACTTGAAGGTTTTGCAGCAAATGATTCAAGTAAGTTTGTATGTAAACTGAAGAAGGCTATTTATGGTCTCAAACAAGCTTCCAGATAATGGTACTTGAAGTTTCACAATGTTGTTACTTCTTTTGGTTTTGTTGAGAACAAAGTAGATCAGTGCATATACTGCAAAGTCAGTGGGAGGAAATTTATTTTTCTTATACTTTATGTGAATGACATTTTGCTTGCAAGTAGCGATATTGGATTGCTGCATGAAACAAAAAAAATGTTGTCGAAGAATTTTGACATGAAAGACCTGAGTGAGGCATCTTTCGTTCTTGGCATTGAAATCCATAGGAATCGTTCTTGTCGTATGTTAGGTTTATCTCAAAAGGCATATGTTGATCATATTTTGGAGAGATTCAACATGCAGGATTGCAAACCGGGAACTGTTCCTGTTGTTAAGGGTGACAAATTGAGTCTTTCACAATGTCCTCAATCAGATTTTGAAAAAGACCAAATGAAGGACATACCTTATGCTAATGCACTTGGAAGTATTATGTATGCTCAAGTTTGCACTAGGCTAGACATCGCCTTTGTAACAGGGCTTTTAAGCAGATATCAGTCGAATTCAGAACATGATCATTGGGTTGCTGCCAAAAAGGTCTTGAGATACTTAAAAAGAACAAGAGATTATATGTTGATGTATAGATATGTCAATGATTTGTGATTGTTGGCATATTCAGATGTAGACTTTGTTAGTTGTGAGGATGATAGGAAGTTGACAACAAGATATATATTTATGTTAGCAGGAGGTGCAGTATCATGGAAAAGTGAGAAACATAAGTCTATATCTTCTTATACCATGCAAGCAGAGTTTATAGCATGTTTTTCAGCTACTACCCAGGCAATTTGGCTTCGGAACCTCATTAAGGAATTGACCATATTTGATTTTGTGGATAGACCCATACAGTTATATTATGATAACAATTCTGCTGTGTTATTTGTCAATAACAACAAAAGTCTCAAAGGGTCTAAGTATATGGAGGTCAAGTTTTTGACCATAAAGGAAATGGTACAGAATGGTGATATTATAGTAGAGCATGTTCCCATGGACGATATGTTGGAGATCCACCAACTAAAGGCCTACGCCCTTGTGTATTTGAGCGACATATCATGAACATGGGCTTAGGAGAACCGGTGGATACTGTCTTTTAGTGGGAGCTATTTCAAATTTGCTCTAATAAAGTTTACGTCTGTACTTTGTTACTTTATGTAACATTTAGATATATGTCAACTCCTTTTGTATAAACTGTTATTGAGTTGCGTAAATATATCTAAGGAAAATCTCAAGGTACTGTGTAAATCTTGAGTAAAGGCTAGGGCATTCAGTTATTAGCCTTGTACATGTCTTAATTACACATAAAGAAAGGTTAACCATAAAGATAAAACATATGTGGGTTCATTAGAACCATAAAGATATTCTCTAGTGCCACATCCAATTTTTTGTGACACTTAAGGTAAGAGAATAGTGACCAATAAAGAGGATAACACATAAGGTAAAACTCTTTATGAGGTGTTATCGATTTGCCATACAACCATATTAAATCCATGTCAATAAAGTTGAAAGCACTTGTGACCATGGAAGGCTCTGTGTATGTATATATAGTTATCACCATGATCCGGTGTTGGAGACTTTATGGGATCGAATTGACTGTTGAGAATTATCTCTAAATCAACATAAAGGTGCACACATACAATACGGTCTCAATTAATAAACTCAAGTGGGAGAATGTAAGAATTTTCTTAATGTGGGCTATATTAATTGAGATTGTAATTAACCGTTTTTACGGAGTTGATCTAATAAAGTAGGATATAAAGTTTCTTAACAGTCGAATATGGGCCTGGCTTATGTGGGCCGAGTTGGGCCCGGCCCGTGATGAGAGGGCCCGTCCAAAACTCTATAAATAGCGCTAAGGTCCCTCCTCTAGCCATAATTCTTCCAAATATTCTCTCTCAACTCACATAAGGCAAGCTGTGAGTGGCGGTCTCATCTAGCCAGGAACCGAGGATCATAGAGGAGAAGATCTTCAGCGTTAAAGGCTCGGATTGCTGTTGTTTTGCTCCAAGAACTGTCACGCCCCGATCCTTGGGCACGCACACATCCTTCTCTACTTGGTCGATTTTATAATGCGATATCCCAGGACTATGTATCGTCGACCCTTTTATTTATTAAGCACATGCGGAAGCGATTAAAATCCCTGAGACAATAAAACGATGTGATAGAAAAGCAGGGCCATATTTTTCATATTGAAACTTATAACCAAACTTTTATACAAAACACAAACCAGAGCACTTCACAACTTTTTATTCTAAACTCTATTCACATCAAAATGGAGATCTCAAAGAAGATAAAATCTCAGTCCATCCGGGCCGTACTCAAGGCCCCTCTCGGGATTATCTTCTTCTTCCAAAAATCCTTCTCAGACTCCTCCTCCTCAGCTCCTCAGCTCCTCAGCGAGGTCCTGAAATGATTTCCCCAAACCGGGATGAGACTACGTCTCAGCGAGTTCTACCCCACTAAGCCTCGATTAGTAAACCATTATACTATAGGCTGCCTAAACACGCACGGGGCGGAGGACTTTGCTTGGCCTCGGATCCCACCCGCAAGTCGGTCATTCACAATAGGCACCCATTTACTCCAAACAAATCGAACCAGGTCGATTACATGTCACACAAATCATTCTCCACGGAGGAGTATCTAAAAGCTAGGCCACGTGCATTCTCCGGACGACATTCCAGTCTCCGGAGCCACGTGCCTCGAACCTTGGGCCCACGTGCATTCTCTAAGGAGACCTCTTCGCCAAGGTGATACATCAAGTCACCGAGCCACGTGCCCTTTTAGATGCTATTTCCGAATACTGGACCCACGTGCATTCTCTAAAGCACTCATTTGCCAAGGTGACGCATCGATCACCGAGCCACGTGTCCTTTTTACGATGCCGGGCCCACGTGCCTTCTCTAGGTGCTATCTCACCAAAGTGATGCATCAATTCACCGAGCCACGTGCCCTTTTAGATGCCAAACTCGTCACCGAGCCCACGTGCATTCTCCAGGTGATATTCCAATTCACCGAGCCCGTATTTCCTTTCGGGTGATAACCAATACCCAACGATTTCTCAATCAAATAATTAAATCAACTCAACAAAGCATTATAAATGCTGAATAACATACTTGGCCATTTACCAATCAACAATTCAATCTCAATCAATTCCAATCAATTTAGGGTAAATCCGCAAAATATCACAATTTATTTAATTCCATGCAACGTGGAGCTCAAATAAATAAACGGACTCTGTACGACAATCGCACGAGATTTCGGTCAGTCGGCCATCAAAATCTTAATTTCCGAAAAATTAATATTTAAATACTAAAAAAATTCCAAAACTTAGGCGAAAAGTTCTAATTGGAGCGTAAGGGTCGGGAAAATCCAGGCACTTCCAATAATTAGTAGACCACGTCTACTTGCTAATCAACAATCAATTTATCTAAATCGCATCACAATTGACTAATAATTGCTTAATTTATTCTAATCTAACCACATAAACCTAATTAATTAAAACTAAACCAACCTTAAGCATAATTAGCCAACTAATCCGGGATTAGTGAGATTACTCACCAAATCGCACGTAAATCAGATCAATCCAACGGGGGCGACGCGAGGAACGATTCTTCCCAAAGCACGGCTCGGGTTTGGGGCCCGGAAACGGCCCAAAACGGGCCCGAAAGGAGCTGGAAACCCACTCGTGGGTTTCTGCCCTTGGCTGGCCGGAGCCGATCCGGCGGCCAAAACGGCGAGGGGAGGCCGGCGGAGGACGAGGGGGACGCCGGGGAGGTCCGGCGGGGCTGGGTGGCGACGGTGGGCTGCAGCTTCTGATCTTCCTTAGCTTCTGGTTCGCACGAAGGAGAAGAAGAAAAAGGGAGAGTTCGGTCGCGTGGGGGAGGAAGAAGAGAGAGAAGAGAGAGAGAAGATAGGTATTGACCGGTCAAAGAGGGAAAAGAAAGAGAGAGAGAGGGCAGGCGGTGGGGGAAAAATCGCACGAGGGGGAGGGGGAAAGAAGGGAGGAAAGAGAGAGAGAAAAAGAAAAGAGAAGGGAGAGAGAGAGAAAAAGAAAAATAAACAATAATACTTTTCTTATTTGATTTTCTTTTCTCTTTTCCTTTCTAATTTCTTTTTGATCTTCAATTTTTCTTCCGGTAGTTTCTTTTCTTTAAATTTCGACTCGTCATAAATTGACGAACGATGAGACAATGTCCAAAAAAAAAAGAATTATGACGCGCTTAAAATTCGATTAAAATCGAGTTGATTTTGTGGTTAAAAATCGATCGACGTGATTTTAGCTGTCCAACAAATTGAGTAGCTTTTAGGGATTTTACTGCAGATACGTCCCTTAACGGCTTCACCCAATAGGTTAGTTAACTCGTGAGTGATCGACCCGAGAGAAAAAGGGCGTAGGCGCGTCGACGAAATCCTATTTCACTTTATCGAAACGGGGTCGAATTTCAGGATATCACAAGAACGATGAATTCAAAATCAGGTACACAAATCTTCGTCTTCCCCTTCAAGATGTTCGATTTCCTAGCTATGTTGATCTTAGGAAGCCGTTTAGACGGCCTACACAGTCACTTAAGAGGAGTCGAGTGAGCTCCCCCAAATTATGAAAGAAGGGGAGGCGCCCAATCCTGGTTTTAGAAAGATTGAGAATTTGAAGTTTCTCCAGCGGAGAGAGGTTCTTGACCTGGATACTCCAGAAAGAGTCTAACCAGAGAAATCAAGCACTTCCAGTTTTGCCAATAAAAGCGCTGACTCGCTTGCCGCTTCCTTTTTCTTCAATAAACTAGTATCACACAATTGGTTTAAATTGGGACATTTTCTAAGAGTGAGCCAACGGAGTTCGCTCCGATTTAGGAGAGACGCAGGAAGCCACCGGATGCCAACTTCAGATAAGTTAAGAGATCTAAGATCTTTCATATGCTCAAAAAAATCATCACGGATTTGCTTCACCATACGAGCCCCAGATATCTCAAGAACTAGTAAGTTTGTAAGTTTATGGATCTCATCCACGCCGTTCAATATACCACAGCCCCTCAGAACAAGTACTTGAAGCTCCTTCAATTCTGCAAGTTGTGAAGGCACCTTTTCGAACGTTGGATTTATGATGACCAGGACTTTAAGTTGTTTTTTGTGTTGGAAAAATGTTTCAGGGACTTCCCTGCGAAAACGAGCACCATCTATAAAGAGCGTGGACATCTCATCCCTTTTCTTACTACCCGTCTTTACCCTTTTCTTACTACTCGTCTTTATCATCCCATCGCTCTGTATAACCCTCCCAAGACCAGCCCATCTATGCTCACCCAGCACACTAGCCACACCAACATGTGCAGACCCGCTGAGTCCATCACGTCGGTGATCTTCGACTCCCAAAGCATCACTGTCCATAGTAATATAACTATCCTCTTCTTCTTTTAGAAATCCACGAACTTTGAGCTCCATCAGAGTATGATGTGCTTCCTCATAGGCCGTCTCATAATGATCATGGTGACCAAAATAGCCTTCCAATAACCAATGAGCTATCAGCTCATTTTAGTGGATCTTATTATGATGGACAAACAAGTATCTGCAGTGCCAACAGCACTTACTGAGGGTGCCAGGCAACATCTGATACACATGCTGCCATAATTTTGCATTATCAGCAGATTTAATTATAGAGGCCATTTCTTCAACTGCATTGTCCAATTCAGAGTCCTTAACACGATTCATTGCTTCTGCAATCATGATAATTACCGTAGGACGACCCTGACTACCTTTTCCAATAGCTGCAGACAGTCTTTCAAATCCAGTTGCCCGAGAAATGTCCGCCTTGACACTATTCCCCAGTAAACGCGAGGAATCATCATTAGACAGGAATTTCATTTCATAAAATTTTATATGGTCTGGCGAAATTGTAAAATCATTTCCCTCATCGCCAATACAGTTGTCATTGCTAATTCTAGTGAGTAAAATCTTTAAATGGTGTCCTTGAAGGAAGTCATTTAAATCAGAATAAATTCTTTGATGACGCATGTTATCAAAATCATCCAGAACTACAAGAATATATGGACCTTTTCTATCTCCGGGAGCATCTTTCTGATCAACCTTCGCTGTTTTCTCCTCTTCAGGCTTTGAAGTTTTCATTTGATCAAGTTTTGCAGTTTTCATCAATTTAAGCTTTTCTTGTATTCTCCGTTTCAGATTTTCCAACTTCTTTTCTTGCTCCTGCTGCTTCATCTCAGTATTGTCATCTTCCTCCCACTCATCATCAGAAGGGAATACAGACAGCTGAAAGGCAATATATTCAACAAGAGATTTGCCTTCATTATTACATTCTTGGACCACCCAAATAGGTCCATAGCAGGAGCCATTGTGGCTGGCATAATTACTTAGCTTTTTTGCCATCCATGTTTTACCCACTCCAGCTTCTCCAGAAAGGACGACTGTTTTCACGTGATCTTCACTTAGAAAACCTAAAATCTTTTCATGAGTTTCCAGGGAATCTTTCGGGTTGGCCATCGCCGGCAAATGCAACTGTACAAATAGGACATTGGTTAAGGATGATTTTCTGTTCTGTCCCTTTTTGATGAAATATGCTTCTAAGTTAACCATAGGGAGCAAACTTAACTCAACAATTCCACATAAACCATTTTATATAGTGAAGCATGCACTGTCAAATCTCAACTACAAGGGCTTCGAAAAGGGGATAAAAATACACCCAGGAAGAAAATTTGGTCACTCCAACCTGGAAACCTGCCTATGTAAAAATGTTTATTGTCTCATCACGAGATCGCATTATTACTTCTACCTCTAGGAGCCCCCAATACAAGAAGAATGACTGTGTTACCTATAACGAACGTGCCCGATAAATTCTAATTGAAATAAGATAATTGTAGTGTAACCATGTGGATTTCAAATCCTTGCAGAATCATCTCAAATCCAATATATAAAAATTGGAGAACTAAAGTAATCACCATATTCCGCCATGTCATTAGAACACTCAGTATGCAAGGGTCTATAATCTTACTTCCACGTTCTATTAAGCTTCCGTTCGTTTCGCGGAAAATAATTTCTGGGAAAATGTTTTTCCGATTTTTCGGCGTTCGTTTTACGAAAAATGAATTCCTTGGGGAAAATGTTTTCCATGAAAGGAAAAAAGTCTTCTAAATTAAAGGAAAATGTTTTCCGCTTTTCAAAAGTGGAAATAATTTTCCTCACCTGATCTCTTTTATCTCACACCTCTATAAATCCTCATTTTCTCCTCCCTTTCTTTTTTTTTTTTGTTCGATTTTTGTTTTAATTTTCTTTTTTTTTAATTTGAATTAATTTTTATTTCCTTTTTCTTTTCTATTTCTTTTTCTATTTCTTTTCTTTTTCCTTTTTTTTTTTTTTTTTGTTTCCCATCTTCTTCTTTCTTGGCTAGTCGTCGGCCGTTGCCAAGCGAACCTCGAGCTCGTGGATCTCAAGCTCACGCTCTACACTCTTGCTTATCATTTTCTTTATTTATTCTACCCTATAGTTGTATATTACTCAAGTAAAGGGCTTTACATGCTTTGCCTTTTTTTGTTTTCTTTTGTTTATTAGAATACAAAAGACGTAGGGGGAGAACATGCCACTCAATTGAAAGATTCTCATGAGGGCTGTACATGCTCTACTTCTTTTCTCTTTTGCTTCTTTTTAAAATCCATACGAACATTTTTTAGAGTAGATGAGCGTCTGGTGATAATGAGGGAACAAAGATATGGAGTAAATTTGCTTAGATTTAAAGGCAAATTCATATTTGATGAATTTATAGGTTGGTAAGTGATGCATTCCTAAGTTGTGAAGTTTTAGAAAATATTTTCCTTACTGAACACTGAAAAATATTTTCTGAAACATTTTTAGGTTTTAGCCGAACACCATAAAATAGTCATTTTCCTGGAAAATGACTTTTGGGAAAATATTTTCTGGAAATGGCCAATTTTCTGTGAAACGAACGGATCCTAAGTTCTTTTTAATCTGTCAGGACAAAACAATAGCGCTTCATGGTTGTCCTACGGTGAACTCAAAATTCTTCCAACAAGTTCATTGCAAGAATTAGTGAAGTTTGTCAGCTTTAAACATATGCCAATGTCAAAATTCTAAGGCTTTTACTTGGATGCACCCCTTGCATTAGTTAACCACATAGTTTTCAACATGATGTGTATAAAGAATTCTGCGGTACCGAGGAAATCTTTTGTTATGATAGTTGTTCACCAGAGTACTAATTGCAAAAAGAAGTTTGATTTTGGAAAAGTTCACATCTGCAATCATTTACAGTTGTACCGTCGCGCTTGGACATAAAAACTTGAGTTGGAGTTGTTACAATAATTGTTTCTTAAAGTCCTATAGCTGGCCACACATGCACAATTTGTATTTTTCATTTTACTATTATAAGATTTTGTGGAACTATTACTAACTGTTCTAAAAGTTTAAGCTGTTAGATGAAGGCACTCACGCTTCCTCTTGTTTTTCCCTAGTATTAGGCATGGACATAATTAATTGGGAAGACAAATGGGGCCTAAAAAAAATTGAACTCAATACCTAAAACTCTGATACCATATGAGATATTATGAAACTATTGCTAACTATTCTAAAAACTTAAGCTATTAAATAAAGGCATTTACGCTTACTCTAGTCTTGTTGCCTAATATTAGGCATGGACATATTGAATTGGAGAGGTAAATGGAGCCTAGAAAAATTTGAACTTAAGACCTCAAACTCTAATACCATATGAAATTTTGTGAGATTACTGCTAACTATTCTAAAAATTTAAATTGTGAGATG
The DNA here is from genome assembly GCA_014182375.1 of Eucalyptus virginea. Taxonomy (NCBI): domain Eukaryota; kingdom Viridiplantae; phylum Streptophyta; class Magnoliopsida; order Myrtales; family Myrtaceae; genus Eucalyptus; species Eucalyptus virginea. The sequence goes on along the minus strand of CM024517.1, from coordinate 11,995,826 downwards.
AAGGCGTGATTTAATATTTAATTATTCTAACAATCACGATGATTATTAGAAAAAGAAAAAGAAGCAGAGAAAGGAACACATTTTTCCCGATTGTTTCCCCTGACTTTCCTCTTTAATTATAAAGGTCATGTCTAGAGACCGCCCATAGTTACCAGCTATGTAGCATTGACACGAACATGCGACACAACACGACACGCCGACATGTTATTTATCAAAAAATAGAGAATTCCAACATGTTCCGACACATTATATATTAAATATATATTTTTATATATAAATGCAAAAATAAATAATAATAATAATAAAAAGAGCATAGAATTAATTTATACTAAACATATTAATCCAACATTTTTTAATATCATTTATTATTTTAATTTGACAGAGATTGAATGAGAAATTCAAAAATTGCAAACACAAAAAGAGTAAATTTAAAGGAACATATCATTTTTTTTACACTTGTCGGAAATTAATGAGATTTTTTATAGTTCCAGACTGAGTTCGGAGTTCATGATATAGATTGGCTTGGAGCTCCTTTGCAAAACAAGGTTCGAGGAAAATGAAAATCCAAGACAAGAACTCTCAACCAAAAGAAAATGAAATAACTAAATTTGCCATGGAAAATGTGAATAAAAGAAATAACTCAAGCGACACCTGCGAGAGTGCGAAAAGAAACAAAAAAAAAAAAAAATCACAACTTTAAGTTTGTGGGGGCAACGGAGCGACGCCAGCGAGAAGAGGGGTGTTCCATCATCATTCACGGGAATGTCAAAACTTATAAGTGAGAAACTTGAGATTGAAAATTTTCTTCTTTCCCCTTTATTTTTGTTATTTCATTATTTTTTATATATTTATATTTTGACCCCTCAAGTATTGAAATTTTTAAAATTGACCACGTGCGTGTCGGAATTTCGGACTCGCGTATCGGAGCGTGTCAGGATAAGTTGACCACATGTCGGATTTTTTGACACTTGTTGACTGTGTGTCAGACACATGTCGGAGTGTCAGACACAACACAAAAGCTTCTAAAGAGTGTTGATGCTTCTTAATTGACAATTGTTTCTCAAATCATTTTCTAGAAGTATAGCTACTAACTCATACGGATTTAACATGCAACTGGGGTCAATATGACAGGTCTATTTACTATTTTCTACAACCCAACAATATAAATTGCTTTTACAGCATGTTGTGAAAAACACTTTTTAGTAAAATATTTCGACAATTGGGGATCGATGGGACTTGATTTTGGCCAACGACACCCCTAGGGATTCGTCGCGTAAATAAAGAAGGCAGTAACCAACAAATTAGAAACAAAATCAACGCCACGTGATTCGAGCATGAAGAAGAAGGAAAGAAAAAGGAAAAAGGAAATATTTCTCGCGTGCTATTGCAGCCAAAGACAAAACGATCCAACGGAAAAAAAAATAAAAAATAAAAAAATAAATGCAAGAGAAAATTCAAAATTGAGGAGGGGAGGGGCTAGCTGGTGCAGTCAGTGCACAAACGAAGACTCCAGAAAAATTCGCCCCCTGAAGAGTAAAGCGGTCGATGTGGCCTCCTTTTCAGAGAGCTTTTAGTCAAAGCAGTTGCGGGGGACTGAAAAGTGCCAGAGGACAATCCTTTGATTTATTTGGTTATCAGTACTGCTGCCGTGTGCTAACATTTCTCATTCGGGTTTGAACTCTTAAATGCAATATAAGCTTCCCCTGCATAAGAGTGAGGTACCCAATGCAGTAATTACTCAAAACTTCTGTCAATGCACGCATGTTACACTAATGATACTCTTAAGTTACCAAAGACACTTTACAACCGTCACTCATTCGTGGCTTATTTCACCTCTAATTGCAAAAGTAAATCTCAGTGCCGAAACATATTCACCAAGCATATCCTCAAAGCTCAAATTGTTCATTAAATTCCTTGCATGGGGTCACAAGAGAATTATTGTTCAGCAACAAATCCAGGGAATAATATTCATAGCTCTGATGGTAAATATCTTACATCCAAAGTACCAAAAATAAAGCTGCAACTCAACTATTGCCAAGCAACGCTCTTTTAAACTAAGAACAAAAAGAAACAAACAGAACAAGTTAGCCTTTGGTGGATCCAGCAGAGTACAGAAAACTGAAGCCTGAAACAAAGGGGATGATCTGCATCACTCCATGCCCATCTGGTGGTCCTCTAGGGCCTACAACTTCGAGCTGTCAAGAAATGAGACATGTGATCATGATGTTTCTACTTTGGCAAAGGACAAGTTAAACTGGTTTGGTATAGCTAGTTTCTAATACCAAATGCAACAAAAAGTTCAATATTTGGGAGATGACAAAGTACACAGGAAAAGTTGTAGATGTCATCTATGATTATAATCCAATAGAGTTTCAGTGTTTAGAGGTTGCAAGCTACTGGAATTGTCAGAATTGAACAAACTTTCGATGTCTAAAAAGTGAAAGTTATGAGCATTTTCTGTGTCTTGTATGCAGAAAAGATTCTGAATTTCTATGGATCAATATCACCGGGTTTGTCAATTCAAATCTAACATACTTTGATGTTTCCAATGTAAAGATGAAAACAATTATTCACCTATCAATTGAATGGACGAAGATAATCAAGATTGACTTGAATCTAGTAGTGCTATGATATTTAAAGCCATGAAGTTCATCTTCCCATGGTTGGTGACTTCAATTGAAGTTTCTCCATAGAGATGAAGATCGTTAAAGTCATGTGAATTTGTCAAGTTCAATGTGGTAGCTCCTCATTCTATTGTAATTACTCACAAGTCACATTATGTCATTCCTACTTGTAATGGATGGGAAGATGGAACCAAGTTAGTTTCCTACTGAAATCGTATGAAGAAGAGAAATAACGTACTCTCTTTTTCCAGTGGCTTGTTCTACTCCATAAGAAAACTAATACGTGGTAAAATAACCCCATTCTCATATCCAAAGAAAAGTACAATCAGATATTATAGAAATTGAGGGCGACAAATATGTACAACTTTTTCGACAAGTAACATGGAGAGCGACATGCTGAATCATTGAACAGATCCAGTTGTTGCCTTCTCCATTCCTAAGGAAAAGCCCCTCTTAAGAACCTTAGCTAGGTATCAAATGGCTTATTTTCCCATGCATGCATGATCAGGTTTCAGTTTTAAAAATACAAGAAAGCGAAGAAAGGAGATATTATCTTCAAGTGATCCAGCACACTGAGGTATATTTCAAGTTATGTGAATGCGAATTGCAGCTGTTTCCATTTTAGTTTTCTCATCTTGTTTTATGCCGGAACGAGCTCGACTAATTTGAATAAGGAAGATGCACTTGACTTAATTAGATGGCAATCTGCATTTTGGAGATCACATTTTATTTCCACTCAATAGCAACTCCTTTATGCCACCTTCAGATAATTAATTAAGGTTACTGGACCTTCTATTGTTTGGACAATTTTCTCTCCGCCTTTCATTCCCTTGGTCTCCCTGCTCTCATTTACACTTCTTTCTATATACTCTCTCTATTTGTAACAGAATAGACCTGTAAATCCGAACATGAGACATCCATTAACCGTGTTGCATCTGAATCCAAAAGAATTTCTCGCCAGTCTTTAGAAAATTAATGCAGATGATGAACAATAAATGATGACATGTTTAATGGTCTTGGAAAATCCTCTTGTAAAACAGGAAACACAAGCGATAAAAATGAGTTGTTACTTATGCTAGGAATGAGTCAATATTCAGTGGATGTGGATGGCCATCTTATGTTTGGGAATTCTTCAACAACCTTGAAACCTCCCCAACAACCAGTTTCACAAGTTCCGATTCATGCCTTCCAATCGCCAAACAAAATTGAAGTGAGCTCTGAGCAGTATAAGAAGTTTCCAATAATAGGACCAAATTAAGATTTTTATGTGAATGATGAAAGTAAGTACCCATTGGCAATTTTTTCCGATTCCCATCCTTTAAAGGACGCAACCTCCTTGAAGGCACGCTTCCAACCTTCACACTCATTGGGGTAATTCTCCTTATGTTTACGAAAGTCCACTTCAAAACAAGGAGATATATGTTTCACGTCCCATGGATTCACTTTGTAGAAGATGGGCAGTATCTTTTGCCCCTTTGTTTTATTGCATTTAACCATGTGTTCTAGCTCACGGAGGCACCAGCGAGAGGAGGTAAAATTTCGAGAGATAATTGGAATGGATATCTTGCTGTGTTCGATGGTATTTATAAGCTCCTCTAGAATGACTTTACCCAGGAGGGACGTATCATCGTCATAAAACACTGATTTTTGCAGCCACAAGTTTGATGTGGAGGTGTGCAGCAAAGCTATATCGAGTATCACAGCCACGAAAGGCCAAGAACACTTGGCTATGCAGTCTCCTTTTCTCCAAATGGTGATGATACCCTGTTATCCAGTAAGACACACCAAGGGAGATGATGAGATGCAGCCCCTACGAATCATATGAAAATCTTAAAAGACCGAGTGACTTTTAAAGCCACAAGATCGGTAGTCACAAACCATGCCAACCTTATGACTTTATGTGGAATTAAGGGAAGCCAAAGCTCTCACATGATGAACACAGAATACTTACATGATCTTATGTGGTGATTAGACATCAATATAGGAAACAGGGGGAGCCTTTCGATCCCCGTTGTCTTCAATTCACTCAAAACCCTTCCGACCACAATTTTCACCAGCTCTGCTTCATTCCTGTCCACCACATATTTGTGTGTAAATCAAAGTTAGTCTTATAGCCTTCCTTCCCCTAACTCTGCAATTCCGCATCATCCAGTCCGATCTAAGAGCATAGGGGTTCGAATCGTAGATTCGTAAATGCATACACATACATACATACATACATACCCATTAGCAGTGATCTGTGATATCCATCCTTTAACCCCCGTTACCATAGCCAGTGCTTTCTGCCATCCTGCCACTTCATCTGGCCAGACCCTCATGTGTTTCGATAGAGCCTCTTCAAAATTACCTGATCCACTTCTTACATGATAGAGTTCCACCTTATAGAATATAGGGAAGACTGATATGCCATGCTCTTTGTGGCAATCCATAATCTCGACGAGCTCACGAAGGCACCATTTACTTTGTGCATACCGTTCAGAAATGATAGGGATCGCGATCCTACAACTTCTGATGGCCCGGAGGAGCTCAGGGCCTATCTTTTCGCCGACCAGGAGCGCGTCGTTGTCCCTGAACACATGAACCCCAGCAGCTACCAAGCTGGTATAGAGGAAATCGACGAAGCAGGTGCGAGTGTCTGGGCCTCTGAAATTCAATAACACATCGTACTTCCAAGGGAGCACGTGTCTTTTCCTCTGCAGGGCTTTGTAGGCGCACACGGACTGAAGAACTAATTGTGGAACAGTTGCTAAGCCATACAATACTCGTCTCTTATTCATTTTCTTCTCTCTTTCCGGATCTCAGTATGCCTTAATTGCATAAATCAAGAAAATCAAGAGGACTTGATGACTTTTCTTGCTCGGGACCATGGGAAGTATTGCAAAAAGCAAGCGATCCAACAATAAAATAGACTAAATAAAGAAAATAAATTGGATACTAGATTTATATGGTTCAATCATAGTGATCTATATCTATGGAGAGAACAGCGATGAATTTCACTATAAATCAATCGATACAGCAAAAATTACATACTCAAGTCATTCAAACACTTTCAATGTTTTCCAACCTCTAAAGATACCCAATAACTCACATAGTATTTAGCCTCAATAATTCCTCGCTAAATAATTTCTCAATTTCATGAAATAATTATATATAAATTCTTATCACAAGTATTTAATACGACTTCTACACTAAAATTTCTTGGTCTAATCGCACGAAGCGAATGGAGAAGTCCACGGGTAAGCACTTGTGAAACGGCGCTTCAAGACCTCTTATACAGATTCGTTGCTTTAAAGTTTCATCAACTGCACGAAGACCCACGCTGCCCACGCATCAACCGGCGCAACCAAAATTCCCACAACCTTATATTTATATATAAAATACTTCAAGGGATGATCCGTGGGCGAATTCTACACGGAAGTGAAGTCCGTGTGAGATACGGTCAGCCCAAGTCCAAATTGGACTTATCCTCTTTCAAATTTTGTTGACCGACTTTATTTTTAACAATCTGACGCCAACCAGAAGACTAATTTGTGTGCCTCTCCTTCGCTTTCAATTTAATTTATTTTCGAAATTCAGATTTTCGCTTCAAACTCAAACTCAAGACATATTTTAACTGAAAGTTTGTTGGGTCTACATTCCCCCCCCCATGAACAGTACCTAATGTGTACACTGCGTCTATGTGCCGATCACATGTTAGATCCTCTAGAGGTTCTAAATGCTCTATGTTTTCATTAGTCTCCTTTCACGTCCTTCTCAACCCCTTCTAACTTTGTCTACACATTTTGCTCATATCTCCTCACTAAAGCATATGAAAATCTTCAATTTGACATGATGAATCCACCTTGAACAACATTCTCATCTCATCCTCGATTAGGTAATACCAATTTTTCTTGGATATGTTCCTTCCCAATTTTTTGTTTTGTGTGTAATTATTAATGAAATAAAGCATTCTCATGTCCATCTTCTACGCTCATTTTGTGTGCATGTCACAATATATTTTCCTCGTAATTCGTGCCATAAGACTTCATTGGCCTTATTGTCATCCTATAAAATTTTTCCTTCGACAAATTAAATGGCATTCCATAGTTGCCCAAAGCCCCAATGACACTTCTCCACTTCACCCATTCAAACTGTACTCCATGGGTGAGATCTCCATCGCTTTCCCTTTTTTTTTTTTTTTTTTTTTATATATATATATATATATATATATATATATATATATATATATATATATACATATAAAAGGTTGTTCGAGAGCCATCCCTCCAATAAACAATAAATCTCCGAAAGTGGAGCTGCAGCTGCAAAACTGTGCATGTTTGGGCTGAAGTTCCAACATTTGGTGGCAGCAATTGGTCTCAAACAAGCTATTTCGATAACTGTACATGTTTGTTCACTACAAGTCATGTGTTTCAAGATCGACTCATTCCTGACGATAAATTCGCTGGGGACAAGACATCACGCTCCACTTTCTTCGAACACGAGTCGGGAACAATTTAGTTAGTGCCCAGCGGATTTCAGATAATCCGAAATCAGTTTTCCTTCGTTCGGGTTTGATCGGGTCAGAATTGAATATTTCAACATGTCTATCATCTTTGATACATTTTCAGCCTTTAACTTGATAGGTCAAGTCTATTCTTTTCGTACTGTTCTAATGGAATGTGCATAATAACACATGTGAACCATAAGTATATTCAAGATAACAACCACATCAAAAGCAAATGCACTGAGTGTTGAAAATAGTTTGTAATCATAAAAGAGGTGTCTCTTAATTAAGAGAAGAAGTGTCTTTTTGTTGAGGAAAGACGTAACTCTCGATTTATTGATGATTATAAAAGGAAGTTATTTGTGACATGAAGAATGGTGATGGTTGGGGATAGGATATCTATTCTCAAGAGATGCATTGATTGATTGTCGATAAATAGAGACTAAATCACACGTTATTCATTATAACCACAACTGTTCATAACTTCTTCTTCTTTGGAACTCTCTATTCTTCTTTTTTCATACACACCACTTTAGTAACACACTCAATATGAAATTCTAAGAGAGAAATTGAGTAATTATCGAACTTGTTTCTCAGTGGTTTTTGTATATATCCTGGAGGTATATTCGTTTTAAACCCACCAACAACAATAATGGGGGCAAATAATACTTTAAGGATAGTAATTGTCGTCACACATCAAAGTACCAAATATCTATTACTACTTCTTTAACTTCATCAATAATCAAATTTTCCCAACACGGGGAACCTGGTAGTATGGCAGTTTGGATCAGTATTTCGAACTCTCAAATTCCCCATCCATTGTTCCAACGCAACAAGATCAGCCAAGATGTAATGCTTCGCTATGGAGCAATGATACACTCAAGAAACACAGTATCAATTCGGAACACAATTAACACCGAAAGAAAGAAACGAGAGAAGGAAAATTCATCCAGCCAAATGAACAAACCATCTTGCAACCAGATAATGGAAGGAAGAGAAACGAGAACCTGAAAGCTTAATGAAGCTGAGACCGCGAAAGGCAAGACACAGCAACTCTCACGGATCTCTCTGAAAGCTCTCTCTGGGCTTAGTCAACCTCGCGCATCTTCTTCATTTAACGCTTCCACTATCATATACTCCCACCACAGTCAGTGGACAACAGTCTGCTGGGTCGTCTTCTTCGTATTTGCTTTTTTTCGGAAATACAAAAGAAGGTCTTCGTTTTATCCTTCTGCATTCCCCATATAGCACAGCCAACCAACCTATTCTTTTCCCGGTAGTATTACTGAAAATCTCAAGCTAGAAACCCAACCACAGTTAACCCAAACTAAACCCTGAACTGATACTTATCCCAAAACGAAATTAATTTTTATATCAGAAAAAGTGTCAAACCGATATCTCCGTGCCATATTTGCCCCAATCTAATTTTCACGTCATCGAAAAATTTTAAAGTTTGGGGTAAATTTTTAAAAGAACATGTTTTTGTGCCAATGTTTATGATGAGTAATAGAAATTTACCCATGCTTCGAGTAGAAATACAATCCATTTACAATGATTAAGTTGCAATTATTTAATTTCTTAGTAACTTGAAAAAATAAGTTCAGTGTTTTTCAAAGGTTTTTTGTCCATTTGAAATGCCTTCTATAATTACTATCACAATTACTTTACTAAAATTAAAAGTAAACTGAATCGACATTTCTTCGAACTATGATAAAAAAAAAAAAAAATGTATCTTTTCTATATAAGCATCTTGTTTTCGTAATTTCATTAAGATAATTGGTAAATCAATGATTCTTTAATTTTTTTATCTATATTTGCTATTCTTTAATGCAATTGCGAAATAACTTTTCAAATAACATAGGAAATTTTTTCGATACCATAATTTTCTTTTCACGCATGAAGTTCAATGTGTTATTTTATCGACAAGTTCAACGTGTTAATATAAACTCATCAAGTGAATAAATTCTTAATAAAGTAATACTTTTTAAACTTGTTTTTCCTACTTCAAGGCCTTTTAATAAAAGCTAATTATAACAACTCTAAATGGTCACTAATCATTTCGATTTTTGGGGGGGGGCATTTCTATCGAGTCGTTGTCTTATTTTATTTGGGATGTCAAAATGTTTTTTTCTTCCTTTTAGCCGGTCGCCAACCTCGCCCGGCCACGGCGAGCCTCGATCTCAACTTCAACAATGGCAATGAAGATGCGTTGTTCATCTCCATGCAGAATGATCAGGCATCCTGCATCCATGTTCCTAGACAGATCCCGAAGGATACGTTGGCCAAGCTCCTCCCAGAGACTTGGATTACGAATTATGAAAAGCTACACCAGCACAATAAGCCTTTCCAGTCTACGGACTCAGAGTTTGTCCGGAAAAAAGATGGAACTGTTTCCATCAAATTTGGCAAAGAAAAGGAAGAAAGCCCTTCTATCTTCCAGACCCTCTTCATGATAGAACCATGTGTTCCCCAATCAATTTCCGAGCCAGATGCGAAAAGGCATGTTCGACATTTTGATGGTGAAGGACATCCAGTCTTTCACTACAAAGACAACTATGGTCATTGTTTTGGGATCCTTTTTGCCGGTGTTCCTATTGTACAAACTCCCCGACGAGGTAGATCCCCCGCAAGATCTCCACCTCGAAGAAAGAAATCCAAGGACCAGATATACCAAAGGCACTTAAACGGAGATCCCTCCGTTGATACCCTTGGTGAGTGTGATAAATACCAATTCATGGTTTCTTATGCACCACCTCCACCACCAAAGTTCAATACTACATCCCAAGCCCCACCAGATCCACCAAAGTCACCTCCACCATCTCCTCCTCAGAAAAAACAAGCTCTCTCCCCGTTTTACAAACCAATCCTCAAATGGGCTAAGAAGCATTCTTACCCACTTGAAGTTCCAGAAGAAAAACCACCCACTTCTTCCATTGCTATGTTTCAAGATGCTGATTTTCCTCCTCTTGTCAAAGAAGGATCAAAACTTTCGTTTCCCGCTTCAGAGGAATTCATTGACCCTCAAAACGAGATATCGCCATGTCCCAAAATACCAACCCCCACAGATGTGGATGAACATGGGAGACAGAAAAAAACCTCTGCTGCTGAAGCCGTTCTAAACTGGCAATCAGAGACTCTGTTGGCACAAAACAATGCTTTCAGGGCAATCGATTCCAAAATTGGAAATGTGCAACAAGACCTTCGAAAGTATGATGAAAGTACCAAAAAGATACTTGCTGAGTTCCAGAAAAGGCTTCACGCCTTAGAATCAGGACAACATCTTGGGTATCATTATCTTGAAAGTCCAAAGCCAGAAATAGAAAAGCTCAAGAAGCAAATCCAACTTCTTGAAGAGGGAAAATTCAGACCCTTTGATCCATTGGCACCTGCTGTTAGAACCGGGTATTTACCTCCAATATCACAGACTTCTGTTTTTGCTAATATCCCAGAAGATCCTTACAGAAGAGAACCAGATATGGCAGGATTACGAAACCGCCTCAAAGCCGAAAAAGTGCCTCCCAAGGAATCAGGTTCAATTGTTATTAGAGAAAGACCAGATCAGATGATGTTATCAAATCCGTTAGAATCTTTTCTAAAGAATCTGGGTACTCAGGAATCTGATCCTGCTACCCGACAATCTGATCCTCCTATTCCTGCTTCAGAGACACAAATTCTGTTTCCAGCCGAACAAACTTCTTCTGATACTCAGTCAGATTTAGTATCAGATTCTTCCTCTTCATCCTTCTCAATTCCTACAGATGATTCCCTCCCCATTCAACCCATAACTTCATCCATATTTATGGCTGATACTCCAGATGATGAAATGGAATCAAACTATTCTGATCCAGAGTATGGTCAGACAAGTAATCCTGCTAGAAGCAGTCCAGCCAGACATGTATCCATGGCATCAAAACAATTCTCCACTCTCGACGACATTCCTTATCCCAAATGGCCAGAAAGACTTGAAGAATTTCATACTTGGTTGAATACCCAGTCTATCACCAACCATGATATGAATGATGTTCTTTACAATTTTGTTACAAGATTCACAGGAAGTCTCAAACTTTGGTGGCAATCAATTTCAGAACAGGACCAAATTCACTTTATGATGTCACCTCATTTCGGCCATGCCATCACTCTCTTGTATCATGTTTTTGTGGGAAAACCTGGAGATCTCGTAGAGATGAAAAGGAGAGAATTTTTCGAAAGAAGATGCTGCTCTCTCCAGGAGAAGCATCTTGATAAGCATTATCGAATAATGCTTCACTCTTTTCAAGTCGGAGCGAGATCCAAATTTGAAACATGTCTTCCTCACATCCATCCCTAAAGAGCTATCCCAGATGGTTGAAAGATCTTTCTTCTCAAAACAAAGAAGAATACAGGATATTCCCTTGGGGGAAATACAGCAAGAAATCCATATATGCCTTGAAGAATTATGCTTAAAGCGTCAGATGGTTCGTACCTACATTACAGATGACAAGCGTCTCGAATCAGCTTGTTCTCGCCAGAAGTTAAAAATAAAATGCTCCAAGCAAGACTGTGACGGTACTTGTGGCAAGTATTCCCGGAAGAAAAAGCACTACAAGAAGTATTGGATGAAGAAATCCAAACATGGCTCCAAGCATTTCCGGAAGAAGAAGAAATGGCGATACCTACGCAAAAGAAAGGATCGCACAGGCCATAAGAAATCAAACCGTTGCTACATTTGCAACAAGTCAGGACATTTTGCCAAAAATTGTCCTCAAGCGAAAAAAGGCCAGAATCATCACATTGAGATTGAGACAGGTATTTCTCTTGAAAATGATGATATTGAATCCTTATTCTCTGCTGATGAAGAACCATCAGAACAAACTCTTTGTGTCATACCATTTTACCAAACTTCCAGTGAAGCTGAGTCAGACTCATAATCTGAAGATATTTTTCACATATCTCCTGCATCTCCAGAACCAAGTTTTGACATATTTTCAAGCCAAACTCACTGTCCCCATTTCCCAGTAAAAATCCTCACTTCAAAGTTTGCCAAACCGATTAATGTCATTGCTCTCATTAACACAGGAGCAAGCTGTTCCATTCTCGATACTAAAATTTTGCCTGAAGAATATTGGTACCCCCATATCCGATATTTCAATTCTGCTTCTGGAGATACTTTCTCCACAAATGTCAGGACCGCCCCCGTAACGGTCCAGTTCTTTCCGCAGTGTTCAGTAACTGCAAAAATTTTTGGATCAGACCTCCCCAATAAAGATCTAATAATTGGGTGGGACATCATGACTCAAATTTCTCAGCTTCGCATCATTCCTGGAAAAGGTCTTCGATACAAAGATCAATTCTCTGAGTTTGTTAATATCCAGAGACTCTTTTCCATTCAGATGAGTCTACTAGATCCAATTATGCAAAAGTTACTAGAATCTTGTTCGAATCTCATTCGAGAATTTGCTCAAAAATGTCCTCATCCTTTATGGAAAAATCCAGAATTCTTTGTTCGTCTCCCTTTCAAGAAAAATGAAGATATCAATCCAACAAAGGCGAGTCATGTGGGAATGAAGCCAGAACATTTGGCTTTAGCCCAAAGGGAATGCTCGGAACTCTTGCAACAAGGCCTTATTGAAATCTCTGATTCTCAATGGGCTTGCGAAGCCTTTTATGTCAATAAGCGTGCCGAGCAAAACAGGGGGAAAATGAGACTGGTAATTAACTATCAACCTCTCAATCTTTTCCTCCAGGATGATAAGTTCCCTTTACCATCCAGAGATTCCCTTTTTAGTGGTCTAACCAAGGCCCATATTTATTCCAAATTCGACCTCAAAGCCGGATTTTGGCAACTGGGCATCCATCCTGAAGACAGATCCAAGACAGGATTCTGTATCCCGAACCAACACTTTCGGTGGAAGGTTCTTCCTTTTGGCCTAAAGGTAGCACCATCCCTTTTCCAAAAGGCCATGTGTCGTATATTTCAGCCAATCTTGGCAAGTGCAGCCGTATACATCGATGATATTCTGCTCTGATCCCGACGACGAAAGCCACATCCTGCTTGTCAACTCCTTGAGCAGTTTGCAGAAATTGTAAAAAAGCATGGCATTATGCTTTCTCAAAGAAAAATGAATATTGCCCAGACAGAAATTGAATTTCTTGGTATGCACCTCAACAAAGGTACGTACTATCCAGGGCCCCATATCGCCCAAGAATTACTGAAGTTTCCTGAAGAAAACTTCACAACAAAGCAGGTTCAGCAATTTCTAGGGATAATCAACTATCTTAGGGTTTTTGTCCCGAATATTGCAAAGCTGCTGATTCCTTTGCAATCCATGCTGAAGAAGAATTCCCCACCATGGGGAAAAACCCAGACTAAAGCCGTTGCTGAGCTTAAGGAGATTATGCAGAATCTCCCACCATTGCAAATACCATCAACAGGAAAAAGAATTCTCCAAACCGACGCCAGTGATGAATACTGGGCAGCCATTCTCTTTGAAGAAATTGACGGTAAGAAACACCTTTGTGCCCACAAAAGTGGAAAGTTTTCCCAAGCTGAAATGCATTACCATTCCACTTTCAAAGAAATCCTAGCAGTCAAAAATGGAATCAAAAAATTTGAGTTTCATCTCATTGGCCATCACTTCTGGTAGAATTAGACATGGCATCTTTCCCTCGGATGACCAAGTTTAAACAAAACAGATTCCAAATTCTCGATTACTTCGATGGGCTGAATGGTTTTCCAAATACTCTTTTGAAACCAAACACATTCTGGAAAAAGAATGTACTTGCCGACTTCTGTCAAGACCCGAGCACCAGCCGAAATCAATATGTACATCAAGAGGCCTGCTTTCCATATGCTCAACCATGAAGTGAAATACAAGATTGAGAACATCAGAGATTTACAAAGCTGGAAATACCCCCAGGAGATCGTCCATCAAATCCAGAACGACAGTCTTACTGAAAACCTGGAAAATCTCATGTGGCAGTGCCATACAAATCTATTCAGGTTCAATGGAGGTTCGATTCTTTATCCTTTCGGGTTAAATTTAAATTATCCTTTCATTCATCCTCTTATCTGGAAGGAAGATGATTTCCCTGACCAGCTCAAGACGCTGTTATGGTACTTAACCAATAAGTACTTAATAGCTATTGAAATTCCTACCAGAAGATTCATTGCCAATCTCACCAGGATATTCTTACTCGGAAGAAATGTGGAAAAAGAAAGTGATAAGAATCTCTTAGACTTTCTTAATTGGTTCTATCATCCTACATGTTGGAAACAAGATCTCGAAAAAGAGCTGAGAACCATGACACCAAATCCTGAGGTCCACACCATCCTGTTTTTCCGACGTCCATGGAATTTTTGCAGAAATAATGGTAGTATTCTCGATGCACCACTCGAAATAGGAACCACATCCTATAAACCTAACTTGCACAGTCGAGAAGGCCGAATCTACAAATCTTATCCAAGATCTGCCAGATTCTGCGAACATGAGTATCGAGAACTCCAGAGAATTCTATGCCAGGAAAACAAAACCATCCCTGAAAACGTTTGGTATAATGCACCCACTACGTGGGATCATTATGACCTAGCACCAGAAGCTAAGGAAGCACTCATGCAATACAGACAAGCTGAATCGTCCCAAGAGCATGAAATGACAAGCGAAGATGACATTGTCCAGTCTACTCAAGACCCCTATGCACGCTTTGGAGGTCCTCTGTCCCAGAATCCCTACGAACAGGAACCTTCATCTTCATTCCAAAACATGGACATGTCCTTTTATGCACAGCCATCCAATTGGCCTCAGCCAAGCATTCCTGCCAATATTACCAGCGAAAATACAAACTGGGCAGAAGAAGAAGCATCTCATTGGGCTCGTGAACAAGCATCCTCATCCAGAAGGCTGAATCAAATCCTCTCACCTGCAGATCTTGAAGCACTCCAGGAAAAGTACGAGGCACATCTCCTGGAAGATAGCTCGGATGATGACTCAGTATGCAGCTACAATGCCCGTGACGGACGAGACCGCTGAGTCCGTACAATTTCACTGTAGCAAATCACTGTTCACTTTTACTGTAGCACTAGGTTAGGGAAAGTACTGTTCACAGTACAGTTACTGTTCATAGTGCGCGAATAATTCCCTCCCGAAAGTTTTCGGTGCCCCTGTTTGTACTCGGACCTATGTACTAGGTCCTTGTTTGTCGGTTTGAGACCTCTTATTGTCTATATAAGGCAAGGAGAGTGTATTGTGTTGGGCAGAGTCCCCTGAAGTAAAGTGAGTGTTTATGAAAATTCTCTCCATGGCTTTCTAAATCCCCTCTTCTTCTCCAGCCTGGTAGGATCCTCCGAGAAAGGCAGCTTGGGTACCTTAGAAGCGTTTCCATCCTGGCATCTCTGAGTGTCTCTAGGCTCTGAACTAAAGGGCGAGTGGTTCTCTGCTAAAAGGTTGTCCCTGAAGGGCTTGAACGAGGTTGTTCGCCCACTGTGGGAAGACATATCTGCAGAAAATTTACTCTTCCTCCCTGGTTCTAAGTCTAGGTCCATTCATGCGACACTCGGCCTCGCTGGGGGTCGGCTCACTGGCCCTCGATGGCGTCACCGGTCGAGGCGGTCGCTGGTCATGGCCGAGGCCGGCGACCAGCCAAAGAAAAAGGAAGAATAAAAGAAAAAGAAAAGAAAGAGAAGAAAAAAATAAGAGAAAGAAAAATTGTTTCTTTTTTATTTCTTATTTTGTTCTAAATTTGTTCCCGAGAACAAAAGAATATATTTGGAACAAAAACACAAATAAACGCGTTTCTGTTCTTTTTTTGTTTTCCGAAACAAAAAAATAGGAATTGTGTTCATGAACAAAAAATATGAACATAAACAAACACCCCTTTTCGACCAAAAAACAAACACCCCTTTAATGTTCAAGCTGATAGACTCCCAGGACTTAGTACTAGCATGAAGTGACATGAAAGAAAATAGCATATGCACGTACCTTTAGGAATTACTTTATGCCTTGACCTAGACTACAATGAATGAGTTGCTTTCGATGTTGACATGAATGTATGTGCAACCTTTAGGAATTACTTTATGCCTTGACCTAGACTACAATGAATGAGTTGCTTTCGATGTTGACATGAATGTATATTGCACATGCTGGCTTTTTAGTAGACTCTTTGAAAGACACGGACCTAGACTTCAATGAATGAGTTGCTTTCGATGTTGACATGAATGTATATTGCACATGCTGGCTTTTTAGTAGACTCTTTGAAAGACACGGACAAAAGCAAAAGTTCACAGACTTGGCCTTAAAGCAGACAAGGAATCGATAAGTATCGTCCTCCGATAGACAACTTCAATAATTCAATAATAAACCAATTTTTTTTTTTTTTGATGACCGATGGACTGCCGAAGATCACCCTTTGGGGATTACACGACCCTCTGGTGCTCAGTAGCATCGGTGGGGTATCGCCGCAAGTCACTATTTAGACATAAAGCCTCAAGGGGCTGGCTGAGTAAACCATCCCTGGGACCCCAACTTAAGTCGCAAGCATCCGGAGATTCGAACTCATTTCCTCGGCAATGAGGTAGTAAAGTCTAACCATCACGGCTACCTACAGGTGGGTATAATAAACCAACTTTAGTAATTCAATAGTTGTAAAAACAAATTAATAGAGAGGTGTTATTTCTGCCCCATTTATTGCTAAAGCCACCTCTTTATAAATAGTGGAACAGAATATCCTTCAATTAAAATTTGATATTTTTATCGTTCCTCATTTATCTTCTCGTGGCAAGCACTCTCCCACCTTAATCAAGTTGACTTTTCTGTTTCAACTTGAAGTAAAATTTTCGTTTTGTTTTTTTTTTTTTTTTTTTTTTTTTTTTTTTTTTTTTTTTATGCTCGACCAAGATGAGCAAAGAGGTACGCAGGAGAAAATGCCTCTTCGGACAACTATTAGACTCTCTTGGTAAGTCAAAGTTTCAAACAAACCCATGCTCGCCCCCTTCCCCATGCGGAGCCCACTGCCGCATAGGGGTGTGCATGGTCCGGGCGGGCGGTTCTCGACCTAGAACCAGGAACCTCCCACTAAGGACCGGTTCCGAAAAATTGGAACCGAGATCCACCCATTTGTTGCATGGATCCACTCGGGATCCGGACCGCCCCGGTCCGGTTCCGAGGTGGATCCATGGAACCGATCTTGACGTGAAACAATTTTGGTTTTCAACATAGAACGGTCAAAAAAAAAAAAAAAAAAAAAACGGTCGGAGTCTATGAGTTGGGAAGGAGGGGGAGGTCTATGGTCGGGTTTTCAATATAGAACGGTCGCGAAACAATTTTCCGCAGCTGTGGCGGGTGGCGGCCGACGCAAGGGGGCGAACAGCAGCGGCGGAGGAGCAGCGGCGGCGTCGACGCTCCGGGAGGAATCGAAATGGCGATAGGATTAGGAGGAACCGAGGAAGAGATAAAAAGAGAGAAAACCGAAGACGAAGGGAGTGAGGAGATAAGATCCAATCTAGGGTTTCTTTTAGTAATTTTTTCTTTTAATATTAAAAAGGTTCCGGTCCGGTCCGGGCGGGTAGATCTACCCATGGAACCGGGAACCGGACCGGTACCCACCGGTTCCGAAAAATTGGAACCGGGAACCGGACCGGTTCCGAATATAAAACTGTGTTACCAAACAGAATTTTATTCCAAACCTATTGTAGGGAACAGAAAAATAATTATGATCTGAAATAAAATGATTATCAGGCGCGCGACTTCACATGTTTGTTGATGACTCTTATATATAAGAACCAGCTGACAAAAATGGAGAAGAGTAATGTGAATTAGTGGGCCACAAAATGTAATTAAGAAGGGAAGATTTGAATTACTTCTGTACAAGCCCCATTTATTAGTCTCTATAGATCACCCTCCCTGAGGATTAGCACATTGTGTTAGCACACTCCAATTACTAAACAGATGGAGGAGATTATCCAATCAGTTATAAATTTATTGTACAGTTCATTTTTGCGTAAAATTCTAACGGCAGTCCTTCCAATCAATTTTCATCGAAATTGCTAATATTACACCGTATCACTTCGGATTGTCAGTGAAGAGTAGACGAAGTTAGCAATTTCCATACAATATACGTAGGACTGACTGGGTAATTTCTCGTTGAATGATGAAACTGAATGGAAATACAGCAAAAATCGTGCAAAATACTCGAGTATTTCTGATTTGTCGAAAAGAAGGTGAAGTTGTGGCGTGGACCTTGACGTTCGACGGTCGTTTTGTTGGCGGGTCCCTAGCGGCTAATCCACATGGCGCAATTTGGGATTTGGAACTAGTCAAAGAGGTGCACCAAAAGTAAGTTGGGGAGGAAGATGGAGGAGACCTCAAGATTAAATAATCCGTCTTGTCTGTCGACGCCCAATAAAAATTCTGAAATTCGTCATCGTCCAAGTCAAATTGAGCTATATAGACCGCTATGTCACTAGGTTCTCTCCGAAAAGTTTGGGGGTTTGACGCTTGGGACACGGATTGCGAAATAGTGAGATTGCGAAGTCGGTCGCTAGGATAAAACGTGGTATGGAAAATTACTAAAAAAAAGTCTGAAATTTATTATACGATCAATAATTCAGCAATCAACTTTTTAATTATATTAATTTAATTTTAAATATTTCGATGATTTGTCAATTTAACATTTTCAGCCTATTTTGGTTGAAAATTATTAATATGGATATTAGACATCCTATATGGCGGCCAGTAATTTATATTAATTTCTTCTAATTCTTATAAAAAAATTATATTCCTTTTTCTTTTTGCTCTAGGCCAACAGTCCCCGCCTAGTATAAGCAAGGGCGTCGCAGCACTCGTTGGCCACAAGCAAGGAGCTCGTGACCCTTGCCCATATCAGGCAAGGGTCGCCAACCTTTGCCAACCTGGAGTAAAGGGAAAAAAAAAAAACAAAGAAAAGAATAATAAAGTACCAACAAATTCAAACAATTTACATTAGTGTCAATAGTGCACGTAAGATGGCCGGCGTTGACGTTAGCACTTACTAGCCAAATTTGGCCAGTAGGACTAGAATAGCAAATTGTTAAAGGGTTTAGAACAAAATTGATTAAAGAAAAATTGGCACAATTGACAAGTTTAATACTGAATTGAACGCCATATTTACGACTTTGTTGGTAATTTTCCCAAACGTAGTATGGGTTGGGAATGACGGGATATGAATCCCTTGGATTGCTTATATCCTATCTTGTATTTGCGAAAATATTTGTACGTTTCAGAATATTACTTCAAAGAAAAAAGAAACAATAAATCTATAAACTACACATTGCAACCAGTCGCCATTGATGAGGGCGATAATGATTATAGTGGTAGTCCTTCACACTAATCACTGTGGTGGGGTGAGTGATGTAGAGAATGTAATGACCCTTTTTTTTTTTTTTGGTCGAAGTAATGACCCACTTTGACAGGGGTAGAAGTGGTCGCTAGGGGGATGAAGACCAACTCTTGACATGCTTCTAAGATGGCAAATAGAATAAAAATGAACCGAATTATGCACCAAATAGAGAGAGAGAGATTCTAAAATATATGTGGATGTGGAAACTGAAATCAATTCATGAAGGTACATTTTGACGTAAGGGGAAACTTTGCTTCAGAACTCCAAAGGGGCCTTTTGATGTAAGGCATGTTGGCGGCCAACGTGGGGGGATCAACTGAGAGCAGCGACTGCCGTGTGGCCGTTGCTAGTGGGGCCACCAAACTACGCTAATGTTACGACGGTGGCCGAAGCCACGGACAAATCCATTCCGTTGGTTTTCCTTTTTCCCATATTTTTCTCCCCACGCTTTGAAACCCTGAATAAAGAAAACATCCTTTTTTTTTAAAATCGAATTTACTGGACATGGGCTACCAGCCAGGTACGTCTGGTAATCCTACCAACACGTTTAGGTAAAACCCAGACAGCGCTACCGACGTAAGCAAGCAAAGTTGCGTGGTTAAGATATTGACCAGATCTGTCTCTCTCTCTCTCTCTCTCTCTCTCGATCTCTCTCGCGTTCTTACTTGAAATGGCGTTATCGTGAATTGCCGTCCAACCCAGCCAATCCATACAAAGTAGGAAAGAAAGAAACTTTCTCGCTTCGCCATGGATTCCCGCGAACCGCACCTTCCCCTGCAACTTCGACGAAGCTTGGCCTCTCTCTCTCTCTCTCGTCAGAGGAGAAACCCTCCATGAAAAACTTAAATGAGCATCCGATGACGCCAACCATCTTTCACATGAGGAATTCTTCTCTCTTATCTGTACCTGCGTTGTCATCTTGATGCTTTCGTCCCCACCTTCCTCCCTCCCTTCCTTCCTCCTTTCCTCAGTTCCTATATAATGAGCATTCCCCCCCGTCCATACCCAGATCACGCCCAGGGCATCTGCATACACACGCACGCATCAGCTTTTTCGCGAACGTGACTGCGCGCAGCAGGTTTTCTTTCTCTTCTTCTTCTCAATACTAACGACAGAGCGATGGCGACGCGAGGCGGGGCCGTGGTGGCGTTCGAGGACTTCTTCCCCGTGATGGTCGAGAGGCTCGGGGCGCGGGGGTTCATGGAGGAGCTGAGCAAAGGGTTCCGCCTCCTGATGGATAAGGAGAAGGGGTGATCACCATGGATAGCCTGAGGCGGAACGCGGCCGTCCTGGGGCTGAGCGGCATGAGCGACGACGACGTCCGGTCGATGCTGCAGGAAGGCGACCTCGACGGGGACGGGACGCTGGACGAGAAGGAGTTCTGCGTGCTCATGTTCAGATTAAGCCCCGGGTTGATGAAGGGCTCCAAGGAAATGCTGGAGGAAGCCATTGATTCTTGAACTTTTCCATTGCCTTGTAGCTACTGATCTACCATTTCCTCCTTTTAATACATAAAATTTGCGGATGTTGCCTCCCGAAACCGCTTTATTCTCCTTTACGACTCGATCATCTCATGAAATCACGACCGCATCACTTACAAAACGTATCTCAATCGCGAACCATCCAACTAAATTTTCAAGATGACGCGTTGTGAACTAATTAGTATTAAGTCGAAATTTTCAATATTCCGAAGTTGACATATACATATGTAAATGCTATAACTTGGGCCTATGGTCAAAATGGCAATCTGGTCTGCTCTATCACTGGTCGGGTCCCTTCTGTACAAAAAACCATTCGGCAGTTCGAATCCTGGAGGGAATCAAATGTACCTTAAAGAACGTATGGATATTTCTGCTAAATGGAATTTTGGGTAGATAGGAATATTGGTTCGGCGCGTAACTGCACATTAACTATTTTTCGTGGAATGTGAGGCTGTCTAGATATTCCAATTTCAGCATCGTGAGCTCCATGTCGGTTTAGCCTATCTTATTTTGCGCGAGATACTTTTTTTTTTTTTAATCCTTTGAGCAACCTGAGGAAAGCGACTCGTTTAACGAGCCTTCCTGCTAGGGCCTCGTCCAAGTAGAAACATATTGTAATTATTATTTTTCTGTTAATTTTTGGAGAATATAATTGAAATTTTCAAAGGCGTGAATACCCGTCGTATGGGGTTTAGGACGAGGTCCTGTAAACTTTCCCCACGTGACCAATACTTTAGCAAATCAATTCTTTGTAGACTAATGCTCATTGGAAAAATTGATCCAAGGTAAAATTCCACCTTCGATCCTTGAAAATGAGTACTCTTTTCCAAGTAAATTCTTCAACTTTTGAATTGTTTAATCTACTCTGTGGACTTGCATAATTTCTCCATTCAAATCCCTTTGATATCAAATCCAAACAGTTTGACGTAGAAATTTTTTTAACACAGTAAACCATTGACTAAAGCATGAGACTGAAAATATTAATGATGAAGATCATAACAAGAATTTGAGCAATGAAGTCTATCGATGCGATAGTGAAATTTCTTACATTGAGACTCTCGTCGGCTCCAACAAACACGTTAGCTCTAGTGAAAATTGAGTACTCTTTTCCAAGTAAATTCTTCAACTTTTGAATTGTCTAATCTACTTTGTGGACTTGCATAATTTTTCCAATCAAATCCCTTTGATATCAAATCCAATTGATAACAGCTTGACGTAGAAATTTTTTTAACACAGTAAACCATTGACTAAAGCACGAGACTGAAAATATTAATGATGAAGATCATAACAATAATTTGAGCAATGAAGTCTATCGATGCGATAGTGAAATTTCCTACATTGAGACTCTCATAGGCTCCAACAAACACGTCAGCTCTGGTGGTCGAAATTTGGAGTTGGAGAATTGCTTTTCTATTTAGTCAAACTTTTTGCCCATACCTCACTAAATAATTTAGAATTTTAAACAATCGATTGAAGAAAAAAATCTGCAAAGTTCTAACCAAAATTTTACCTCAATCCAAAAAATCAAATCCAT
This sequence comes from Eucalyptus virginea, assembly GCA_014182375.1. Classification (NCBI taxonomy): domain Eukaryota; kingdom Viridiplantae; phylum Streptophyta; class Magnoliopsida; order Myrtales; family Myrtaceae; genus Eucalyptus; species Eucalyptus virginea. The sequence goes on along the minus strand of CM024517.1, from coordinate 11,973,353 downwards.
TTTAATACATTGTTACATTTGTCAAATTTGATTTTTTTAAGCAAAAGGAAATATAAAAGTTTTACATTTATAAATTTGTTAACTTGGTTCTTTTACATTTTCTTCTTATTATTCAAATCGTACAAATTGTAGTCGTTGTTTTAGTTTTTTTCCAAATTCAAACGAATTAAAGTAAAAACCTTAAATTAGTCACATAGAATATCAAAAGGCTTTGGAGATATAATTTTCTCCAAAGGACAATTATACCAATATTACTTTCTAATATATTTTTCAATTGCTTTTACCCAATATACTTTGGGCCACGCAACTTCCCTTTTCCGATTGATCAATTCTTTTTATTTTATTTCTTCTTTTTCTTTCCTCAAGAATCTCACTTTCCTTCTTCTTTCCACACCTCTTACTTCTCAATTCTCGGCTTTTACAACACTTTTCTCGTCTTTTTGTTTTCTCTCTCACAGGTCATTCTTTTCTTAAGTCATGGGGCATTAAAAAGGTGAGTATCTATCATGCCAACCCCGCCGTCTTCCACACTTTCGCTAGCACAAAAATTGGGCTCAACTTTATTTTCGAACAGCCACCCCCGTAAGGTCGAATATGACTAGTTCTTTGACTTCATTAGGGACAAGCCGCGGTCCATCTTTACCCTACTCTTCCAACCGCCACCCTCATCGCCCGATTGTTGCGTTTCGGAGCCCGACCGGTCAATTTGTGCCCCCTCGAAACATCCTATTTGGAGTTCAAGGATGTATGTGACACTATTGACTACAATGTAATCGTTTTGGCCCAAGAACTCGGCAAACATGTCTAGCTCGTCATTTTGGGGCAATGTAATATCTATAAATTAACTCACTTAACGTATTGTTTACATTAACCCGTCTTATCCCAGTCTCATGGATTTGTCCTTTAGCATACGAGTAAACACTTTCCCGAGATATCACTCATTCTGGTAGTGTTTCCACATGCGGACACTTAACCTTGGAGTTATAAAGTTAAACATTGTTATTACGTAAAAAATCATCCATGAGTTATTTCCAATTTTCATATATATCTCGAGCACATTCTCTCAATGTTTGGTGTTCAGTTTGATTCATTCCTGTCACATTCGTCATTCTAAAAATTTGCCGGGAACAGCTCCTAGTCCGAACCCTTTGGCCTTGGGGACCATCGGACCAAGTCGTTATGGATGAGCTAACGATGTGGCGGCTAGACGTCCATCTCAAGAACTTGCTAGCCCAAGGCAATCGACGACAACATGGAGGATGGTCTTTTTGTGGGACTTGTTTGGGTTACCAGAGTATGTTTCCCTTGTTTTTGCGCATTCAATCTTTATTGGTATGAATGCAAGCCACCTGTGAGATTTCGCAGGATTGTGAAGTTGAAATTCAGAGAACCAATACAAGAAAAAGGAGGAGGAAAGCAGGGCCTACAAGGAAAGGAAAAATAGAAGCAAAAGAAAAAAAAGAGTCGACCAAATGAAAATGACACCGATTTTAGAGAATTGCAATAAAAATGGTGGGCCATATAAGAGATGAATTGCCGAAACACAACGTTTTTGGTCGACTGAGTGTAAGCTATCAAAAGAGTGGAAAAAGCGCCTAGCACTTTCTTGAAATGAGCCTTTCAAGCGTTAATGTTACACTTCTCGGGGATTGTTCCCAGAAATTAGGAGTGTTAATGATTGGTTCAATTCGATTTTTTTAAAATCGAACCGTTAAAAAAAATTTCTGAACCGAACCGAAATTTTGATTTAATTCGGTTCTTAGTTCAGTTCAATTTTTCATTTTGGTTTTCAAATTTCAAAATTTTCGGTTTTTACATTTATTTTTTCATTTTTTTCTATTATATATATTTTTCGTTTTCAAGAACTAAGTTCTTATCAGTTTGTTGGCTCAGTTCAATTTGGTTATTCGATAAAAAAATTTTAATTTTTAATAATAATCAAACTGAAAAAATCGAATTTTTCAGTTCGGTTTTCAATTCGATTTTTGACGCCCTATCTGAAATGGAAAATCTTAACGGAAAGTGGGGGCAAAAAAGGAAAAGCGGCTTCATAAGACGGTGCGGGGCTCAATTTCCAGGGCACCGTTAGCTCCTTCCTCGTCCCCAAATTTCCCCCTCTGCAACCTTTCTTCCTCAATTCCTCTGCGATTCGATCTGTGCTGCTTCGGGAGGGGACGCGATGCCGCAGCGACACTCGAAGAACAACAACGACCTCGCCTTCTTCACGTACGACGAGAAGCGGAAGCTCGGGTACGGCACCCAGAAGGAGCGGCTCGGGAGGGACTCGATCAAGCCCTTCGACGCCTGCTGCCTCTGCCTCAAGCCCTTCATCGACCCGCTCTGCTGCCAGAAGGGCCACGTCTTCTGCAAGGAGTGCATCCTCGAGTGCCTCCTCTCCCAGAAGAAGGACATCCAGAGGTGATGAAAAAAATCTGATCTTGACTTGTGGATTTGTCCGAGGTCGTCGGTGTGCTTGATTTGCTTCGAATTAGGGTTTGGAGTGGAATGGTATTTGTGCGTTTTGGAGGGCATTCAGTTTACTTCAGGGGTATTCAAATTTGCGAAATTGAAATTCGGCTCGTTCGATTCCTGCTTGGCGTCTGACGGGTCGAAGTTTAATGCCAAATTCATAGTGCTGATGCGCCGGGATAGTTGGATTCTTGAATCCGTACTCTTAGTGTAGATTGTGTTTGGACGGTTTGGGCATGTGACTTCAAGCAAGTACTTGAGATGTTGAACCATGTCACAGTCCAGGCTGAGGCCTCTATCGATGAAGGCTGTTTTGTGTCTCTTTAACTCGCTCAGCAATACCTATGCTAGTGTTCGCGATGAGCGTGCTGCTCTAAATTTTTTGTTCCCTTTCGATCTCATGGGTCGGTGCTAGTAGTTGGACAGCTTAATTATGCTAATTGGGACCAACAGCTCCATGTTTAAAGTAACTTTCTGGATAATAAACTGAAAAGACAGAGACCAACAAAGGTTGCTCTTTTTTCTGGGTTGTGTTCGAGAGTATTGAACTACTGAAAGCGTAGCTAGAGGTTATCGGCCCCCAAGATAGGTCTTCCTCAGGTAGGAGCTAAATTGTTCTAGCAATCGGAGTCCTGTACTGCTGGTTAGGTTGTTGAGTTGGGCATGTCATAATTTTGAAAGAGAATATCCCTTTTCCATTTTCGTGCATCTGAGCCTCTGTGTGTGCGTAGGCTTTTGTGTGAGAAAGAAGTTTGTAGTGTGGTGGGAGAGGGATTGTGGTGAAAGCATTCTGTGGTATGTAATTCCTGTCTGAATCAATAGAAGTCTAGAAGTCTTCCAATCATCATTTGCATCAGGTATGAGCTTTGAGTGCTGGTGCCTCTGGGAAAACAATTATGTGCATCAGGAGATAACAAGAGATGCTTGATTGAGACTTAGAAAAAGAAAGTGGGAGTTTTGTATGGCTAACCATACTATTTGGATTTAAAACTATCCGAGTGACTTGATCTTACAAAAAGTGGGGAAAAACACTGTAGAGAACATTTGACATCCAACATTTTATTGTTACCTTTTCCTCCCTATTGCTGGTGCCATGCTAAAAGTCTCCTTGAACTGGCAGAAAACTAGCTGCTCATGAAGCTCAGCAGAAGCATGAGAAAGAAGAGGAGGAAGAGCGGTTAATGCAGCAGAAAGCTAGGGAACTTGATGCATTTGATCAACAAAACCATGGTGCAGTACCTCAATACACTGATAAAAATCACAGCCAAGACAAAAATGGCTTCCATGGTGCAAACAGTGTCAAGGTTACTTCTTATGAGGAGGAAGCACTTCGGACCATGAAGGCGTTTTGGCTGCCCTCAGCTACTCCAGAAGCTCCTCGTAAGGTAGAAGCACCATCCACCAGCACAGTCTGCCCAGAAGGCAATGAGAAACTAAAGTTGAAGACCCTTTTTCCTATTTGCTTCGTGGAAGACACCAGCGAGAAGAAGAAACCCAACTCGCTGGACAAGACGTATATATGCCCTAGCTGCAAGGTCACATTGACCAACACTGTGTCACTAGCTGCGCTTAACTCCTGTGGGCATGTCTTCTGCAAGAAATGTGCAGAGAAGTTTATTGTCGTCGATAAGGTTTGTCTCGTTTGCGATAAGCCGTGTAAAGAGAGGAATTTGGTGAAGTTGGAAAAGGGAGGGACAGGTTTCGCTGGGCATGGAGATTATCTCGAAGCGACTGACTTCAAACATTTGGGGAGTGGTTCAGGTTTAGGGCTGGTGAGACCTGCAATGAAGACCTGAATCTTGAATTTCTAGTTTTGTGTCAGCCAACATGTTTATTTTCTTAGAGGAAAATGGGGGTGGCTAATTTCGAATTTCACTCAATTAAGATATCCAGTTGCGCTCAGTGTATCCTTTTTCTGTAAGATGGCGATGTCAATGTACCCATCTAATGAAATTTTTAATCCAAATTCTAGAGGTGTTTGTGTTTTGATGAGTGCTCTAGAAGTCTTTTTTTCCCTCAAATTTCAATTTAGCCGGAGAACATTTATGGTGAATTAGTGTAGAATTGAGACATAATATTGTTGGCGTTCTGTACTAGAGGATTTAAAGGTTTATTTTGGTTAATTTAATATCTAATATTCTTGAAATGCCTCAATCACGTATTGATCTCGCTGTTCGGAACCTAGAAAATTTTAGGTTGACTCTGACGTGGAATATTGGAATATTTTGAATTGGACGGGTGGCCAACGTGGCAAATGACGTGTCATTTTGTTGAAAAACGGTTGTCATCTCGATTTTCTCACAGAAAAATTCCAAATAAAAAATCAACGGCTCCAATTGATGATTCCAAACCCTAATTGAGATCGCTAGTCATGACTCTGCTTTTGCCAATTGAGCTCATGAGTTAACATCGATTCATAAACCTATAAAGTTCGATTGTAGAAAAGAAAAATTAAGTTCGACCTCCATGTGTTTGTGCTTTTTCTGTGTTGGACTTGAGCTATATGAACGCCATTGGATGCAAGTGATTAGTAAACTTCCTTTCTTCTTCCAGCGGTGGGTCTCTTGGGTCAGTTACAAATTTGAAAGCCAATGTTCACCGTTTGGCCTTTCATCGAAGATTGAAAAGAATAATAATAAAATAAAAATAAAAATAAAAAGAGCACATGCACGAAGTGAACCGTGTTTTCCTTAAATTGCTATATACTGGTTCTTCAAGAAAGCCAGCCAATTAAAACTACACGGCCAAGCTCACAAAAGGAGTCGAACTTCGAAACTTATGGTTAAGTTCATATGTTGCGTTTCCACCTGTGAGATACCATGAAAGAAATCCTCTCTTATGCTAACTTCATGGACAACGTACCGCACGTATGACTTGAGAAATATGGCAGACGCATTGGCTCCTTCTCTGAGGCTGCCTGATCTTTGTGGCGCACGAAAGGCTACTGGGAACTGGAAATTCTGGGTTTACTTGGGTTATGCAACTCTTGGAAGGCCATTCCCTTGACAAAAGAATCCTGAAGTTGGCTTGGAATGGGACCATTTACTGCATTTGGAAGGAAAGGAAGTCTGTGCTGCATGCTGGTCCTTTCCCTAAGTTCATCGAGAGATTGGAAGCATTCCCTTTTCAATGAGAGTCTGGATAGTTGCTTATCATTCAACAGCGGAGGAAGCATGATATGGGCTAGGTCCCCGTTGTGCTTTTTCATTGAACACCATTAAGTGATTCGGTGTGGAATAACACTAGGACGTCACAATGTTTCACTAAATTCTGCATACAAATTGCTTGTGGCAAGGTCAGATTGCGTGTCTAAGTAATGCGTCTGCATGTGCCTGACGTCAAAACTTTGGACGCATCGCTTAGTAGACAACTGGTAGTTTTCACTGACCATATTATTGCTCTTGGAGATTATATGCAGGATATAAGTAGCCTGGTGATGCTCGAATATTAAAGGCGGAGCACTTCAGAAGAAAGGAGCAGTACATTTGTATTTTTTGCATTTATTGGACTGGTGGTGGTTCTGAGCTTTAAATTGACAGGTCGGATTAAGCCAACGAAGCAAGCAAATTGGTCCAAAACCCATTTTTTATCAGAAATTATCTTGTGAAAATAAGAATTTGAAATTTTCCGAGATATGACGTAATTTTTGGATAGGGCAAGTGGAAAAATTGACAGGTCGGATTAAGCCAACGAAGCAAGCAAATTGGTCCAAACCCATTTTTTATCGGAAATTATCTTGTGAAAATAAGAATTTGAAATTTTCCGAGATATGACGTAATTTTTTGGATAGGGCAAGTGGAAAAATAAATATTACGTTCAGCAAAACGAATATTGTATTTTGAACAAGAATCTTTGTGGATATCGATTTGGAAAGATTAAAAAACTTAATTCGCGGACTATAAATAGGTTAAAATGCATAGGGTTTAGGGGCAACACATTGAATAGACGGCTGCATTATAGGAGGATTTTCGAAAAATAAATTGAGAGAAAACGTGAGGGGCTTTTCCTTCGGTTCAAAACTCAAAAAAAAAAAAAATCTTTTTCGTTTCTTTTGAGAAAAGTCAAAGTCAGCTGGGAAGGAGGGCAGAGAGAGAGGACGTGCGAGTGGACGTCCGGCAGAGGAGAGAGAGAGAGAAAGAAAAGCAAGAGAAAAAAAAAGAAAAAGAAAAGGAGAGGAAAAGGGCTGCATCATCGTCTTCTTCGCGAGGGCTCTCCGGCCACGCCAGCCCAAGCCGCGCGGACCTCCGTCGCTGACCCGCAGCATCGCCACCGCGCCGCTGCCGACGCTCGCGCCAGATGCCTCTCTCTGCACCTGCCATCGCCGCGCCTGTTGCCGCTGCGTCGCTCGCCCGCACTGCTGCTGTTGCTCCGCCCTCAGATTCGCCGCGACTCGCTTCTTCTCCGACGCTTCTGCCTGATCTGTCGCGCCGGAGCTGCAACCCGAACTCGTCCGCGACTGCTCAGCGCAGATCTCGCCTTCGCCGAGTACGCCTGCGCTACCGCCAGATCTGCCTCGCCTGCAACCAGAAGCCAGAAGCCACCGTTCCTGCCGCGATTCCGTCCTCAGGCCGTCCGATCGTAGCTGCCGGTCGCTGGGCTTCCGACTCTGACCCACGACGCTGCTGCTGCTGTCTCCGCCTCTGCTCCGACGACCCGACGCCAACAGCAGCGACGCCTGACGCCGTTGCCCCAAAGACTAGCGACCGACGTCCCTGCTGCCCGGAGCCGAAGCCCTGCGACCCGACGTCCCTGACCGCCGCGCCTCACGTCCGAACGCTGCCCCGTTGCCCGCGCCGGACGTGCTGCTCGCCAATGTGCCCTCGCCGGAGACCCTCGCCGGTGACTCCCCTGGCCGGGGCTCCGAACGGTGGCCAAGATTTTTTTTTTTTTTTTTAAGAAAAAAATCAGATTAGGTATATTTGCTTTATTTTATTAGGCAAGTTTATCTTATTTTATTTTATTTTATTTATTGTTTACTTATTTGAAATATTTCCCTAAGCATAAGTAGAAATTACTAACATATCACCTTTTGATTTATGAACCTGGTTTTTTATTTCATCTTTTATTTCATTTATAAGATTTTAGATGAAATAATTAATCGAATGAATAAAATTTTTAAGGCTTTTTAATTAACGAGATATTATCCATTGGCCTGAACGATGTATGATATCTTTGATAATTTTAAATGGGCTGTCTCGTCTTGATTGCTTTATTTATCTTGAAACATGTTTGGATTAGAATATTGCATTATTTGAAAATTTAGATTAAGCATTTTATTTATCATGAATTGTCGAAATAAAAGAAATAAAAAACATAAATTTAAGATGTTAGATTTTTGTTTCATTAGCTTAAATTGCATGTTTAATTATTTGATATTTTTATTTATTTCGAAATTAATTAAAAATAAATAAAAATCATCATGTAAAATTAGGGTATCATTTGTACGTCATTGCACGATAGGATAAAGTTTTTTTTTTTTTTTTTTGGGTAAAGATTGCACGATAGGATAAAGTTCATTTTAAGTTTAGATTAATTTAGATAGACTACATTTTAGGTTAGAAATTGCGAGGTTAAGATAATATCATGGTTTAAATTAGGGTTTAGCCCGATCTAATCCTTAATATAAGTTGGATAGAATTTTAATTTAGCTAGATAATTTTCATATTTTTTCAATTTCGAATTTCACATAAAAAATGCAAAAGAAAAATGAAAATGGCTTAGGATAAATTAGCTTCAATTCCTAGGATAGATTGCATTCTTTTTTTAAAAAACAAATAGATTGCATTCTTTTTTAAAAAATAAAAATAAAAAAGATGTCATTGCATGTCATTTAGAATTGGATTCATGAAATACATAATTGTTGCTAGGTCCATTTAATTAGAAATTGTCTACCATTAGAATTAGGTCATTTAGTTATATTGCATCACATAAAGCATGATTCTCATTAATAAAAAAAAATTGCGTGTGGAAATCATATCTAGGGTTGATGATGTAAATTCTAAACTAACAACATAGATGCTTTTGAGATAAGTACGCATTTTTTTTATTTGCTTTCTTGGGTGTTAAATTGGTAAATTGTCTTTTGTATGATCACCTCACATATTAGAGAAATAGATTTAAAATCAATCTAAGCTGCCTGCAAAAACATTTTTTAAAATAAAAGAAATAGTACCGAAAGAGTATTAGAGAAGGCTAGTGTAACCAAGTTTCCGTACCCAAAGTCTCTGGTTCATATGAGTAAAATAATTCTCATTATTTTACTTATGTGTCTAATCGACCTACTGTAAACTGATTATTGGCAACTCCTAGATAAAATCCATTTGCATGTTAAGATGTTTGAACTTAAGTCATGAATTGAAGGTTTCCACCGACTGGAACTGTTCCTGCGATTTCTGCAGCTGCTGGTTCCGATCGATTTAGCCGGCGGTTGGACCCGATTTTTGGCCAGAAGTGGCGCCTCTTGATGCTCTACAAACCGTTACCTTCCATTCCCTGGTACGTCTCCTGATTGTCGAATAATCTGAGGCCGATGGTTTAGGGTTTGTGCTCTGTTCTGCGATTTTCTCTGCAATGGGCGAATCAATGCAGACCCGATTGAATGAAGGAGAATGGAGTCTCCATTACCCCCCGTCCCCTAGAACTAACCGACCTATTTCGGATGGTTCCTTGTTGGACGTGGTTAATCGTAGCTCTGTCTCTGCTCCGTCTCGGTAGTGCGATTCCGCGAGCAATGTCTCGGTTCACGAGGTCGACCGGACCAAAGGGGAAGGTCTAAGTCTGGTCGACCCCGCTCAAGAGGTGGCTCTAAGGCTCCTCATGTCCGCTCTTGGGCGTCGGTTGCGAGTGGAGCTAATAAGGGATATGATCTCGAGTTCTCTCCTCCTCAGTTTGTTAACAACAGACCGGTAATTCACATGGACGAGTCTGATTTACAAGCAGCATATCCGAAACTTTATGACTGTCTTGTTGGCTATTTCATAGGTAAAAAGCTTCCATTTAAAGTTGTGGAAGAGGCCCTTAAGAGAGCTTGGGGGCCGCCTTTGATTGAAGTTCTGTCCAATGGAAGGGGACTCTTTCTCCTGCGAATTTCTGATAAGGAATTCAGAAGGAAACTCCTAGAGGGAGGCCCTATCACTGTGGCTCGAATTCCATTCATTTTGCAGCAATGGTATCCCGGTGTTGAGCTCAAGAGAGATGTTCATATGGCGGTTCCGATCTGGGTAAGATTAAGAAATCTTCCTTTTGCGTATTGGTCTGCCCAGTCTATCAGTAAAGTTGCAAGTGGGCTGGGGAAACCTCTCTATGTGGATCAAAGAACCGAGCAAATGTCTATGCTCTCCTTTGCTCGCGTGTGTGTTGAGATAACTGTTCAGCAAACCTTATATGAATCTCTGGATGTGGTTACTGACGGAAAAACTGATGTGGTCGAGGTAGAGTACGAATGGAAACCGTTATCTTGTACCAAATGTGGAATGTTCGGTCATTGCTGCAAGAACACTGTTCCTGATGTTTCTGCTGATGCAGCTGTGAATGGGGTCGGGGCAGAATCTATCTCTAAGGAGAATCCTAATTCGATGTCTGCAAAAGGAAAAGGAGTTGCTCTTCCACCTTCAGGAGCTCAAAAGGATGTCAGTTCTATGGAGTCCTCTCGAGGCCTTTCCTATGTGGAACCCGTTGCTGATGCAAATGTAGATAGACCGCTGCACATTGGAGAACCTAGCTCTCGGCAGATGGCCCTCCCTCACCCAGAGGACTCTTCTGTGCCTGCTGATAATACTGATCAGGGATGGAAACAGGTGAAGCGGAAGAATAAAAAGCTAAGAAAGAAGCAGGCGGCCAGAGAAGCCGGCTAGCTGCTGCTTCTTCTTCTTTATTACGCTTCCGATCTTTTGCTCAAAGGGCTAGTGTAGCGTCCTTTAGCTTATCTCCTATCTCAGAAGAGGGCCAGGCCCAAAAACACCTCCACGGTCAGGATCAGTCTCCTGCTGTTCCTCATGTCACGGATGATCCACGTGTTCTGGACACCTCTGTAGCTGTCCAAGACAGCTCGGAAGATATTTGCAACTCAAGCTCAAATGAGGATTCGTCTGATGAGGACCTTCCGGCTATTGATGATGTTGCAAACAAGGAAAAGCCTATTCAGTTGGCTGCTACTCTTCAGGAACAGCTCGCCAAGCAGTTGGAGGACTCGCCCATTCTGGCTGCCCCGAAGAAGCCTATTAAAGGCTCGAAGTCCTCCAAGAGGAGGTAAGTCTTCTCTGCCTCGGTTTTTGGATGTTTTTTGGCTTTTGGAATATAAGGGGTATTATTGATCCGCTGAGGCGTGCGGAGCTTAGGCGTTTTGTTGCGGCTAATAAGTTATGTTATATCGGTTTGATCGAAACGAAAGTCCCCGGAGATCTTTTTGATTCTATCTCGTCCACCCTTATTAGGGGTTGGAGTTGGGTTGCTAATTATGATTGCTCCCCTCGGGGGAGGATTTGGGTTGGTTGGAATCCTGATATTGTCTCCTATTGTCCTATTTCCATTTCTGATCAAGTGATTCATGGCTGTCTCAAGTGTAAGCTGTCTGGGCTTAGTTGTTCTGTTTCTGCTGTATACGGAGAGCATTCTTTTGTTCGGCGTAGGCCTCTGTGGTCAGATCTCCAGCACTATGATGAGATATTTCAGGAAGTGGCCTGGGTGGTTGGGGGCGATTTTAATGCAATTAAAGATCCCTCGGACCGTGTCGGAAGTTCTACTAATTGGATTCCCTATTTTGACGAATTTGCTCAATGTCTGGATCAGACTGAATTGACGGACCTTAGATTTGTCGGTTTCGGTACACTTGGTCCACATCGTCAGTAATTCTAGGAAGATGAGGAAGATAGACGAGTGTTAGTTAACAACAAGTGGAATCTAGACTTTTCCTTCTCTGAGGCAGCTTTCCTTAGCCCGGGTATATCCGACCACACTCCGATGGTGGTTAGAGTTGCTCATCCGCCTCGTACAAGGAAGCCTTTCAAATATTTTCATTTCTGGGAGGACCATCCGGATTTCAAGTCCATTGTTAGGCAGGTTTGGGATACTCCAGTGAGAGGGGTTCCCATATTCCAATTAGTTTCTAAGCTCAAGATGTTGAAGGCCCGTCTTAAGACTCTTAATCGTGAAGTGTTTTCGGAAATCTCCGTTAGAACAGCGGAAGTGAGAGCAGCTCTATCTACCATTCAGTCTAATCTCCAATCTGATCCGGAGAATTCTGATCTTGCTGATATGGAAAGGCAATGTCGTCGTGAGTTTATTCAATTACGGAATCAAGAGGAGTCCTTTTACAGACAAAAGTCCAGAATCCGGTGGTTAAAAGAGGGGGATAAAAACACCAAGTTTTTCATCATTCGGTGAAAAGGAGACAGCTCTCTAATAGAATCCTATCCATCAAGGATTCGGCTGAACTATTATTTCGACCCTTTGACGATTCCTCGGTGTTCATTGATTTCTTCTCATCTTTATTGCCTCCTCAAGAGGCCTTGACAAAGCCGGTTGTGGAAGAGTTGAGGAGTGTTATCCGTCGGCCGCTACTTGATCACCAGGTTCGAGCCTTCGAAGAGCCGGTCTCTGATGAAGTGATTAAATCCACTCTCTTCTCACTTGCAAAGGGGAAGGCCCCGGGTCCTGACGGGTTCTCTGTTGAATTTTTCAAATCTAATTGGGACATCGTTGGTTCCTCCGTTTTGCTGGCTGTTCGGGATTTCTTTCAATCCGGGCGTCTTCTCAAAGAGGTAAACGCGACGATCCTTGCACTGGTGCCTAAAGTCCCTAATGCTAGTGTTGTATCGGATTTTAGACCAATTGCTTGCTGTAACACCATTTACAAGGTCATCACAAAGATCTTAGCTAATCGCTTAGCAGCTGTGTTAAATGACATTGTTGATCAGTCCCAAAATGCGTTTGTCAAAGGTAGGAGAATTAGAGACAACATTCTCCTTGCCCAAGAACTTTTTGCGGGCTTCCATCTTCACCCATATCTCCCTAAGTGTGCGGTTAAGGTTGATTTCCATAAGGCCTATGATACTGTTGATTGGGACTTCTTGGAAAGAGTTCTTCTTGCCTTTCGATTTCCGGTCAGCTTCATCAAGTTAGTAATGGCCTGTGTTACCACCCCGTCCTTCTCCATAGCTATAAACGGAGATATCCACGGCTTTTTCCAGGGTAGGCGGGGTCTCAGGCAAGGAGATCCAATGTCCCCTTATTTGTTTACATTGGTCATGGAAATTTTTCTGGTTTATCGGCTTCCCGCACGGCGAATAGAGACTTTAAATATTTCTGGAGGTGTAAACAAGTTCGGCTATCCCATTTGTTCTTTGCTGATGACGTTTTCCTCTTTTCGCAAGCGGATTGGTCTTCGGTTTCTATGCTTAAAAGAGGGCTTGATATCTTCTCTTCATGGAGTGGATTATTTCCGAATAAAAGTAAGAGTGAGATCTTTATCTCTGGTGGTAATCTCTCTATCCGAAATAGAATATGTTGGGCTTTCGGGTTTCCGGAAGGGAAACTTCCTGTCCACTACTTGGGTGTGCCTATTATTTCCTCCAGGTTGGGTAAAGCGGATTGTATTGCATTGACGGATCGGTTAACGTCTAGAATCCAATCATGGGCACATCGGTTCCTATCATTCGCCGGAAGACTACAACTAATCCGGTCAGTGCTTCACTCTATCCAATCCTTTTGGACTAGTGTATTTACCCTTCCCTCCTCCGTATTGGCGAATGTTGAAAGAATTATGAGGCAGTTCCTTTGGAAAGGAACATCTCTAGGACGAGGGGGAGCTAGGGTGGCGTGGGAAGACATTTGCCTACCGAAATCCGAAGGAGGTCTGGGAATCAGGAATCTTAAAGTTTGCAATAGAGCTTCTATTCTAAAATTCATATGGTTCCTCTTCTCTGACAATGAATCACTTTGGTGTCGCTGGATACATTCTATCTATTTAACTAAAAGGAACTTCTGGATTGTGTCCCAACCCAGAATGTGTTCTTGGTCCTGGAAGAAAATTCTCCAGCTCAGAGGTAACTTTCGAACCTCCTTTAGATGGCAAGTTGGGAATGGTTTATCTGTGTCACTTTGGCATGACTATTGGCTGCCTTGCGGCCCTCTCGATGCATTTGTGCCTCCTTCATTTAGAAGCAGCCTTTGTATCCCGGATCATGCTGTGGTTACGGATCTAAGCACTCCGGTGGGCCAGCCTCTTAAAGAATTTTTGCTCAGTTAGGGTATTTCTTTGCCTGTGCTATCTTCTGAGGCTGATAAGTTTATTTGGTGTGGCTCGTCTGGTTCCTTTTCGGTTGCAGCGGTTTCGAGTTTAATCAGACCAAGGAAAGATCCGGTTAGATGGGCGTCCCTTATATGGGATGGATCCACAGCGCCCCGATACCAGTTCATTCTTTGGCTTATTGTGAAGAAGCGTCTCCCCACCCAGGTTATGCTTCTATCCTATGGCCGAATTGACTATAGTGTTTGTGCATTTTGCAGCGAAGTACCCGATTCCATAGACCATCTCTTCTTTGGTTGTCGTACCTCGGCTTCTCTGGCCTTTTTCTGGGCCGCCAGGTGCAACCTACCGTGGAAAAATCGGTGCTGGAATGAGGTGCTTCCTTGGGCTTTGAAGTTCCTTACGGGTAACGATTTCTACCACAAGATAGCTCGGTTTTCATTTGGAGCCCTTTGTCACCTCATATGGAAGAAGAGAAATGCAATACTATTCAGGGGTGAATCCTTGGTGGTCCCTGCACTCAAAAATCACCTCCTTAAGGTGGTAAGAGACAAAGCTGTCACTTATAGCAATGTTTTCCCTTCACCGAGGAACAGAAGACTTCAAAGAGGCTGGGGTTTAGATCCTGGGATTTTCTATAGTAATGCTCTTCCTTAGAAAGATTTGTTCCCGTCTTCTTTTCTGCTCCCGCATTCTCATTGTGGTCTGGAGGTTTGGCAGGATTAGGAGTCGGTTCTCTAGTTGGTGCTGGTTGTATCTTTCTTGTGGGTTGTTCCCTTGTCCCTTTTACAACGGATCCCCTTCACTTTTGCCTTGGCTAAGAGTGTAGGTTATGGATCCGTTCTTTTGTACATTGGCAATCTCTTTTATATTATTATTACATTTACCAAAAAAAAAAAAAAAAAAAAAAAAAAAAAAACTTAAGTCATGAATTGGTATAGGCTTGGGGAGAGCTCGAGTTAAGTGTAAGTTTAACAATCCATTAGTCAAACCTTAGGTGGATCACCCCTGAAAATTTGATTGTGACACAAGGATATAAATGAAACAAGGATACAGATGACATCACAAACCGGTACTAATTGCACGCACTAAGCTTTGCTCTAGCATGGCCTTCATTGATTTGGAGCTGCTCTCCAATGCCCAAATGAGCCATCAAGAGCCAAACGAAAGTCATGAGCTCCCTGCCTTTACGAAGTACTTGGGCATGTGCCTCTGCTCTGCAATGACTTGCTGCATAGCACAACAGCTCCACCCACACCCTACTCATGACCTTCCACTTTACTAGCTTTAGATTACTCAACCTTTTATCTCCGCCCGCCCCTTCTCCGCTTTGGCCAAGATGCATCCATCGAACGAGACTGGCTTGCTCCAATCTCCCTTCACGTGGATTGGCTCGGCGCCCTTGGCACTCGTGTCCATTCCCATGATTTTGTGGCAGGCGTCCGTCAGTTTCTCTACTGCCTCCGATCCCCTCCTCTCGAAAAACTTCTTTGCCTCAGCGCATGTGTCCCGGAATCTTATCTGGCCGAGGCCAGCCACAATGGACATCATCATAGGTTGCTTGATTAGAAGATACAACATGTATTAAAAGTAAATGTCTCATTAGGCCCGGAGCAGCACAAAGTAAGAGCAATCCTTGCACAAAATACTCTGGAAATAATAGTTTGAAAGTCCACTCAGTAACTAGAATACCACCATCACGGAATAAATATTTTACCTTTCTTGACAATTTTCAAAATTCCCTATTAACAAACTCAAGCTTGTTACTTAGTGGCGACTTTTTCTGAATTATCTGACAAGAAAAATATCTTACTACTTCATGGCGATTATCGTCCTATATGAATATATAATGTGAGTTTAGTGACGGGCACTGTTTTGAATACATGGTGATGAGAGCATTTTTTATTCGTGACATGATGACATTTACTCACCCTCTCGCATTTGGGCGCTTCTCCATAAATATCTTGATGGAAACATTTTAGGGAGAAGAACTGCAGTTCTTACATACAGGATTCTGATAACAGCAGAGATTATTGCATCTTCAGTACATGACTTTTTCGAGTGATGCCTCGTTGATAATACAATCTCCCTTAAGATCTAAGTAATGTTTAGCCTGGTATTTTATAAGCAAAATCAGCTATAATCTTAACTGAAACCTGAGTTCAGTTCAGAAGTGCAATTAAGAGCCTCAACACGTAACAAATTAAATTTGGCAAGTTCTGGCAGAGAAGTATGACACCGCCACCAGTGCAAAGTTCTTAATCTACTGGGGCTTGGAATCAGTAGAAATATACGGTATCCGTACAAAATGAGGAACCTGAAACCAAACATAATAGAACAGTGCAAGCTTTGTAGACTCATTTGTACGGAAAATCAAGTCAAACTTGACATCAATTATCTAATTCTATGCTACATCACATCCTTCAAGGAAGCATTGCATTTTAAGTTGGTGCAAGTGCGGTTGGACATTGCAGCCAGTAAGCCTCCAATGTTTTCTCTCTCCATTCACGATGACCACGAATGTTAATATGTAACGGAAGAAACAAGCCGCTAGACATTTCAGGTGAAATATCTCCTGCATTCAATGGATCATCACAGATTCATGACCGAAGAAATGCCCGCAAAATGGATAAGTTCCGAATTACACAATGATGAGATGTCAAAACAAAATTCCATGGAGAGAGAGAGAGAGAGAGAGAGAGAGAGAGAGAGAGGAACTGCCAACTGAATGAGATTCTAAATGCATTGATCAGTGAGCTTCACATCAATCAATTTTCTACGCATGTATCAACTTACCTCTTTTAACCAGATCCGTCTATTTGCAGATTTGGGCAGTTGTTGAAGCCAACACGACATTGACGTGGTACTTTAAACACAGTGCTGCTTAGACTAGGCAAGTTGCACAGCTGTAATCTTTTCAAGGAAGAATCTGCTGAGCTGCCATCGAATATAGTTTTCAAGCTTTTGCATGAGTTTATCTCAAGAATCTTCAGTTTTTGAGGTAATTTGGATGAGGGAAAGACTTCTTTGAGCTGGGGACAAAATTCTATTTTAAGCTGTTCCAGATTTTCTAAGGTCCCTTGCTTCACTTCCCGACTGCGTATGGTCTTCAGCTCAGCAGCATAGGATATGTGGAGAATTTCCAGATTTTCAGCTTCTCCAAGCACTTCCTCTAAATTCTCCAGCTTCGGACACTGTCTCACTTTCAGTACTCGCAAGGGGACCATCAGAATGCCAATTCTCTCAAGCTTTGGTAATTGCAGAAGATCCAAGGTCTGCAAGTTACATTCTACAGGCATGTCAGGGTTGAATAGCCTTTCCATTTTCTCACAAAATTTTATTTGGAGGGTTTCGAGATTCTTTGGCAACTTGGAGAATGATAAAATGATGGTGAGCATCGGGCAACAATCTATATACAAGTGCTTAAGATCTCCGAAGACCTCGGACTGCACTGAATCACCACATACACAACTCAAGGAAGAGAGATTGCACAGATAAAGAGAGTCAAGCTTTCCTGAAGCTTTGGCATCTTCTTCACCATCGACTATCCTATGGATATTTGGGCACCTATCAAGTGAACAGCTCTTTATTGATGTCAGATTCTCTTTAACAAGTTCAGAGAAGTGCGTCAAAAAGCTATTATCCATTAGCGATATGTGATCAGCATGCTGGAGAACATATTCAGGTATACTGGAAAAGCAACTGGATCCATGGATCTCAAGATACCGCTCTAGGTCTTCATGATAAGGAATTCTTCCTAGAGTGTCGAAATCCATCAGTAGGCCCCTTTCTCTGAGTTCATATATCCTTCCATCGGAATTTTTGGGCAGCCAAACAGAAAAGTGGAATTTTTTGGAGCATGTTTCCCCCATGCGATTTTCTTCTACGAACTGGAAAAGTCTGGTACCACATATCAACATGGAAGGCCAGTCAGAAGGTGCAGCAATCTCGGAATGTAGGGATCCACAACCTCCCAAGTTGAACTCCTCTGGAACGAACTTTATCTTGGTCCAGTCAATTTCTTTCATATGTTTCATATCCTGCAGATTGAGCTTCCTCAGACTAGTCAGATCCGATATTTCATAGGGAAATTCTTGGATTTTTGTCCCTGAAAGATCTAGAACCTCCAATTTTGTAAGAGACTTCAAATTATCCAATCTTTCCAAATAAGCACAATCTCCTAGCAGAAGTTGTTGGAGCTTGCTAAAAGTCTCAAGCAGACATAAAGACTTAACGTTGGTCCCAGATAGATCCAGCAGCTCAAGCTCCTTCAGGGCATCCAGCTCCGACACTTCACAGGAACAACCTCTCAGAGAGAGTTCCCTGAGGTTAGTGAGGTGGGACAGAGATGGCAGTTGTTTGAATTTTATTTCAGAGAGGTTCAGGATCCTTAGTTTGCTCATATAGCGCAGAAATTGAAGTTTTTTTCTTGTCAAAGATTTTGCACCACAGAGGTCAAGGACCTCTAGGTTGAACAGATCTTTCAAGGAAGGAAGGTTATTCCAGTCGGGACAATTTCTTATTATTAGGTGACAGAGGCTGCGAGGAAAGCATTCTTGTGGTAGGCGTTTAATTTTAGTCTCTGAAAGATTGATTGTCTTCAGGTGAGACATGCCTCGAAAGGATACATTGCTTGCTATCACCAACTCGGAGCATCCCGATAGATCAAGAACTTCCAGTTTCTGAAGTGAGGGCAAGTTTTGCAACTTAGTTAGGAACTTACAATTCTTTAGCAAGAGCAAACGAAGTTCAGAATGCTGAGGAAGTGATGGCAGAGCTTTAATTTTAGTATTCGAGAGGATGAGTCGGTGAAGGGACTTGAGATGTTTGAATGAGTGATCTTCGAATTCTTCCAACATACAGGCATCGGAAAGGTTCAGCTCCTCAAGGTGTTGGAGGTCTTGCGTAGATGGCAATTTGGGAAGATCAACCCAACCACTCAAAAGAAGATGAGATAAGCTGCTGATTTTGGAAGGTAGCTTAAATCCATCACTACGCGGGGGATCCAGAACTCTAATGTCAGCTTTAGATCCCTGAGGATCCTCTTCTACTTTTTTCAAAGATGTCTTCGAAAAATCGAGAACCTCAAGTTTAAGTAATGGTTTCAAGGGGGGAGGTCTCGCTAGGTAAGGACAGTCACGTAGGAGGAGTCGAGTGAGCTCTCCCAAACCGCGCAACGAGGGCAAGCGGTCAATCTTCGTTTTAGAAAGATTGAGAGTATGAAGTTTTTTGAGCAGAGAGAAAGTGACCTGGATACTTTGGAAAGAGTATGAGCCAGAGAGATCAAGCACTTCCAGCTTTGCCAGTGAAAGCACTTCCTGTGTTTTGGGCGGAGGTAAGTTGCCCAGGATACTGTTGAAATTGTGGAGATAAGTTGAATCTTCCGATGGAACCCCTTCCTGTTTTGCCGCTTCCTTTTCCTTCAATAAATTATCTTCACACAGTCGTTCCAAATTGGGACATTTTCTAAGAATGAGCCAACGGAGTTCGCACCGATTTAGGAGAGAAGCAGGAAGCCACTTAATGCCAACTTCGGATAAGTTAAGAGATCTAAGATCTTTCATAAGCTCAAAAAGATCATCATTGATTTCCTTCACCTTACGAGCCCCAGATATCTCAAGAACCAGTAAGTTTGTAAGTTCACGGATCTCATCTACATTCTCCAATAGACGACAGCCCCTCAGAACAAGTACTTGAAGCTCCTCCATTTCTGAAAGTGGTGAGGACACCTTTTTGAACATCGGATTTATGATGACCAGGACTTTAAGTTTCTTTTTGTGTTGGAAAAATGTTTCAGGGACTTCCCTGCAAAAACGAGCACCATCTATAAAGAGCGTGAACATCTCATTCCTTTTCTTACTATTCGTCTTTATCATTCCATCAGTCTGTGTAACCCTTCCAAGACCAGCCCATCTTTGATCATCCAGCACACTAACCACACCAACATATGCAGACCCGCTGAGTCCATCGCGTCGGTGATCTTTGACTCCCAAAGCATCACTGTCCATAGTAATATAGCTATCCTCTTTTTCTTTTAGAAATCCACGAACTTTGAGCTCCATCAGAGCATGATGTGCTTCCTCATATGCCATCTCAATATGATCATGGTGATCAAAATACCCTTCCAATAACCAGTGAGTTATCAGCTCATTGTAGTGGATCCTATTATGATTGAGAAACAAGTATCTGCAGTGCCAACAAAGCTTACTGAGGGTGCTTGGCAACATCTGATACACATGCTGCCATAATTTTGCATTATCAGCAGATTTAATTATAGAGGCCATTTCTTCAACTGCACTGTCCAATTCAGAGTCCTTAACACGATTCATAGCTTCTGCAATCATGATAATTACCCCAGGACGACCCTGGCTACCTTTTCCAATAGCTGCCAACAGTCTCTCAAATCCAGTTGCCTTAGAAACGCCTGCCTTGACACTATTGCACAGTAAACCAGAGGAATCATCTTCAGACAGGAATTTCATTTCATAAAATTTTATATGGTCTGGCGAAATTGTAAAATCATTTCCCTCATCGCCGATACAGTTGTCATTGCCAATTCTAGTGATTAAAATCTTAAAATGGTGCCCTTGGAGGAGGTCATTTAAATCAGAATAAATTCTCTGATACTGCACGCTGTCAAAATCGTCCAGAACTACAAGAATATATGAACCTTTTCCATCTCCGGGAGCATCTTTCTGATCAACCTTCGCTGTTTTCTCCTCTTCAGGCTTTGAAGTTTTCATTTGATCAAGTTTTGCAGTTTTCATCAATTTGAGCTTTTCTTGTATTCTCCATTTCAAATTTTCCAAGTCCTCTTCTTGCTCTTGCTGCTTCATCTCAGTATTGTCATCTTCCTCCCACTCATCATCAGAAGGAACTACAGACAGCTGAATAGCAATATATTCAACAAGAGATTTGCGTTCATAATTACATCCTCGGACCCAAATAGCTACATAGCAGGGGCCATTTTGGCTGGCAGAATTACTTATCTTTTTTGCCATCCATGTTTTACCCACCCCAGCTTCTCCAGAAAGGACAACTGTTTTCACGTGATCTTTACTTAGAAAACCTAAAATCTCCTCTTGAGTTTCCTGAGAATCTTTCAGGTTGGCCATCGCCGGCAAATGCAACTGTACAAATGGGACATTGGTTAAGGATGATTTTCTGTTCTTTCCCTTAGGGAGCAAACTTAACTCGACAATTCCACATACACCATTTTATATAGTGAAGCATGCACCGTCAAATCTCAATTACAAAGGCTTCAAAAAGAAGATAAAAATACATTCAGGAAGAAATTTTAATCACTCCGACCTGGAAACCTGCCTATGTAAAAATGTCTATTGTCTCATCAAACACGATATCGCATATTATTACTTCTAGCGTCTAAAAGCCCCCAATACAAGAAGAATGATCGCATTACCTATAACCAACGTGCCCGATAAATTCCAAGCGAAATGAGATGACGGTAGCCTAACCATGTGGCTTTCGAAGCCTTGCAGACATCATCTCAAATCCAATATATAAAAAATGGAAAACTAAAGTAATTACCATACTCCGCGTCATTAGAACACTCAGCATGCAGGGGTTTATAATCTAACTTCCACATTCTATTAACTTCTTTTCAATCTGTCAGGATAAAAGAATGGCACCCCATGGTTGTCCTATGGTGAACTTGAAATTTTTTCCAACGAGTTCGTTGCGAGAATTAGGTGAAGCTTGTCAGCTTTGAACGTATGCCGATATCAAAATTCAAGGCTTTTGCTTGGATGCAGCCCTTGTATTAGTTAACCACATAGTTTTCAACATGATGTATATAAAAGAATTCTGGGCTACCGAGGAAATCATTTGTTATAATAGTTGTTCCCCATAGTACTAATTGCAAAAGGAAGTTTGAGTTTGGAAAAGTTCACATCTGCAACTATTTACAGTTGTATTGTAGCGCTTGGACATAAAAAATTAAGTTGGAGTTGGTTACAATTTTTGCTTCCCAAAGTCCTATAGCTGACCACACATGCACAGTTTGTATTTTCCATTTTACTAAAGTATCAACTGTTCTAAAAGCATAATTGGCAAGATAAATGGGGTCAGGACCTCGAGCTCTCATATCATGTGAGGTTTTATGGGATTACTGTCAACTATTATAAAAGTTTGAGCCGTTAGATGAAAGCGGGATTTAATATATAATTATTATAACTACTCTGACGACAAAAAAAGAAGCAAGAAGATAAACACCTTTTTCCTAATTGTTTCCCCGACTTTCCTCTGTCAATATAATGGCCATGTCTAGAGACTGCCGAAAGTTACTGCTGTCAACTGCCAAAAGATTGTTCATGAGCTATCCCGCCAATAAACAATAAATCTCCGAAAGTGGGGCTGCAAAACAGAGCACGTTTTGGCTGAAGTTCCAACATTTAGTGGCAGAAATTGGTCTCAAACAAGCTATTTCGACGACTGCACATGTTCGTTCACCACGAGTCATATGCTTCAAGATTGACTCATTCCTGACGATAAATTCACTAGGGACAAGACATCAATCGAATGTACGTGTTTTCCATGAAAGAAAGAGGGAAAGAAAGACCGTGCATTTGCAAGTCCAGGTTGAAAATGGGCAGGTCAAGCCTGTTTCGTACTCATAGAGTTTTAAGGTTGGCTTCACCGGGTTCTGCTTTCTCAGACGTAAGTCCGGTCCTGGTTCAGCTCTCAAATCATCTTCACGCTCCACTTTTCAGACACAAGTCGGGAACAATTTAGTCAATGACCAGTGGATTTCAGATAATTCGAAATCAGTTTTCCTACATTCGGGTTTAATCGTGTTAGAATTGAATAGTTCAACACGTCTAGCATCTCTGATACATTTTCAGCCTTTATCTCGAAAGGTCAAGTCTATTCTTTTTGCACTGTTCTAATGGAATGTGCATACTAACAAGTATAAACCATAAGTTTATATTCAAAATAACAACCACATCAGAAGCAAATGAACAGAGTGCTGAAAATAGTTTGTTATCATAAAATAGATATCTTTAAATTAAGAGAAGACATGTCTCTTGGTTAAGAAAAGACATAAATCTCAATTAACTCTCAATTATGAGAAGAGTTAACTCTTGATTTTAAAAAGAGGTTATCGATGGTTATAAAAGGAAATTATTCGTGACATGAAGAGTGATGATAATTGAGGATAAGGTACCTAGTTTTAAGAGATATGTTGATTGGTTGTTTGTGAATAGAGACTTAATCACACATTATTTATTTTAACCACAACTATTCATAACTTCTTATCTTTTGAAATCTTTCTTCTTCTTTTTGTCATACACACTACTTTAACAGCACATTTAATGTGAAATTCCAAAAGAGAAATTGAGTAAATTGAGTAATTGCTGAACTCATTTCTCTACGGCTTAAGTGTATATCCTAAAGGTATATTTGTTCTTAATCCGGCAACAACAATAATTGGGGCAAATAATTTCTTAAGGACAGTGATCATCATCACGCATTAAAATATCAAGGATCTATTATTACTTCTCTATCTTCATCAACAATCAAGTTTCAGTAGGATGGCAGCTTCGATCAATGACCGCGAATTTGAACTCTCAAATTCCACATTCATCGTTCCAACACAACAAGATCAGCCAAGATGCAGTAATTCGCTATGAAGCAATGATACACTTAAGAAACACAGTATCAATCCGGAACACAATTAACACCGAAAGGAAGAAACTGAGGGAAGGAAAATTCATTCGGCCAAATGAACAAACCATCTTGAAATCAAACAATGAAAGGAAGAGAAACGAGAACCTGACAGCTTTTTGGAGCTGATACCGCGAAAGGCAAGATACAGCAACGCTCACGGATCTATCTGAAAGCTCTCTCTGGGCTTAATCAACCTCGCGCATCTTCTTCATTTAACGCTTATACAATTATATACTCCCACCAGAGTCAATGGACGACGGTCTGCTGGGTCATCTTCTTTGTATTTGCTTTTCTTCGGAAATACAAAAGAAGGTCTTCGTTTTATCCTTCTGCAATACCCTTAAAGAAGGGTAACGCCGTTTAGCACAGCCAACAAACCTGTTCTTTTTTGGGTAATATCACCGAAAATCTCAAGCTAAAGCCCCATCATATTGAATCCAAACTAAACCCTAAACTGATACATCGTGCTACACTTACCTCAAATGAAATTAATTTTTATACCATAAAAAGTGCCAAACTGGTATGTCCGTGTCATATTTGCCTCAAAGCAATTTTCACGTCACGGAAAATTTTAAAGTTTTGGGTAAATTTCTCAAAAAAACACATTTTTATGCTAGTGCTTCTCATGAGCACTAGAAATTTACCCATGCTTTGAGCAGAAATACAATTTATTTACAATGATTAAGTTACAATTATTTAATTTCTTAGTAACTCAAAAAAATAAGTTTGGTGTTTTTCAAAAGTTGTTTGCCATTTGAAATGCCTTCTATAATTACTATCACAATTACTTTTTACTAAAATCTTTTTCGAGGCCAACCTCGGCCTCTACCCAAACTTTCTTAGTGGTCAGAGCCTTTTAAGGTCCTGCTCAGGACCAACTTTTTTACGTGTAGAACCCCCCGAAGGGGGCAGAATCACGGCCTAGTTTTGTATCCAGGCATGGATAGATTTTTTCACCAGGGGGATCTTCTTGGGGGCTTTCCTCGCCCAGGGCTTCATTTCTCTGGGGTTACTCACCTTCACGGCCCTTAGACGGCACCGTGAAGGAGTAGTTTAAGGTCCTGCTCAGGACCAACCTTTTTTACGTGTAGAACCCCCTAAAGGGGGCCGAATCACAGGCCTATTTTTTGTATCCGGCCAAAGATAGATTTTTTCACCAAGGGGATCTTCCTGGGGGGTTTCCTCGCCAGGGGCTTCGTTTCCCCTGGGTTACTCCCCCTCACAGCCCTTAGACGGTACCGTGAAGGAGCAGTTTAAGGTCCTGCTCAAGACCAAAATGCCTTCTATAATTACTATCACAATTACTTTTACTAAAATCAAAAGTAAACCAATTCAACATTTTGTCGTACTATGACGGAAAAAATGTCTTTTCTATTTAAGCATCTTGTTTTCGTAATTTCATTAAGATAAGTGGTAAATTGATGATTCTTTAATTTTTTTAATCTATATTTTCTATTCTTTAATGCAATTGCAAAATAATGTTTTCATATGAAGAAAACTTCTTTGATACCATAATATTCTTTTCGTGCATGAATTTCAATGTGTAATTTTATTGGCAAGTCAACGTGTTAATACAAACTTGTCGAATGAATAAATTCTTGATAAAGTATTACTTTTTTAAACTTTCTTTTTGTACAGGGTTAATATCCTGAAAAACCCCAAACTGGTACACTTATGACAAAATTACCCCAAATTATTTTTTTAACCACCAAAAACCCAAATTGGTATACTTTTGACAAATTTACCCAAAACTGGTATACTTGTAACAAATTTACCCTATCTTAGTTTTGGTTAAATTTTATTGTCAAATTATTAAATTAAACGACACGTGACAGTTGACTTGTATAATTTTACGTTTCGTTTGTTACAGTTTAAAACTTTTGTGATTTTTTTGTGATATTAATCCAATTTAGTGGATGGTATATTCGTCACAATTTTACCAGTTTGGGGTTTTTTGTAGTCGAATAAATTAGTTTGGGGTAAATTTGTCATAAATGTACCAGTTTAGGGTTTTTTATAATTAGTCGGGGTAAATTTGTTACAGGTATACCAATTTGGGGTTTTTCATGGTCAAAAAAATAGTTTGGGGTAAATTTGTCACAGGTGTACCAGTTTGGGGTTTTTTAGGATATTAACCCTTTTGTACATCAAGGTTTATTAATAAAGCTAATTTATAGCAACTTTAAATGGTTATCAATCATCTCGATATTTTGGAGGGGGGATTTTTCTTTTGAGTAGTTGTCTTATTTTCTATAGTTTTCATTTAGGTGGTCCATTCTTACTTTTGAATTTTTTTACCCCACTTCTTATGAGACCTACTCATCAACGCTTCCCTCCTGTCAAAAGCCAAAAGATTCGGGCTTGATAATTCACGCTTTGAAAAGATAGTTGCCGACGATACAGACACGGACTTAAAGCAGCTAATAATAGCTCAAATAAATAATTGGCCCGGACAAGCAACTTCAATAGTTCATAAAGTTGTTTGTCCGATTCATAAAACTGATGGCCTCGTGATATCCGAAAGCAGATTCCTTCACTGATTGCTGTTTGGGTCTTCATTTGAATTGAGATCTGGCTGCCATGTATCTATAGACCAGGTTCGCCATAATTTCATGGGTCTTAATGAAAGTCTATCGATTCTGACCAAATTTGTCTATGTTCTTTAAAAATTGATGACTGAGATACCTGATAGTGTGATACACGTATAAGAATAATGTCATGACATCTCTTCCTAAACACTCGGTCACAAGAATTCGGGATTGATGTGATTTCTTTTCATATAGGAATCCTTTGAATTTCTCCATATATTCTAGGGATTTCATGTATAGTTCCATAATGAAGTAAACACGATTAATTTGACTTATTGGTCTTGCGGTGTAGAGTTTCCTGATCTATATGGTAGTTGCAGCTTTCTTTTTCTTATTCACTAACAAATGGCGCCTTCTTTCATGAAGGTTTGGTAACGTTGTGTCTCACGTCACCAAAAGTCTAATAAATGTATTGGAGTTAAATCCAATGGACCATACTAATAAAAAATTATTATTTTTTCTCTTAGAAAACTACATGCAGTAGTCAAGGAATGGAACTTAGCATGTGGATTAAATGCATGCGTGATACAAGGAAGCATAGTAATATTTAACGCCCTTTCTCACGACCACAAGTCATTTTATTCAGAATGTCAAAATGTTTTGATTTTGAATGTTTTTGTCATGTACATATTAGAATCAATAATTTTGTTTGCGTTTCCCTCTATTGTTCTTATTTTAAGTTCAAGTTGAGACTATACAAAAGCAAACGCCACCACCTAATTGATGCCCTAAAAATGACATATTGGCTTCTATTGGCAAGTCGAACATGACTAGTAGAGGTAATAAATGAGGGGTTGGATCCATTTTCCATCGAATTGAATTCAATTTTCATTTTCCATTTTCCAATAATCTCTCCCAGGTTCAAGACAATACCTTTCCATTTTCTATTAGAAAGGTATGTACTGATTTTCGTTCATAGAATTTTATTTCATCCTTGAGAAAAACTCTAGTCTTTCCTTTTGTTTTTTTTCAGCCATCAAAGTTCGTTCACTCTTTTTTCTGCCTCTCTCAACTGCCATCGTTTTTTCGAGCACAAAAAACAAGTACCATCATTTCCATTTCCGACACGCACGGATGATACGCTCTTATACAACACACACACACACACATATATATGGGCAGTTAATTGACCCCACCTCCAACCTCATTTATTTCGTAGTAAAAATCTCGACCTTAGAAAAAGATATTTTGTATTTACTTAGGGTAGATCTGTCTTTCTCTAAATCACGTTGAGCTGAAAGCCATTTGCACCAGGCGCATTGCGCTTTCCCTTGCCCAGATGTTCGCCTTTCTAAGTCAAGTAGTGGTGACCCACCGAAGATTGGAGCCTCGTAGCATGTTGACGAAGATCTCCGAACCAAGGATTCAATCAATAGAGGGGGCTACTTTGCCTCCCCGGAATAAGAATAGCCCTGCTTTCTAGCCGATGGATCCTCTTGATTATATATGTCACATCCCAAAAACCACAAAGAATGGGAATGACATGGCCGTCCTTCTTTACAAAGAACGCAGCCTCAAACACAACCAACAAACTGATATTAACTTATATATATCTCAAACCATATATATATATATCGGATAAACCATACAAATTGGTTGCAACATCGTAGTTTCTATAATCCACCAAAAGAAAAAGAGATATATGCTTAAAACTCGATACAATCCAACTACTAGTAAGTATTATTTACACCACTTCCTTAAACCATACCAAAAACAAAATAGAACTCCCCAAAAGTTTTCCCACAACGGCGCACTCGCTCTATTCGCCTCTAGCTGAGGAACCTGAAAAGATTAAAGGAGGAATGGGATGAGCAACCACAGCTCAGTGAGTAGTAAATATCTTCTAAGCAGATCGAACAACCACTATGCACGTATACCAAGCAATACCAAGCAATACCAAACTTCATAACGCCAACTCAATATATAAAATAAGTATTGAATCTTATAAGAGTTATTTCTTATCATCAAAGATTTATAGTAATAGGGAAAACTCATTTGAATTGCCATCAAAAGTCAAGTATCAATGGTCGAATCCATTGAATAATCTCCATCAAAAACACATGTCAATGGTCTATCCATTGATAAATCTTTTGCTCAATAACTAACCATGGTCACGACACAACGCCTTGTGACAAGGCGACCAAGATTCTCCCCTTGGTAAGGTCTCCACCTACAAAGCCGGTGGCTAGGCCCGAAGGATATCCTAAACCTGGTATGCATACCCCAAAAACCCATCACCGGATTCACAGTCATATTGAGCATAAATAACCATTCTCCAATACCAGAAATCCAATCCAAAAATCAATATCTCAAACCAAACAAATAACATTTTGCAACATAGCCCATCATCCATTTCATATCCGTTTCTCAAATCATCATAAACCTTTTCATAAATCAGTCGCAAAGCAATTTCATATATGTTTCTCCACAAACCTTGTATAATGTGCTTTTCAAAGATTCACAATCAACTAAAGGGTAGCAATTGCTCGATCTGGCTTTTATGCAATAAAAATGCTCTTCTCAATTCAGTATATATACAAATATATACTTCAAGACATGATTTTATAAAACCAAAGAAGATATAGTACCACTCACCTCGTCGTCGACGACAAACGACGAACGATACTCGTATCGTCAAATTCAAGGTCCTATCAAATAACCGAAAAAATGTTAAAATCTAATAAAACTTTGTCTCTACTTGAAACAACTAAATTACGCCTTAACTCTAACAAAAGGACTTTTACGCGCTAACAAATCGCATAACCAAAGCGATTGTTCAAGCCATTCGCAACACGAAATTTAAGTGCAAAACTTGATTGCGCCTTAACTTTCTCTTCCGAACTCCGATCCGAACGCACTTATATTCAATAGAGAGCCCTTGAAACATATCACAAGAATCCCAACTTGGCCATCCTAAAATCAAGCCGAAAAATGACAAAATACGGGCCCAAAGCTGCTGGACGCGTACTGTTCACTGCGCGGGAAACTTTGAAATTTTGTTTCGGACAAACCATAGGCTCAAATCACAATCCGTAAAATCCCACAGCTCCACAACACCCTAAATTACCATTCTTGCAAAAATACACGGCTCAACGACTCCAAAATTAGACTTCGCCGCTCAGTTTTCCAAAAATTTCGAATTTAAGTCCTAAATCCAAAAATTACTTCAATCGGACGAACGAGGACTTGATCTCTTACCGGGTGCTGTGTTATGGAGTCGAGTCGGCTTGGCGAGGCATTCGAGACGTGCACGTGCCAAGATTCCTTTCCTTTCTTCCCCCTTTCTCTCCTTCTTCTTCTTTTCTTTCTTTTCTTTTTGGTTGAGGGAACTCTCAACTTCTATTTAGCCGAGCCCTCTCCCCTCTCCTTTTTGCTTTGCTGACTTTTCAATTTCTTTTTCAGTTTCTTCTTTTGGGGCCCACTAACATAATATTACATTATTGCATAATATTACATTCTACCATCCTTAAAAAATTTCGTCCTCGAAATTTACATGTACTTTAATCATGAAACAAGTGAGGGTATTTGTGTCTTGCCTCCTCCTCGAGCTCCCAAGTAGCCTCCCTCTCGGTATGGTTTTGCCATTGTATTTTTACATAAGGAATGGTTCGTCGCCGCAATACCTGATCCTTCCTATCGACAATGCGAATAGGCTGCTCCTCATATGTCAAGTTCTCCCGTAATCTCAATGGTGTAAAGTCTAGTACATGTTCAGGATTTGGCACATATTTCCGCAACAAGGAGACATGGAACACATTATGGACACCTGATAATGCCGGTGGCAAAGCCAATTTATAAGCGACTTCACCAATTTTCTCTAAGATCAAGAATGGTCCCACGTACCTTGGACTTAACTTCCCACGTGTGTCAAATCTCATTACACCCTTCGTAGGAGAAACTTTTAAGAATACGTGATCCCCACATTAAATTCTAACTTGCGTCTTTTCAGATCCGCATAACTTTTCGACGACTTTGAGCCGTTCCGAGACGTTCCCGAACCAACCTAACTTTCTCTTCGACCGTTGAATGAACTCGGGGGCCGGTTAGTCTTTTCTCACCAACGTCGTCCCAACAAATAGGACTTCTGCATTTTCGGCCATATAAAGCTTCAAAGGGTGCCATCTTAATCTTTGGAGTGATAACTATTGTTATAAGAAAATTCTGCCAAATGTAGATGTTCTTCCCAAGAACCGCCGAAGTCAATGATGCATGATCTCAACATATCCTCTAATGTCTGGATTGTTCTCTCCGACTTTGTCCATCTGTTTGTGGATGGAAAGCTGTACTCAAGTTGAGTTTAGTGCCCAATGCTCCTTGCAAACTCTTCCAAAAGTTAGACACGAACCTAGGATCCCTATCGAAACAATGCTTACTTGGAACTCCATGAAGCTTCACTATCTCATTAACATATCGCTTTGCCATATCTTCCATTGAAAGGCCAAATCGATATGATAGAAAGTGAGCAGACTTAGTCAATCGATCGACAATCACCCATATAGCATTCTTACCACTTGGCGTCCTCGGTAGACCGACTACAAAGTCCATGGCAATATGCTCCCACTTCCATTTAGGTATCTCTAGGGGTTGCAACTGTCCACTGGTTTCGATGCTCAATTTTCACTTGCTTTGGCAAACTAAACATTGATCGACAAATTTTATAATATCCTTTTTCATGTTGATCCACCAAAAGTTTTCTCTCAAGTCTTTATACATTTTAGTGCTTCCTGGATGAATTGAAAATCTAGTACTGTGAGCTTCTTGCAGGATCTCCTTTTTCAGATTTGAGTCCTCAGGAACACATAGTCGACCACGAAACCTTAAGGATCCATCTATGTGTAAACCAAAATCCGCTTGTCTTCCAGCTTCCACACCTTCTCTAATTTTTTGTAATTGTGGGTCTTCATTCTGTTTAACCTTAATTCTGTCAATCAACATAGGTTGTACTTGAAGATTAGCTAATTGAGCACCAAGTTGCTGCACCAACACCTCCAAGTCTAACTTCCTCATATCTTCAAGAATAGATTTCGAGAAGTGAGCAAAGCTGCCATATTTCCAAATGATTTACGACTCAAAGCATCCGCTACCACATTAGCCTTACCCGGATGGTAATTAATGGACAAGTCATAATCCTTCAAAAGTTCTAGCCATCTTCTTTGCCTCATGTTTAGTTCTTTCGAGTAAAGATATACTTCGAGACTCTTGTGGTCGGTAAAGACTTCACATTTTCACCATACAAATAGTGCCGCCATATCTTCAAGGCAAACACAACCGCCGCTAATTCCAAATCATGAGTGGGGTAGTTCTTCTCATGTAATTTCAATTGTCTCGAAGCGTAGGCAATAACTTTGCCATCTTGCATAAGAACACAACCCAAACCTTCTTTGGATGCGTCGCAGTAGATTACGAAGCCACCACTTCCGACGGTAGAGTTAGAATAGGAGCCGACACCAGGCCGTCTCTTCAACTCTTGAAAACTGCGTTCACATTGGTCGACCATTCAAATTTAACTTTTTTCTGAGTTAGACGGGTAAGTGGACCAGCAATCTTTGAGAACCCCTCTACAAATCGCCTATAGTAGCCGGCTAGCCCAAGAAAACTTCTCACTTACGTAACATTAGTTGGACGATTCCACTTAACAACCTGCTTCAACCTTCTTTGGATCCACTAATATGCCATCTTTCGAGATCACATGACCCAAGAATTCTATATGATCAAGCCGAAAGTCACACTTACTAAATTTAGCATACAACTTCCTTTCATGCAAAGTTTGCAAGACAAACCTCAAGTGTTGTTCGTGTTCCTCTAAACTCTTCGAATATACTAGGATGTCATCAATGAACACCACAATAAATTTGTCTAGATATTCCCCGAACACCCCTGTTCATCAAGTCCATGAAGGCGGCGGGCGCATTTGTTAATCCAAAAGGCATGACGAGAAATTCATAATGGCCATACCGGTTCGAAACGTTTTAGGCACATCATCTATCTTTATCTTCAATTGATGATACCCAGAACGAAGGTCGATCTTGGAAAATACCTGAGCTCCCTGAAGTTGATCAAATAAATCCTCAATCCGGGGCAAAGGATATTTGTTTTTGACCGTTACCTTGTTAAGCTCTCGATAATCTATGCAAAGCCGCATACTACCATCCTTCTTTTTCACAAATAGAACAGGAGCTCCCCAAGGTGAAACACTGGGTCTAATGAAACCCTTATCCAAAAGCTCTTGTAGCTGCGTTTTCAACTCTTTTAATTCAGTGGGTGCCATCCGATATGGTGCCTTAGAGATTGTCTTTGTCTGGGCATCAATTCAATACAAAACTCAATTTCTCTATCAAGAGGCAAGCCAGGTAAATCCTCGGGAAATACACTTGGAAACTCTCTAACGACAGAACATCTTCCAACTTTACTACAACCTTACTTGTGTCTTTTACACAAGCTAAATAACCACAACAACCTTTTCTCAAAAGTTTCCTCGCTTGCAAAGCCGAGATCAACCTTGGAGAAGTGTTTTGACAACTTCCCGAAAAAGAGAATTCGGGTTGATTCGAAAGTCTAAATATAACTTTCTTTGAAAAGCAGTCAACAATAGCACGATAGGTAGATAACCAATCCATCCCTATAATAACATCGAAATCTCGAATATTTAACTCCACTAGATCCACGGGCATTTCAACATTGTTAATCCGAATCACACAACTCTTGAACACATGATGACCAACTAAGAAATCG
Source organism: Eucalyptus virginea (assembly GCA_014182375.1). NCBI lineage: Eukaryota > Viridiplantae > Streptophyta > Magnoliopsida > Myrtales > Myrtaceae > Eucalyptus > Eucalyptus virginea. Next base: position 11,940,632 of record CM024517.1, on the reverse strand, counting down.
CCAGTAGGAGTATCAACACACAATTCACATTCAAGAGGGTCAGGCAACACATCAAGCTTCTTTGCAAATTCAGTTGAAATGAAGGAGTGCGTAGCACCGTGGGTCAAATAACGCATAAGCACAATGCGAGGCAATAGAAATATTACACCGCAACCACTTTGCATTAGATGCTTGCCGCATCCTCCTTCGTCATTGCAAAAACTTTCCCACTTGTACTTTGTCTTTGTTGGTTCTCTTGGGGCCTACCAACAAAAGGGGTATTCCTCCGCTTTGAAACACTTGGTGTGCTAGGTGCCCTTGTCGCCCACATAGATTACACGATCTATTGTCAATAGGAGGATTCCTTCGTGTAGGACAATCTCGCAGCATATGTCCCGCTTTCCCACATGAGAAGCATACTCCCATTTTCCGATAACACTCACCGTGATGATAATTTCCACATGTATTACAAGGGCCTTGGTTACTTGGATTTTTGAACTGTCCTGGCCGGTTGAAGCCTCTTCGCCCTCCACTACCATCAGTATGGCTACCTTGCACATTTGTGGGCTTAAACCTTTTGAGCTGAGGTGCTCCTTGTGTGCCGTGCTTCAAAATACTTTGTTCCACCTTGATTGCTCGTTCTAGCACATCCTTATAAGTTGTTAATACGAAAGGTGCAAGTGCGGAATTAATCTCGGTCGGAGCCCTCCTAGGAAATGGTCGGCCTTATCTTCTTCATTTGCTACCAAGTGCTCTTCGCAAATCTACTCAACGATTAAAGCGGACTGAATACTCCAAAACAGTGGAGTCACCCCGAGATACATGTACAAAGTCACCCTTCATCTTTGCACTGGAATGACTTTGGGAAGAATTGAGCGTTGAACGCCTTTTTAAAGTCCTCCCAAGATATAATAACATCCCTACCTCCAAGACTTGGCTTCATTCCATCCCACCAAAACTCGCTTCACCTTCCGGGTATTGGGTGGCAAATTTAACCTTCCGATCCTCGGGAACCTCTTCACTTCAAAGATCCCATCAATCTTTTTAATCCAACGCTCGGCCGCAAGAGGATCAGCTTTCCCATCAAAAGTGGGTGGTTTCGCCTTTCTAAAATGGGCAAAAGTGCCTGAACTTTGTCATTCCATCTCCGAGTTAATTCCTTTGCTTGGCGATACCAATGGATCATTGCTGTTCAAATTCAGTTGAACGGGTTGGCTCTTGATCCTCTTCTCTGACTTCATGCAAGTCAGGACTCCTATCATAGTGGTCCTCAAGTCTCCTTCTCAAAGACGCACCTCGAGAAGCTTGAGGCATGTCGCTAGCCTCAGGGGTAGCGACTCGTTTGCCTCTGCGACTCCTACGAAGTGAGGCAAGTGTCTCAAAGTCGGTACTCATGATCACCTGAATCCAAGAATGAAACTACACCTTAGAATCTAGAAGACTAACGCAAAAATAAAATCTATCACACAACCTCACAACGTCCCATAACTACACCCAAAAAGATCAAAACTTAGGCTCTGATACCAAAAATGTCACATCCCAAAAACCACAAAGAATGGGAATGACATGGCCGTCCTTCTTTACAAAGAACGCAGCCTCAAACACAACCAACAAACTGATATTAACTTATATATATCTCAAACCATATATATATATATCGGATAAACCATACAAATTGGTTGCAACATCGAGTTTCTATAATCCACCAAAAGAAAAAGAGATATATGCTTAAAACTCAGACAATCCAACTACTAGTAAGTATTATTTACACCACTTCCTTAAACCATACCAAAAACAAAATAGAACTCCCCAAAAGTTTTCCCACAACGGCGCACTCGCTCTATTCGCCTCTAGCCGAGGAACCCGAAAAGATTAAAGGAGGAATGGGATGAGCAACCACAGCTCGGTGAGTAGTAAATATCTTCTAAGCGAGATCGAACAACCACTATGCACGTATACCAAGCAATACCAAACTTCATAACGCCAACTCAATATATAAAATAAGTATTGAATCTTATAAGAGTTATTTCTTATCATCAAAGATTTATAGTAATAGGGAAAACTCATTTGAATTGCCATCAAAAGTCAAGTATCAATGGTCGAATCCATTGAATAATCTCCATCAAAAACACATGTCAATGGTCTATCCATTGATAAATCTTTTGCTCAATAACTAACCATGGTCACGACACAACGCCTTGTGACAAGGCGACCAAGATTCTCCCCTTGGTAAGGTCTCCACCTACAAAGCCGGTGGCTAGGCCCAGAAGGATATCCTAAACCTGGTATGCATACCCCAAAAACCCATCACTGGATTCACAGTCATATTGAGCATAAATAACCATTCTCCAATACCAGAAATCCAATCCAAAAATCAATATCTCAAACCAAACAAATAACATTTTGCAACATAGCCCATCATCCATTTCATATCCGTTTCTCAAATCATCATAAACCTTTTCATAAATCAGTCGCAAAGCAATTTCATATATGTTTCTCCACAAACCTTGTATAATGTGCTTTTCAAAGATTCACAATCAACTAAAGGGTAGCAATTGCTCGATCTGGCTTTTATGCAATAAAAATGCTCTTCTCAATTCAGTATATATACAAATATATACTTCAAGACATGATTTTATAAAACCAAAGAAGATATAGTACCACTCACCTCGTCGTCGACGACCAAACGACGAACGATACTCGTATCGTCAAATTCAAGGTCCTATCAAATAACCGAAAAAATGTTAAAATCTAATAAAACTTTGTCTCTACTTGAAACAACTAAATTACGCCTTAACTCTAACAAAAGGACTTTTACGCGCTAACAAATCGCATAACCAAAGCGATTGTTCAAGCCATTCGCAACACGAAATTTAAGTGCAAAACTTGATTGCGCCTTAACTTTCTCTTCCGAACTCCGATCCGAACGCACTTATATTCAATAGAGAGCCCTTGAAACATATCACAAGAATCCCAACTTGGCCATCCTAAAATCAAGCCGAAAAATGACAAAATACGGGCCCAAAGCTGCTGGACGCGTACTGTTCACTGCGCGCGGGAAACTTTGAAATTTTGTTTCGGACAAACCATAGGCTCAAATCACAATCCGTAAAATCCCACAGCTCCACAACACCTAAATTACCATTCTTGCAAAAATACACGGCTCAACGACTCCAAAATTAGACTTCGCCGCTCAGTTTTCCAAAATTTCAATTTAAGTCCTAAATCCAAAAATTACTTCAATCGGACGAACGAGGACTTGATCTCTTACCGGGTGCTGTGTTATGGAGTCGAGTCGGCTTGGCGAGGCATTCGAGACGTGCACGTGCCAAGATTCCTTTCCTTTCTTCCCCCTTTCTCTCCTTCTTCTTCTTTTCTTTCTTTTCTTTTTGGTTGAGGGAACTCTCAACTTCTATTTAGCCGAGCCCTCTCCCCTCTCCTTTTTGCTTTGCTGACTTTTCAATTTCTTTTTCAGTTTCTTCTTTTGGGGCCCACTAACATAATATTACATTATTGCATAATATTACAATATATCAGGGAAGGAACGGGTCACATTAGAAGTGAACAATTAGAGGACAATCAAGGAATCCATCACCAGCTTCAATGAGAGTCACGTAGGAAGACAAGTGCTTTCACATGGGTCTGTTGCTACATTGGGATGTTATGTTGTCCTTGTAAATTAATATAAATACATGCACTAAATAAGAAAAAAAAAATGTATAGTTCGGACAACTTTGTTGTGTCAACCTCAGACAGACCTCCACTGCCTTTGTCCACCTAAAAACACAGCGTGAGTCACCAGATTATAAGCGCCTCATGTGATGCATGACTAAAATAAAATGCAACTATGAACTATGTTTATGGTTTTTTTGTTCGGGGTCGGAGTTTTGACCACTAATTTTCCTATATCATAAATGACTAAATGGGTTTTCAAAATTTAGATATCAACATAATAATAGGATAAAACAAATGGACAAAACCATAAGCAAATTATCAACATAACTTATAAATATCTCTGTTTCCAAAATAATATTCAAATCTCACACACCTTCCAATCACGTAAAATTCTTTTACAAAGGTGAATTTCTATAGTTTTTCTAAACTTAATCACCTTTTTTTCTGATCAAGCCTTCTAATTTGTAATTTAACAGTCAACTCCTTAAACTTGTATAAATTCCTAGTCAAGTCCAACAAAGGCTAGCTAACGCAATTTTCAGACCATCTCAGAGTGGGGATGTCACGCCCCGAGCCTTGAGCGCGTGCCCATCCCTCGATAGTTGATAAAATTTGCGACTTCCCAGGACGAGTCGCCGACCTTTTCATTTTATTACACATACAAGAGCGAATAACAAATCCCCTGACAGTAACCATCTTAGGATAGAAAAGCAGGACAACAGATTCATAAACAAAACATGCTTTGATATATACACTAAGTCATATACAAAAGTCTACAACCAAAAGCTTACAAAAGACCTGCTCTAAAAAGAAGCTATCCTAACTGACCTACACCTCAGATTCCCTCAGCTCAGCTCCAAATCCTTCACTCTACGATCCTAAAAAGAATGAGCCAATGATAGGGTAAGATATAAATCTCAGAGAGTTTACGCTCTAAACCCCAATTAGGAGGATAATACGCCTAGAGGCGTCCTAACCACACGACCATACAACTATAGAGACTTACCTTGTCGTAGATCCTCCCTATAGGTCAACACAATTCATATCACAGATAGCCACAAAAACATGAGCAGCAAATAAGCTCATCAACTGAAACGCCACACTCAATTTCAATCAAGCACAGGGGTCCTGATTATAGGGCTAAATCGTTATGACATGTCCCATACCGTGCCACATAATTTTGTCTCATAATCCGGCACATTCAACTCAATTCATCATGGGTTCCTAATTTTGATCTCGGCTTATAGCACGGCCTACTCTCTGTTCGATGGTCTTCTAGCATAGCCAGGTGTTGTCTCACCCCATTAAGCACGGCTACGTCTTTCCTAGATGGCTTTCCCAAAGGAGTAAAGGTCCAGAATCTACTACGACCGACTTCTGTTGTCCAGGGCATCCCATATAGGGGTAACGTCCAACTTAACAGCTCGGGATGAGTTCTCTTAACCAACACACGATCACTTAACCGTGCATTGTACTCAAATGTCTCGATTAAGATAATGCACTTGGCCCAATTTCTTCGTATTAAAAACACCCAATGAAAATAGTCGTGTGTGGGTACACGGTCAACTCGACTCAAAAAAAGTGATATCCTCCAATTTAAAATCTCATTGTTTTATATAGTATATAAAACCATTTTCGGTGTCAAAACCTGACAACCAATAATTTCTAAATGATTACCGAAATTTCACGATTTTAGAATAAATAACCAAAATTTTAATCACCACTCAATTTGCACAAATTAACACTCAATTAATTAAACCAAGCATACCATTGCAATCGCACGAAATTCTGGTCATCGACTATCCTGGTCTAATTTCCGGAAAATATTAAATAATTAAATAATTTTTAAAATTAATTAAATAAATACATTAAATGCCATAAATAGAAACTTAAGCCGGAAAAACCTAATTAAATACCAAAATGGGCCCAGAAAATTTGCGAACCAATCTAGATAAATAGTACATCCTATCTAGTCCTTAATTAATCTAATCTAACCATTTAACATTCATAATTAAATAATTAAATCATTAATCTAATCTAACTAACCACATAATCCCTAATTACTTAAACTAAACACCCATTAAACGTCATTAACATCATAATGAGAGTTTAGTGCATAACTCACCAGTTTAGCACGAAAACCGATTCACTGTGACAATGGTGCGACGGCGGCCGAAACTTGAGCTTATAGTGACACCAACGGAGGCTCGAACTGGGCCGAAAACGGTCCAAGGAAGCTCACGGTTGAGCTGGTCAAGCTACTCCGGTTCTAGACTTGGGCTGACACGCGACTGAATGGAGCTAGCCGCGCGAGAAGAGGACCAGCGAAGGAGCTGGAATGCGTGACCTACAGGCGTTGAAAATCTGCTAGCGTTGGGGGGTTTGAAGACGTGGATTAAAGTGTGTGGGCGTGAGGCAGCGAGCAAGAGAAATGGAGGGTCGATGGAGATGCTTCGGTCGGTTGAACAGCGCACGAAGAAGGAAGAAGAATGAAGGGGCAGTTGGCGTGGGAAGGAATTCACTTGCAGAAGGTCCGCAGTCAACTTTGGTGGAGAGAATTGCTGGTGGTTAACTCTAGGGGTGATCAGGTCCAGGGTGGGTAGGGTCTAAACTTGGACCTTGTACCCGACCCTGTTATAACCGGTTCTCTTTTTTTGGACCTTGTTCCCGACCCTGTTTGCATTGGACTCTGTTCTCGACCCACCCTGTTTTTCCGGTCTAGGAACAGGGTTAACCCTGTTTATTTTGGAACCTGTTTTGCAAGGCTGGCGAGCAGCCAGGGACCGGGTTGATAGAGGCAGCGTCGCGATTTCAGGGGGCGCGGAGCAGGGAGAGGCGGAGTGGCAACGTCGGGATCTCACAGGCTGCAGGTGTCGCGGGAGGAAGGCGACGGTGGGCGAGCGGAAGCAACGTCAGCGCTCGGATGGAACAAATTAGGGTTTGCTGGCGTCAGTCATTAGCAGAAACAAACAAGGCAGAGGGCAATGCCGGGTCGTCGGATCACTGGATCTGTGGCGTCGGGTCATTGATCGGAGATCGCAGTGGTCAAATCTAGCTATAGGAGTGGAGCAAGGGGAGCACGGTGGTATGGTGCGATGCAGGGACGCGGGCTCACAGGCGAGAGTTTTGGCGAGATGGGATAGCGACGGCTTCGTGGGTCCGAGGCAAATCTGATGGGTGTCGGAGCGGGAGCGTCGCGGGTGGAGGCTCGGCGAGGCGGTGGGCTCGCGGGTGAGGCGGAGCGTGACGATGCTAGGTTGAGCTACTGCGGGGAGCATCGGCGAAGGAGATCGGAGGCGCGAGCATCATGGCAATCGGCTCAGATCTGTTAGCGTCAGGCTCTTTTGTGGTGCAGCGATAGCAGACGCGAGGACTAGCGAGCGTTGGCGCTCAAGCGGAGAGGTAGGCGGGGGCTCGCCGGTGAGGCAGTAGCGCGAGTGGTGTGACGTTGCTGCTCGGAGGCTGGCGTTGCAGGGGACCGGCGGTGCAAGGAATCGGCAGAGGTTGCAAGCTCGGGGAAGTTTGCAGGTGTGAGAGCCTGAGAGGTAAAGATAGAAACAAATTAGGGTTTTGGTCTTTTTGGGTTGGTTCTCAAACCGGTTCCCAAACTGGTTCTGAAACCGGTCCGGTCGATCCGATTCCCGGATGGGTAATCCCTTGGAACCGGTTCCTGGACCAGTTCAAACCGATTCCGCATTTTGGGAACCGGTTCTCAGACTAGTTTCAACCGGAACCGGTTCCCTACCCTGTTTTTCGGGTGGGCTGATCTTGGAACCGGGTTGACCCGGTCCAGTTGCACACCCCTAGTTGACTCAACAGCTGCAAGGGTTGTTCGGTGGAGTGGTGTGTGGACGCGGAGGAGAGAAAATGAAATTGAAGCAGAAGCAGCGAGGGGGTCAATGAAGCTGGCGTTGACTCTGTGGGGACGTGCGGGTCTTGGATTGGTGGAGGTTGCTTTGATTGAGGGAGTAGGCGATGGTGGAGGACGTGTGGTGTTGTGGGGGAGCAGCAGTCTTCGAGGCGGCTGGAGTCTTTGAAGGAAGAAATGAAAGAAAATCAGATTTAGCTGGTTTTGGTGAGGCTGCAGGTGCTCGAAGAAGAAGGGGCAGCTGGCCTAGCTTGCTCGAGAAGCCAAGGAAAGGGGTAGGGAAGTCAACAAACTTATCTACTCACTTAATGCTTGGTCTCCTAATTTTTTCTTGCAAAATAATCCCACAAATAGCCAATTTGGATAGCAAAATTGGCCCTTTCCCTCATCCATCCGAATTTCATTCTTTTTCCGATTTATCCGAAATCTGATTTTTCCGAAAAAAAATCACGGACTCGACGAAATTTTTCTGAAAGACGAGACGACGTCCTATAAATGAATTGTGACATGCTTGAACATCTGAAACCCGAAACCGAATTCAATTTCGTGGTTAATTTCAATCTAATGCGATTTTAGCGTGACCTAGCCTACCCGGTAGCTTTTAGAAATTTTTAGTACAATTGACCTGTGGTCGATTATTTTCGAGCCACATTGTGCATCTTCAAAACATTGGCGACTCTCGGTTATCGTGAAAATCTCGAAATTTCACATATGGACACGAGGTACGAAATGACGAAAAATTAGTCTAGTGATGTTCGACAGAAATTTTGCAATCAGGTGGAATCACCCACACATTAATCGCATATTTCTATCGAATCAACCTATCTCCGGTCTCTGATCGATTTTTGACTGTGCCATAATGACTCTTGTAGATCAGCACCATCGAGTGGTCGATTCCTAGTCGAATTCTCAGGTCTATTGCGTTTAAATTCCTTAACGGTTTCACCTGATAGACTAGTTATTTTGTGAGTGTCCAACTCAGAAAAAAGAACTATAGGCGCGTCAATGAAAAGCCCAACTTATTCAATCGAAAGCAGAACCTGAAATTCAGGATGTCACAGTGATGCAGAGAAATTTTGCCTTTATGGACAAATCACAATGGAAAAACTCTTTCTCAGACCTCATAAATTTTCTTCTCCCTCTTATGTCATTTTACAGGTGGCCAAGTTTGTTACATAGGCGACAACGCGGGCTAAGATTCATTCTTGATCGCATCGATTTGGACTTTAGATCATATTCTACTATGAGTCGCTTTGACTTGTAAAATGTCAAATGTGGAGATAAGTCGGATTAATTAGATGGTTATACCGAGATCGAAAGGCAAACTAATATGATCTTAGTTTTCATGAACAGATCATGAGAAAGGCAAGTCGTACGATTGCAAAAGTGATTGAAAAACCGGAAACTTAAAATGAGAAGGAATTAATAACGCTTGCGAGATTGAAGCACAAGAAATCGGTATTTCGACTGGAATACAAAATAAAGTTGAAACTGAAATTGAAGAAACATGTGCTTACAAGTGCTCAAACTGTTTAACTTTCAAATTGGAGCGAAGTCCACACATGATATTAATTCTCTCTCTTCCAATGGAATACTAAAGTAGTTGTAAGAAAGCCGAATTAGAGTCTCTCATAAATGGAACACATATGATCCAAAACTCCATTTTTTTTAATAATATACTATTTTTTCATCAACAAAATCCATTCAAGATTAATCAAGCAACAAATAATAAACAATAGAAACTTATTTTCTAAAGGAACCCATCACTAAATAATAGGAAACCCTTGAGAAAGTGTTTACCTATACGTCAAATGACAAAACTCAGAAGCTCGATATAAGATAAACCAAAGCAGATAATACAAAGTGTCTCATTATGGTATCAAAGCATAACTTCTTCCAAATGGTGTGTAATTTGGGGACAAACCACGCGGAAGCTAGTGGGCTGCTGACAATGACCTAATCCGATGAGAGCGGGGAGTAATTGTCAGGGTGACAGACAAGGTATGACTCTCAGCAAGCTTCTGTGATAGCAAAAGGGGCTAGACTGTATTACCAGACTAAACTCACACGATGCATATATTTATGAAACAACGATGTTTAGCTCCATTAGAACTCCAATGTTAAACATGCTTAGATGAGAGCACTATCAAGATGGATGATCTTTTGGAAAAGTAAACTATTATGCCAAATGACAAAAAATCGTGATGCTTGATATGGGATGGGTCAAAGTCGATAATATATTGAGTGAGTTAATTCAAAAATGTCACGGGAGCCACTAGATTCAATTATGAATCGGCCCACAAAGAAAATTTTTTGACTCTGAGAATTCTAGTAGATTTAGTGGGGCTTCTAGAGACGGTCCACATGTGGACGCTGTAAGCCCAGTTTGGGGATGTCTTCTTGAGACAGTTCTCAATTGTTTGTGTTTTAGAAACAAGTTCTCTTGGTCCAAGTTTTCTTTCTTTGGATTAATGTCCAGCCCCAGTTGCTAGATTCCATGAATCTCCATTACAGAACCGTATATGAAGCTTCCTGAGTCAAGGCATTTGTCGATGAATCGGATAAGATCATAACTGGCGTGATCTCAGGAAGACATGATGCATTTAACTTTGGACACAAGACCATCACCGTGCAAAGAGGAAAAGAAAATACAGGCCCGATCACTGGTGGGCTTCAAGTCATTCTCTGTTCAAGCTGATAGATTCCTTGGAACAGGGCTAGTTAACTAGTGGTGAGTCGCGACAAAATACTGCTACATACGATGTTGATACATGCGAACATTTTAAAATTACTTCAAGCCTTGACCAAGACTTGGAATAGATGAGTTGCGACAAACTAAAGCCGGTACAATGTTGATATGAAATAAAATTTAGCACATGATAGAATCTACTCTTGAAGGCACCATGTGACAGATTGATTAAAAAAAGAATTAATAACCTGAAAAATTCTAAATTAGTATATTTATGACAAATTTACCCAAAACTAATTTTCTAACCACCAAAAATACCAAACCGGTACACCCTTGACAAATTTACCCCAAATTTGTACACTTATGATAACCATTAAATTTTACTGTCAAATTATTAAGTTGAATAATACGTAATAGTGTTAGTGTACTGGTTTGGGATTTTACTTTTCGTTTCTCACAGTTATATAAATTTTGTGATTTTTTGTAGTATTAATTTAATTTAACGGATGGTATATCTATCATAAATATACTAGTTTGGAGATGTTGGCGATATTATAAATTAATTTGGGATAAATTTGTCACAAGTATATTAATTTGGGTTTTTTATGGTCAGATTGGGTAAATTTGTCATAATTGTACCATTTTAGGATTTTTCATGATTAAAAAAATAATTTTGATAAATTTATCACACGTGTAGTATTTTGGTATTTTTAAGGTAGTAACCCTCTCCCCCAAAAAAAAGAGACGTACATGTCAGTCACGATGCTAATCTCAAAGACTTGTCATGTTCTTTTAAGAATTTTTGTAACTAACCCCATTTCTTCATTTAATACTTAGACTTTCATTGATTAGTGTTCTGAGACACTTACTAAGAAACCAAAGAATCTTTGTAGGTTTTATTTAATGCAATGACTTTTTGCTTTATATGTAATCATTTATTAAACATATCTTTGTTAAGAACCTTCGCCAAGTACTTCTAGAGAGTTCATTACTCACTGGTATGACCTTTATTTATTACTAGCAATAGAGCAAACGTTTTGCATCGAGCAGAAATACAATCCATTTACAATGATTAAGTTACAATTATATAATGTTTTAGTAACTCAAAAAAAATATGTTTGGTGTTGTTCCAAGTTTTTTTTTCTTTTAGTTTGGACCACCTTCTATAATTACTATCATAATCACTTCTACAAAAATCAAAAGTAAACCAATTCATCATTTCGTCCTTCCGCGACAAAAAAAGTCTTTTGTATTTAAGAGTTTTGTTTTCATAATTTCACAAAAGATAAGTGGTGTATTAATGTTTCCTCAATTTTTTAATCTATATTTGCTATTCTCTAATGCAATTGCAAAATAATTTTCTCATATAACATATGCAACTCTTTTGGTACAATAATATTTTTCTTTCACTCATGAAGTTCAATGCATTTTCTATTAAGAAGTTTGGCATGTTATTATAAACTTATCGAGTGAATAAATTTCTAATAAAGTAATACTTTTTAAAAAAATTTGTACTTAATTGCTTGTTTACAAAGCTAATTTATAACAATTTGAAATAGTTATTAATCATCTAGATATTTTTAGAGTAAGATTTTTCTTCGGAGTTGTCGTCTTATTTTCTGTGGTTTTCTGGGGGTCGTCCCACCTTGCTTTTGAATTATTGGGCGTCCCACCTTTCTCTTGAATTATTGGGCGTCCCACCTTTCTTTTGAATTATTTTGCCTCACTTCTTGTGAGACGACCTCCTCAACGAGCCCTCCCTCCCGACAAAAGCAAAAAGAGTCAGGCTTGACTATACAGACTCTGAAAACGATAGTTAATGGGCAACACAAACTCGGAATTAAAGTAGATAATGGCTCACATCAGGAGAACATCAGTGGTGGCCCCGGACAATTAACTCTAATAATTCATAGTCATTTGTCCGATTCATTAAAGTTGTAGCCTCGTAATCTCCGAAAGCAGATTTCTTCTCTGATTGCTGGGTACTCCCCGGTCTGCTGGATCTTCATCTGAATTGAGGACTGGCAGACACATATCTCTACACCAGATTCGCCAATGATTTCATGGGTCTTAAAAAAAAAAAGTCTGTTGAATCTGGTTGGTTCGGTCTGTATTTTTTAAAGTTTCATGAATGACGTCTCTGATTCCTAAAAATCTATTGATTATGACTAATTTTGTCTGTATTCTTTAAGCTTTATGAGTGACATCTCAGATAGCGTGATGCATGCGAAGGATTAATGTCCTGAAATCTCTAGAAGCGACAATTGCCTGTTTAAAAGGGATGTACACGTGAGTCACGTTGACGCCCCATCTCAAAAGACTTATCTTGTTTTCTTAAGAAGTTTTGTAACTAACCTCATTTCTTCATTTAATTCTTAGAATTTTATTGATGAGTGATAGAGGACAATTATTAAGACGTGAAGGAAGTTTTGTAGGTTTTATTTAATGCGATGAACATTTTCCTTTATATGCTATCGTTGTTTAAACATATCTTCATTAAGAATCCTCAATAAGTACTTCTAGATGACTCATTACTCATTAATATAACCTTTATTTATTACTAGGAATAGAGCAAACATTTTGCGTGTGAATATGAATGTAATAAGATATGTCAAAAAATATGTTAAGTATATATGGTTGTAGAGTTGGTCATTTAGAAAAATGTACCCAAACTTTTGTAGAAGCAAGAAGGATTTTACTTACCGAAGATAACAAGTATTTAGATATGAATTCAAGAATTATGATGTGCTGGAGATTTAATTTAATGGTTAAAATTTTATCCCCTATCTGTTATTATACTATTATAACTCAGTATAATATGGGGAGTTTTTCCTTCAGAATTAATAGTAGAGGTACAAACAATTTTTTTGGGTTTGGATAATCATATAGAGAGATTTAAGAGCACAAGCACACGCGTGTTCAAAAAATGTTTTGTATGTGTGTGGGTGGAAAAAAATTATCTAAAATTATGAATTGGTTCGGAAAAGATATTTAAATAGCTGTATATTTATGATATTATGTAATGTTTTCTTAATTAACAAACTTGCTATTTATTCCATTTTGTGATGCTATAAGTCTACAGTGTCATAATACATCTTTGCAAAGGATATTGTTGTTTTGGGCCTTTGGCCACGCCACATCTGTCCGCGTTTTGAGTGATGTGAGAAGTTTGTCTAGCCAGGTTCATGTATTCTAACTTGCATTTGAAGATTATTTGCCTATCATTTAGGGTCTATTCTTGTTCAATTAAAGAATAAGGTGCTTCTCATGAGCACTAGAAATTTACCCGTGCTTCGTTCAGAAATACAATTCATTTACAATGATTCAGTCACAATAAGTTAATTTTTTTAGTAGTCCGGTGCTTTTCAAAGATTTTTTTTTTTTCCATTTAAAATGCCTTCTATAATGGCTATCACAATGCATTTACAAAAGTCAAAAAGTAAAGCGATCATTTCGTTGTACTATGACCAACAAATGTTGTTTCTACTCAAGCATCTCATTTTCGTAATTTCACAATAGAGGAGTGATAAATTGATGATTTCTCAATTTTTACTCTATATTTGCTATTCTTTAATGCAATTACAAAATATATTTTCTCAAATAGCATAGGAAACTTCTTTGATATGATAATAGTCTTTTCGATTTGTTTATTTATAGAAAAATTCAAAGGTTTTAACTAAATTTATCGAGTGAATACATTCCTAATAAAGTAGTGCTTTTAAAGTTTTTTTCATTTCAATGCTTATTAATAAGACTAATTTATAACAATTTTCAATAGTTATCTTTTGAGCTTTTGTTTCATTTGATATAGTTTTGAGGTAGGTCCCATCTTTTTTTTGAAATTTTTTTGCCTCGCTTCATGTGAAATCTACCGAACCCCACCCACCTAACAAAATAAAAAAATTGGGGCTTAATAATACAAAGTTTGAAAAGATGGACGGACGTATACAGACCGGGAGTAAAAGCAGATATTAGCTCAATCTAGCATTGGCCCCCAAGAAACAACTTTATGAATTCATAATCGTTCGTCTCATTCATTAAAGTAGTGGCATCGTGAATTCTAAAAGCAAAATTCTTCGATGATTGATGGGTGTCGCGACCTCTTTTTTCTGCGCCCGATTAAGGTCTAGCGCTTGCAAAGGCTAATGATTCGACTAAGTTTATTAGGCTTACCCTAGGCTCTCCCAAGCCCACCAATTCACTATTTAATGATTTGATATTTTAATATATAGGTTAATTAAAAAGAAGTCGCCACTAATCGGTTTGGGATGGGTTGATTAGAAACCTAAGCAAAATATCACGAGGAATATATATATTTTTTTTTTTGTAACCGAAAACTTTAACATGAATCTCTTGTGCTCGAATGGCTCTTGAGAGCTGAGCCCTTATACCTTAAAGGAGACTAGCTTAACAATCCACCGCCAGAGCCTTCACTTAAATCATCAGCAATTGCGGGTTTCAAACTCTCGACCTTTGCAATAATGAATGGACTCTCGACCAACGCAGCTACCTACGATGGATTCTAGAGGAATATTCGCTCTTGTGGCAAAGAAAAATTAGGATCGGAAATTTGATTACACTGGGCTTAATAACTAATACCCTTTTGCTTTTGGATTTTTGAGGGATTTTTCATAAAAACATTTTTGGAACCTTTTTCTATTTTTTGAACATAAAAGGGATTTTTGGATTTTTTTTTTTTTTTTGTATTTTTGGAAATATAAGCCTTTTTTGGCTATTTATGATTTTTTTGGCTTTTTTGGGAAAATACGGACTATTTTTAGATTTTTTTATTTTTCTGGAAAATAAATTATTTTCGATTTTTTTAATTAAAATATTATTATACTATTATAAAATGCCCCGGGTCGGACTTCCGGGTCTAGCCCGACCCGGGTCGTACGTAACCGGCCCGGATGGGCCTGGGCAGGCTCGAATGGACCCGAAATGCGGGCCTAGCTCGCAGTCTTCTTAGGCCCACGTTCGTTCAGCCCAGACGCCCAGCCCGACGACCCGACCCGGCTCGAGGAAACCCTAGAGCACCAGGTCACGCGCCCGACCCGGGCTCAACCCTGTTTCGCGACCCTCTCTCCCCCTGTCTAACTGCGGCGCTGATCGGAGGGTCTGGGGGTCAATCGGGCGGCGGCCCGGCGTCCAACGGCGGCGACGTAGCAACAGGCAGCCGGCCGGTCAACTGGATCGGCGACGGGATCCGTGGCGTGGCAGCAGGAGACGCGGGGAAGGCTCCAGCCCGCTGAGACCGAGACTTGGTGGTGGCTGGGGTTCGAGAGGGGGATGCGACGGCGACGGCGACTGTTACCTGTCTGCAGCGACGGCGTGACGAGGTGGCGAACGGTGGTGGTAACAGGGCAGCGGCGGCGGCCCCTCAGCTCTCAGATCTGGCGTGGCGTCGGCGGATCGGTCGCGGCACGGCTCTGCAGAGATCTCGGCTCGCGTACAGCGTCGGAGGACGACGGTGGCACGGCGGCTGGCTGGAGCTTCGGCGTGGGAGGTCAACAGCGTCGGGGATGGCGGTGGTGGCTCGGCGAAGCAGCGTCGTCTCCCAGATTTAATCAGATCTGGCCCTTCTGCAGACCCTCGCCCATCGTCAGATCTGATCCGCGGATCTCAGCCCCCTCCGGTCTCCCTCCTCTCTCCGGATTCGCTCGCCGCCGGCCTCCCCCGATGTCTCTCGGTGGGACGTCGTTTAAGCTCACGACCCCTCTCCGCCTTGCTCGCTCTTTGAGCTCCCCCGAAGTCTCTCAAGGGGATCTCTCTGAGCTCGCTCGCGCGCCCCACTCCCCTTCCCCTCCGACGCTCTAGTTATAGGCGCGGAGGCCGGTCGACGGAGGTGCTCGGACCGCCGGTCCTTTGCGCTCCGAGCGGCCTCCGCTGGCCGAACCGGCGTCCCCTCGAGGGCTCTAGCTAGGCCGCCTACCGCATTGAAGAGGCGTCTTCTCCACCTGTCGCGCCGTACGTCGCCGTCCGTCCCTCCGTCCAGCATCGCGCGCGTCGGAGCTCCCTGCGCGTGCTGCTCATCCATGGAGGAAGAAGACAAGAGGAGGGAAAAGGGGGCCGGGCCAGGTCCCGCGGGCCAGGCCGTGGGGGCCCGCGCGAGAAAAAAAACGAGGGGCTGGGCTCGTAGGCCCAGCCCCGATGGCTGCTGCTTGTTTTTCTTTTGTTTTGTTTTGTTTTTAATTAATTTTGTTGTTGTTTTTATTATTATTTTTTGTTCTTTATCCAAAAAAGAGGAAAAACAAATATTAAAAAAGACTAAGGCTTAATTTAAAAAACCTAATCAAAATTTAGGTGTCAACAATGGGTGGTCTACGGTCTGGGTCTTCTTCAAGTCTGGCTGCCATGTGTATTCCACCCATGGATTGCCAAATTTCTTCGATGATTGATGGGCGGTCTATGGTTTGGGTCTTCTTCAATTCTTTTTCAAGTTTATTGATAAATTTATCAAGTGTATAAATTCCTAATAATGCAATATGCTTTTAAAATTTCTTTGTACTTCAATGCTTATTAATAAGACTAGTTTATAACAATTTTCAATAGTTATCTTTTGAGCTTTTGTTTTATTTGCTATGGTTTTAAGGTAGGTCCCATCCTTCTTTTCAATTTTTTTTCCTTACCTCTTGCGAAATCTACCAAACCCCACCCACCTGACAAAAGCAAAAAGATTGAGGCTTCATAATATAGAGTTTAAAAAGATGGATGAACATATGTAGACCCGAACTAAAAGTAGATATTAGCTCAATCCTACATTGGCCCCCGAAATTCAACTTTACTAATTCATAATCATTCGTCCGATTCATTAAAGTAGTGCCCTTGTGATCTCCGAAAGCAAATTCCTTCGATGATTGATGAGTGGTCTACACAGTCAAGGTCTTCTTTACGTCTGGCTGCACGTGTATTCCTCCTTGGATTGCCAAATTCCTTCGATGATTAATGGGTAGTCTACGGTCTGGATCTTTTTCAGGTCTTCTTGAAGTTTTTTTTTTTTTTTTTTATAAATTTATCGAGTGAATAAACTCCTAGTAAAGCAGTGCTTTTAATTTGTTTTGCATTTTAATGCTTATTAAAAGGACTAATTTATAACAAATTTTTTTTGGTCAATAATTTATAACAATTTTCAATAGTTATTTTTTTAGCTTTTGTTTTATTTGCTATAGCTTTGTGGTAGGTCCCATCTTTCTTTTGATTTTTTTTGCCTCCCTTATTGTGAAATCCATCAAACCCCACCCACTTGACAAAAGCAAAAAAAATGGGGCTTAATAATAGAGTTTGAAAAGATGGACGGGCGCATACAGACCCAAACTAAAAGTAGATATTAACTTAATCCAGCATTGGCCCCAAAAACAACTATATTAATTCATAATTGTTTGTCTGTTTCTTAAAATAGTGGCCTCGTGATCTTTGAAACCAAATTCATTCAATAATTGATGGGTGGTCTACGGTCTGGGTCTTCTTTAGGTCTGGCTGCCACGTGTAATTCATCTTGGATAGCCAAATTCCTTCGATGATTGATGGGTGATCTACGGTCTGGGTCTTCTTCAGGTCTTCTTCAAGATTTTCCATAAATTTATCGAGTGAATAAATTCCTATTAAAGTAGTGCTTTTAAAATTTTTCTGTACTTCAATGCTTATTAACAAGGCTATTATAACACTTTTTTTTGGTCGGTAATTTGTAACAATTCTCAATAGTTATTTTTTGAGCTTTTGTTTTATTTGCCATAGTCCAATCTTTCTTTTGAATGTTTTTTTTTTTTTTTTTGGTAAAGTCTTTCTTTTGAATGTTTTTACCTCGCTTCTTGTGAAATCTACCAAACCCCATCCACCTGACAAAAGCAAAACAATTAAGGCTTAATAATATAGAGTTTGAAAAGATGGACGGACATATACAGACTCGGACTAAAAGCAGATATTAGTTCAATCCAACATTGGGTCCCGAAAAACAACTTTATTAATTCATAGTCGTTCATCCAATTCATTAAAGTAGTGGCCTTGTGATCTCCGAAAGTGAATTTGATTGATGGGTGATCTATGATCTGGATTTTTTTCAGGTCTAGCTAGGATGTGTCTTCTACCTTGGAAAGCCAAATTCCTTCAATGATTGATGGTGGCCTACGGTCCGGGTATTCTTCAAGTTTTTTGATAAATTTATTGAGTGATTAAATTCCTAATAAAGTAGTGCCTTCATAATTGTTTTGGTGCTGCAATGCTTATTAATAAGACTATTTTATAACAATTTTCAATAGTTATCTTTTGAGCTTTTGTTTTATTTGCTATAATTTTGAGGTAGGTCCCATCTTTCTTTTGAATTTTTATGCCTCGCTTCTTGTGAAATCTACCGAGCCCCATCCATTTGACAAAAGAAAAAAAAATTGGTGCTTAATAATACAGAGTTTGGAAAGATGGACGGACATATACAGAGCAGATATTAGCTCAATCTAGCATCCTCGGAAAACAACTTTATTAATTAATAACTGTTCGTCCAATTCATTAAACTCGTGGTCTCGTGATCTTCGAAAGCAAAGTCCTTCAATGATTGATGGGTGGTCTACAATCTGGGTCTTCTTCAGGTCTGGCTACCACATGTATTCCACCTTGGACCGCCAAATTACTTCGATGATTGATGGTGGCGTATGGTCTGGGTCTTCTTCATGTCTTCTTCAATTTTTTGATAAATTGATCAAGTGAATAAGTTCCTAACAATCTAGTGCTTTTTACTTTTTTTTGTACTTCATTGCTTATTAATAAGACTAATTTATAACAATTTTCAATAGTTACCCTTCAAGATTTTATTTTATTTTTGCTATAGTTTTGAGGTAGGTTCCATCTTTCTTTTGAATTTTTTTGCCTCGCTTCTTGTGAAATCTACCAAACTCCACCCACCGGACAAAAGCAAAACGATTAGGGCTTAATAATATAGAGTTTGAAAAGATGGGACGGATATATACTGACTGGACTAAAAGCACATATTAGCTCAATCCAGCATTGGCCCCCGAAAACAACTTTATTAATTCATAATTGTTCGTCCAATTCATTAAAGTAGTGGCTTGTGATCCCTGAAAGCAAATTCCTTCCATGATTGATGGGTGGTCTACGATATGGGTCTTCTTTAGGTTTGGTTGCCCATGTATTCCACCTTGGGTTGCCAAATTCCTTTGATGATTGATGGGTAATAGTGCTTTTAAATTTTTTTTGTACTTCAGTGCTTATTAATAAGACTAATTTATAACAATTTTCAATACTTATCTTTTGAACTTTTGTTTTATTTGCTACAGTTTTGTGGTAGGTCCCATCTTTCTTTTGAATATTTTTTGCCTGCTTCTTGTGAAATCTATCGAACCCTACCCACTTGACAGAAGCAAAAAAATTGGGGCTTGAAAAGACGAACGGACGTATACAGACCCAAACTAAAAGCAGATATTAGCTCAATCCAACATCCCCCCCCCACACCACAAAAGTATTAATTCATAATTATTTGTTCGATTCAATAAAGTAGTGACCTTTTGATCTCCGAAAGTAAATTTATTCGATAATTGATAGGTGGTTTATGGTCTGGATCTTCTTCAAGTTTTGCTGCTATGTGTATTCCAACTTGGATCGCCAAATTCCTTTTATGATTGATGGGTGGTAGAGCTTTTAAAATTTTTTTGTACTTCAATGCTTATTAATAAGACTAATTTATTAAAATTTTGGATAGTTATCTTTCGAGCTTTTTATTTTATTTTATTTTTTATTTGCTATAGTTCTGAGGTAGGTCCCACTTTCTTTTGAATTTTTTGGCCCTCCTTCTTGTGAAATCTACCGAACCCCACCCACCTGACAAAAGTAAAAAATTTGGGGCTTAATAATACAGAGTTTGAAAAGATGAACGGATGTACACATACTCGGAATAAAAGCATATATTAGCTCAATCCAGCATTGGCTCCCAAAAAACAACTTTAGTAATTCATAATTGTTTGTCCAATTCATTAAAGTAGTGGCCCCCTGATCTCCGAAAGCAAATTTCTTTGATTATTGATGGGTGGTCTACGGTCTGGGTTCTTCAGGTCTGGCTGCCACGTGTATTCCACCTTGGACGCCATAATTTCAAGGGTTTTGAGAAAAAAGTTTCATCAATTTTGAAATGTTCTGTCTGTGCTCTTTAAAGCCTGATGAATGACATCTCTAATAGCGTGATTGTCATGACACCTTTTCCGGATAAGCACTCGGTCGTAAGAACTTAGAAATAATATAGTTTCTTTTCATATAGGGATCCTTCGAATCTCTCCAGTATTTTGGAGGTTTCTATTAAATTGGATGTATATTCGGTAATAATATAAACATGATTGATTTGATGTGGAGTCTTTAGTGCAGCTTTCTTTTTCTTATACACCAAAAATTGCGCCTTCTTTCATGAAGGTTTTGATGACGTTATGTGCCTCACGTCACCAAAAGTTATGCATAAATATATTGGACTTAATTCCAATTCACCATTCTAGTAAAATAATAATTATTTTTTTCCAGAAGAATACTACATGCAGTACTTAGGAATGTAGTGTGTTTTAAATGCGTGATGCATGGAAGCATAATAATAACTAATGGCCTTTCTCATGACCACCACTCATTTTATTCTGGATGTAAAAATGTTTAGATTTTGAATGTTTGTCGTGTACAGAGTAGAATCAAGAATTTCCCTTTACTGTTCAAATTTTAAGTTCGAGTCAAGGTTATAACAAAAGCAAACGCAACCACCTAATTGATGCCATAAAATTGACATCTTGGCTTCTATCAGCAAGTCAAACATGACTCGTAGAAACAACAAATGAGGAGTTAGATCCATTTTTTCGATCGAATTGAATTCGATTTTAGATCATATTCGGATATGAGTCATTTTCGCTTATAAAATGTGAAACACGGAGATAAGTTGGACTACATCGAGAGGTCATACTGCAATCCAAAGTTGGTACGAAGTTAATATGAAATAAATATAATACATGATAGCATCTACTCTTTTTTTCTTCCTTTTTTTTTTTTTTTTATCAAGACAGCATCTACTTTAGAAGGTGCCGATATATTGATTTTAAGCAACATTTGCTTATTTGAAAGAGATGTACATCTCACTTTGATATAGATCTCAAAAACTTCTGTTGTGTTTTTAAGAAGCTTTGTTTACTTCCTCATATCTTCATTTAATTCTTAGCATTTTATTGATGAGTGTTATATGACATTTATTAAGAAATCAAAGAAACTTTGTAGGTTTTATTTAATGCAATGACTATTTTGCCTTATGTGTAGTCATTGTTTAAAGGGTTAATATCCTGAAAAAACCCCAAACTAGTACATTTATGATAAATTTATGATAAATTAATTTCTTGAGTACCAAAAACCCTAAATTGATACATCTTTGACAAATTTACCACAAACTGGTACATTTGTGATAAATTTACCATATACTAGTTTTTGATAGATTTTATTGGCAAATTACTGAATTGGATGATATATGACAATTGATTAGTGTACAAGTTTGGGATTTTACTCTCTGTTAGTTACAATTGTACAATCTTTGTGATTTTTTTATGATATCAATCTAATTTAACAAAGGGTATATTTATTACAAATGTATCGGTTTTGGGTGTTTGGCGGTTGAACGAATAAATCAATTTGGGTAAATTTATCATAAGTGTATCAATTTTGGGTTATTTGTGATTATTTGAGATAAATTTGTTATAAGTGTATCGGTTAAAGGTTTTTCTTGGTTAGAAAATTAATTTGGGGTAAATTTGTCATATGTATATTAGTTTGAGGTTTTTCAAGTTATTAACCGTTACTTAAACATATCTTTATTAAGAATCCTGAATAAGTACTTCTAGAGGGCTCATTACTCACTAGTATGGCCTTTATTTATTACAAGCAACAGAGGAAACAATTTGCATGTGAAAATGAATATAATTAAATATGTTGAAAATGCATGTTTGAGAATATATGGTAGTAGAGTTTCAACATATATATATATATATATATATATATATATATATGTGGGGTTGTAGAGTTGGTCCTTTTAGGAAAATGGTACGCAAATTTTAGTAAAGGCAAGAAGAATTTTACTCACCAGAGATAATAATATTTAGAGTTAAATTAAAAAATTAAAATGTGCTATAGATTTAATTTACAGGTTATAATTATATCCCCTATTTACTATTGTACTATTATGATTTACTTTGTAAAATATGTGGGTTTTCCTTCAGAATTAGAATTAAATTTTTTTTTTTGGGTTTTATAATCATATAGCGATAATTAAGAGCACAAGCATATATTCAAAAAAATTTTGAATGTGCATGGGCAGAAAGAAATTTTCTAAAAATTTGAATCAGTTAGGAAAAAAATATTTGAATAGTCACGTATATTTATGATATTAGGTAATATGAACTTAATTAACAAATTTGCAATTTTATTCCAATTTGTTATATTATAGTCTGAAGTGTCATAATGCATCTTTCCAAAGTACATTGATATTTCGGCCACGCCACACCTGTCCAAATTTTGGATGATGTGAGAAGTTTGTCTGACCGGGTTCAAGCATTCTAACTTGCATTTGAAGATTATTTGCCTTTTTCTAGGGTCTACTCTTCTTCAATTATATAACACGTTTTTGTTCCAGTGCTTCTCATAAGCACTAGAATTTTACCTGTGCTTCGTTCAGAAATACAATTCATTTACCATGATTAAGTTACAATTATTTAATTTACTAAATCAAAAAAATAAGTTCGGTACTTTTCAAAGTTTTTTTCCCCTTGAAATGCCATCTTTAATGGCTATCACAATCACTTTTACTAAAATCGAAAGTAAAGCAATTCATCATTTTGTTGTACCATAAGAAAAAAAAATGTCTTTTCTATTCAAGCGTCTCATTTTAATAATTTCATAATGGCTCTCAATTTTTTAATCTATATTTTCTATTATTTAATGCAATTCAAAAATAATTTTCTCGTATAATATAAGGAACTTCTTTGGTGCAATTATATTCTTTTTACATATGAAGTTCAATGTATTTATCATTGGCAAGTTCAACGTGTCTATATAAATTTATTGAGAGAATACATTCCTTACAAAAACGTAAAACTTTTTAAACTTTTTTGGAACTTCAATACTTATTAATAAGACTAATTTATACAGTTTAAATAGTTATTAGTCATCTGGATATTTTATCAGAGTTATGGTGTGGCTGCCACGTGTATTCCATCCAGGTTTACCATAATTTCATGGGTCTTGAGAAAAGATAGCTATCACAATCATCTTTCTTTTGAATTATTTTGCTTCACTTCTCAAAAGTCTACTGAACCCCATCCTCTTGACAAAAGCGAAAAGATCGGGGCTTAATAATACAGACTTTGAAAAAAAGAAGATTACGGAGGAATACAGACTTGGACTAAAAGCAGATAATAGCTCAAACCAGCATTGGCCCCCGACAAGCAACTTTAACAATTAATAATTTTTTTGTCCTATTCATTTAATTTTTTTGTTGGATGGTCTACAGTCTAGGTCTTCATCAGCTCTGTCTGCCACGTGTACTCCACCTCGGCTCGCCGTAATTCCATGAGTTTTGAGAAAAACTCTTATCGATTTTGATAAGTTCTGTTTGTATTTTTTAAAGCTTGATGAATGACATCTCTCATGGTGTGGCGCAAGCCTTGGAATAATGTCATGACATCTCTTTCTAATAAGCACTCGGTCATAAGAATTTGAGAATGATGTGATTTCTTTTCATATAAGGATCTTTCGAATTTTTTCATATATTTTAGGGATTTATGTGAAACTGCATGTATGCTTCGGTAATAAAATAAACACTGTTTATTTGACTTGTTGGTACTGCAGTGTAGAGTTCGCAGTGCAGCTTTCTTTTTCTTATTCACCACAAATTGCGCCTTCTTTCGTGACGGTTTTGATGACGTTATGTGCCTCACATCATCAAAAGTCGTGTATAAATATATTGGACTCATTTCCAATGGACCATACTTATGAAATAATTATTATTTTTCTAGTAGAATCCTATATGCAGTACTTTTTTTTTTTTTTTGGTTATCCAAAACTATGTGTAGTACTTAAGGAATGGAACTTAGTGTGCTTTAAATGCGTGAAGCATGGAAGCATAATAATATCTAACGGCCTTGCCTTTCTCATGACCACTAGTCATTTTATTTGGAATGTAAAAATATTTTGATTTTAAATGTTTTTGTCATGTACATATTAGAATCAATAATTTTGTTTGCATTTCCCTCTACTGTTCTTACTTTAAGTTCAAGTTGAGATTATTAAAAAAGCAAATGCCACCACCTAATTGATGCCATAAAGTTGACATCTTGGCTTCTATCGGCAAGTCGAGTAGGATCCATTTTTGATTGAATTGAATTCAATTGCAAATCATAGTAGGATGAATCATTTCGGTTTATAAAATGTCAAATGAGGGGATAAGTCGGACTAAATTGATTGGTAATTCTTTGATCCAATGGCAAACTAATTGGATTTTAGTTTTCACTCCTCGTTTGATCACAATGTAATCAAATTCATCTATTTTTTTAATGTGAAAATCAAGTTGTGCGATTGCAAAAGTGGTTGAAAAGTAGGATACTTAAAATGCTGGGGAATTGAATGCACGCAATTCGAAATTTTGATTGAAATCAAATTAAATTGGAAAATAGAATATGTGTTTACAGACGCTCAACTTCCCCATTTGGATTTAATTCATTTTCTTCAAAGTACACTAACATTAAGTGGAATACTAAAAAAGTCGGAAGAAAGTAAAATTAAAGTTTCTCATAAATGGAACCCGTGTGAGTCAATACTATAAACCTTTTTAGTAATATACTTTTTCCATTAGCAGAAAGCCATTCAAGATAAATCAAGCAACAAGTAATAAATAATGAAATTTTATTTTCTGTTTTTTCATGAACCCTGTTATCTAGAGGCGTTTATTACATTTTTACCATTTGAGTTTTTAGCTTTAATATGCTCATTACTTTTGTTAGAAATGCTTTTGATATTCTAGATATTTAGATTATTCTGGATATCTTTTTGATTGATTGTGATTGATATTGTAATATTTTCTTACTATAGATAGTCTTTCTGTAAAGCCTATATAAATAGGCTCATGTTCTCTTTATTATCATATATTGAAAGATACAAAAAAATTCTCTAATTCACTTTTTTTACTTTATTCTTCTAAGTAACACCGATACTTGACATGACACAACACGCGATATGTCACTTCTCAAAAATAGAGAATTCCGATACGTTGGGGGACGTTGTATATTAAATGTATATTTTTATATATACATGAGAACTTATCAAATTAATTTGATTCAAATTCACAAATAAATAAATAATAAAAAAAAGTTTAGAATGAATTTACACTAAAAATATTAATCTACCATTTGTTAATATCATTCATTATTTTAATTTGACAAATTCAACTCCATTTTAATAATCCATAAAACTTAGTAAAAAAAAAAAAACAAGCAATCTACATTCTCAATTCGCGTGTCGAACATGTTGGAAGAGAAAAGAAAGAACAAACTTAAGAGGTGAATTGTGTGTCGGGAAGTGAGAGTTAGAAGAGAATGACTTTTTTTTTCTCTTTTCCCCATTTATTATTTTTACTATTATTATTACTATTTTTTTTTTTACATATTTACATTTTTTACACACACACACACACATTTTGACTCTTCATTTATTGAAAATTTTTAAACTGACTCGTGCATGTTGGAATCATGTGTCAAAATTTTGAACTTGCATTTTGGAATTCCAACTCGCGTGTTGGAAAGTGTTGAAAAAGTTGACCAGATGTTGGATTTTTCGACACGTGTTGACCTAATGTTAGAGAGTGTTGGCTAAGTGCCAAAGTATCCAACATGACACAAAAACCTCCAAAAGGTATCGGTACTTTCTAGTTATTCTTAACTCGGCATCAAAGCCAGCATATGTTTTTAACAACACTAGCAGAATAGGCCACGTTTCTCTATGGTGATCATCATGACGCTAGCTACTCAAGAGGCTGGTCGCACGGGCCTCACCGATCCTATTTCTCTGCCAAATCCATAGATTCGATGGCTAGTCGAAATTTTTCCACCGCTTGTTGCAAAAAAATAAACACTACCATTAGACTCACTGCCATCTTATGTACAATGCCCGGAAATTTCATAGCTAACAGACGCCATAAGTTGCCTCATGCACACCCACGTGCCGCGGTCTCGAACTCATCCAAATTCGGCGAATGTAAGGCTACGTTTGGTCGTCCAAATTTCTAATCGGGATAGGACTGGATATGATAGGATATGAAATCCTGAGATTATTTATATCATATCCATTGTTTGTTGAATCACAATATTAAAGTCGGATATGTTCACATCATATTATGTATATATATTTTTTTTTATATAAACGGCATATCATTATAAATAAACCTAAATTCATAAACGGAGATGGAGAAAATCTCTTGTAACACTATTTCTTAATTTTTTTATATTTTATTTATCCTCTTTTTTATATTATTTTTTATATTATTTCTTTTTTTCCCCTCTCATCATTCCTTAATAAAATTTTATCAAATAGTAAACCGCACTAACATACCTAAAATACAAAAATACCTAAAATATATAATAAATATAAATTTTTAATTTATAGATTTAATGTTTGTTATAAGATAGAATTAAAGTTGAATATATAAATTAGAATAGGATAATTAAAATAACTTTTTATTTTTAATTTCTTAAATTAGAATTCAAATTTATTTATATTGAAATATAATTTTAATTTTGTTAATTTTATAAGTTTGTTATTCAAGAAAAATAACTTTCCTATTATGAATATTAAAAATCTTATTCACGTTTATCTAATTTTTTCGTGGGATAATTTTATCCTGTCTATATTTTCCTTATATTCGATTTTATTCTGTCTTAAGTGAGCACCAAATGTAAAATATGATAAATCATATCTTATTTCGAATTTTATCCCGATTACCAAATAGAGCCTATGTGCTTTTCCAATGCTTTACACTGTTTATTATCAACAAACAACACCACCACTAGGTTCCCTATCCGATGTTGCACACGCTGCCTACATTGTCTGCGTGAGATCCACGTGCCAACATGCGTTGCGCGTGATCAAACTCCAATTACACTTGTTGACGTCGTGCTTATGCTTGCATCATGTGCCACGCCATCATTGATGTCATTTACCAAGCCACCTGCCACGTAGCACCACGTGATTAGCACGTCATCTGTCACGTTACTGTTGATTGTTGACCATTCATCATTGACCAAAAGTTGACCAATCGTTTCTTTAGATATTTCAATGTGCTGATTCCATTTTTGGCATTTTTTTTTCCATATATGCACTCTAGGTACTAGATTCTTTGTTCTTATTATATAAATGAGTGCATTCAATGGATGAAATGGACATGCCAATACCTTCAAATTGTCTAGAATTAATCAAATTATATTTTTTGGGCTCTAGAAATGTTAAGTTTTTCGAGAGGGCACAAACTTTGGCATTATGTCACTGGTGAAATTCGGGTACTTATGAGGATTGCTCAAGAAACTAGAGAAAAACATTTTAAGCGTTTGGAGGAGTGGGATAGCAAGAACTATCAGATTTTAAGGTGATTGCAAAATGCTTTGATTCTTTCTATCAAGCTTTGGTTTGGTTGCATAGACACCGCAAAGGAAGTGTGGGATTTGCTTGCCGGCCAATATTCAACCTCAGATATTGCCTATCAATATCAGTTGTTAGGGAATTTACATCGCATACATTAGGAGACATGTTAGTCTATAAATGATTTTTTCTCCTCTCTGCATGCTATTTGGGATTAGCTAGCTTTATCATAACCACAATGGGAAGTGGATGACGATGTTTGTAAGTTTGTTGAATATCGTGATTGTATGCGTGTTATGTAATTTCTGATGTCACTTAATGATGTGTTTGAACCTGTACGAGCTTCACTTCTCCATAGAGATCCATTACCTTGCCTTGAGGTAGTTGTTTTGTAATTATTGACTAAGGAAACATGGCTTGATACTCTAATGGTGCACCGCGCTATTTTGTCCACTCTTTTAACATGTTACTTGCCACCCTTGCCTCTTCCTCATCACGCAAACCATATTGTACGTATTGTCATCACACTAGTCACCTTCTATCCACTTGCTATTGATGACAACCTAGGCAACATTCAAGGACAAACAACTAATTGTGATGTAGAGGTCCTCCTACATGCTCATTCACCACTACTGCTACTATTGAGGATTCTCCTAACAACTCATCTGTTACTTTATCTTTAGAGGATCTACGTAACATTCTTCAAGAATCTAGTACTTCTAGCTCCTCTATCACTAACGCTTCTGCTTTGTCTACGACTCCAAGTGCTTATGGTTCAGGGTTATTTGATTTTTCTTGTTGCAATCTCATGACTTTGAACATCAATTTGTTTAAGTCAAAGTCAAAACATTCACAAAGACTGACTCTTCATATAGCTGATAACTTACATATGCTAGTTAGTCATATAGGCAACAATTCATTGTCCACATTGTCATTAATTGACACTTTCTTGGTTCCTAAGCTCTCCTTAATGGTTGGGATAGGTCGTAAAGTGGGACGCCTCTTCAAGCTAAAGCTTCCAAATGTTCATAGTAGATGTGCTATACAATATCACCTGAAACTTGACATTCTCATTTAGTTGATGCTTCTATTTCTAGAATAGGTCATTTGATTTCTAGTGGTCATCTAGGTTCCATTAACAATAAATATTTTGATTGCTTGCCATGTAAGTTGGGTAAATATCATACTTTACCTTTTGATCTTAATGAATCTATCTCTTATAGTCCTTTTGATTTAATTCATTCCAATGTTCGGGGCCTATATCCTATTCCCACTATGGGAGGATCTCGTTATTTTGTGATTTTTGTGGATAATCATTCTCGTTACACATGTCTCTCTTATGAAGCATCGATCCGAATTGAATCACATTTATTGTGATTGTTGCCATGATCAAAACCAAGTTTTCTCAAAACTTCAAGATCTTATGTACTAATTACTCTATGGAATATAAAAACACTTAATTTCTTCGAATTATGTCTCAGAACAATATTGTCTTTTATTGTTCTTGTCCAAGGGCTTCCCAACAAAATGGTCGAATAGAGCATAAACATGGACACGTCTTAGATATTGTTTGCAGTCTTCTAATCCCAACCTCTTGTTTGGAAAAGTTTTGGCAAGAGGTTTCTCACACTGCTGTTTACATTTTCAATTGCACTCTGTCACCTAGTATAGGTAATATCTCTCTTTATGAGTGCTTGTTTGGTTATGTCTCTAGTTGCAATCTTTTTCAAGTCTTTAGTAGTGATTGTTTTGTCCATCTTCTTCTAAATGAATGAAGTTAGAGCCTTGTGCTTGTTTATGCTGTTTCCTTGGGTATGGCATTGAGCACAAAGTGTATTGATGTTGGGATGCTATCTCTAATTGTCTCTTTATTTCTCGTAATGTTACCTTTTAAGAACACAAGATGTTCTCATCAATTTGTTCAACTCTTCTCCTTCTACTCCCTTATTTACCAATCCTTCAGATGATCTATTTCCTAAAGATACAACAATTGAATCTTCCTCTTTGGTGTTGCCTTCTCTTATGATATAGGTACTTTTGGTGATCCCACTTCGGCAGCCCTTGACTTGTTTGCACCTTCCATGGATACTCTACCCTCAGTCAGTTCCTCTTCTCCTATTTGTTGTTCCACCCCCAAAAGTCAACCTTTTATTTGGCTTCGTGATTTCTATTGTTATTTTACTATTGCTTCTTTTCACAAGCCTCACACATATAAAGAAGCTCAAACTAATTTTCTTTTGTAGCAAGCAATAATGAATGAGTTGCATGCGTTGGACAGATCTCATACTTGGGATTTGGTTGATTTGCCTCCTAGAAAGTCTGTTATACGTTTAAATGGGTGTATAAGATCAAGACTAAGGCAGATGGTATGATGGAACACTACAAAGCTCAACTAGTAGCAAAAAGGTCTTAGTTTGGAGTATGGGATTGATTATGATGAGAAATTTGCTCCAGTAGCACATCTTACTTTTGTTCGAAGTCTTTTTTGCTATTGTCGTTATTAAACAATGGCCTCCAATCCATATGAATATTTAAAATGCCTTTCCGAATGGCAATTTGACTAAGGAAGTATATATGGAACCTCTCCTTGCATACAATCCTACTTCAAATAAAGTCTATTGTTTACAAAGAGCGTTGTATGGACTGAAACAGATACCTTGTGCATGGTACTCTAAGTTCAGTTCCACCATGGCACATCTTTACTTCAAATCTAGTCCCCATGACAGTGCTCTCTTTGTTCAATGAACTTCTCGTGGGTTTATTTTGTTACTTATATATGTGGGCGATATGATTATTAATGGCGATGATCATATTGGTATTACAAAAGTCCAGCGATATCTTAGTCAATAGTTTTGAAATGAAAGATCTCACGAGACTTAGTTACTTTCTAGGCTTGGAGGTTGTCTTAGATTCCTCTGGCTATTATCTTTTTCAAGCTAAATACGCCACCAATCCTTTTTCTCAAGCAAGACTCACTAATAACAAGATTTGTCATGCCTCGATCCTCGAGTGCGTGCCCATCCTTCTGTGGTCGATTAAATTTTGTGACTTCTTAGGATGAGTCACCGACTCTTTCATTTTATTACACATGCGGAAGCGAATAACAAATTCCTTGACAGTAACCATCTCGGGATAGAAAAGCAGGATAACACATTCACAAACAAATATGCTTTTATATACAAACTGAGTCATATACAAAAGTCAACAACCACAAGCCTACAAAAGACTAGTTCTAAAAAAGAAGCCGTCTTATCTGACCTACACCTTAGATCACCACAGCTCGGTTTTGAGTCCTCCACTCTACGGCTCTGAAAATTTAAGCCCATGACGGGGTGAGATATAAATCTCAACGAGTTCACGTTCTAAATCTCGATTAGGAGGGTAATATATCTAGAAGCGCCCTAACCACACAATTAATACAACCATAGAGACTTACCTTGTCTTAGATCCTCCCTGCAGGTCAGCACAGTTCATATACACAATGCATATCATCACAGCGTATAACAATTGAAATGCTTCATCAACTCAATTAACACAGAGGTCCCGATTATAAGACCAAAACGTTGTGACACGTTCCATACCATGCTACATAGTTTTGTCGCATAATTAGGCGCATCAAACTCCAACAATCATGTGTTCTAATTGTTAATTTCACCCCTCTAGGGTAACCAGCATTGTCTCTTCCCCATTGAGCACGGCTACGTCTCTCAAAGATGGCTTTCCCGAAGGAGTATAGGCCTAGAATCTACTGCGACCTGAAACCTAAATGAGTGGGTAACCCGTATAGGGTAACGTTCATCCGACATAGTTCAGGGACGGGTTTTCTTAACCAACACATGACCATTCAATTTTGGCCCAGGACATTGTGCATTGCACTCAAATATCTCAATTAAAATAGTGATTCTAGCATATATATATTTGGTAAACCAAGGAACCCCGTAAGCCAACAGCTGGCGAGCAAACTCTGGGGGAGCGACTACAGGACCCACCACTACAGTACTCTAGGTAAGAATCCCTAACGATGCCTCTGGGATTCGAACTTCTCCCCTTTGTGAGGGGGAGAGAGCCCGAGCTAGCTGTGCCGTTGAGGGCGGTGGTTCCTGGCCTATTTTCTTCGTATTAAAGTATATGGTGAAAATAGTTGTGTGTGGGTACACGGTCAAATTGAACCCGGAAAATTCATAACCTTCTTTTTTAAAATCCTACCATTTTATATAGTATATAAAATCATTTTCGGTGTTAAAACCCGAAACTTGGGATTTTCTGAATAAATATTGAAATTCATAAATTTTGGAATAAATTACCAAATATCTAATCAACACTCAATTTGCACAAATTAACATCCAATTGCATAAACCAACACATCATTGCAATCCGCACGAAATTCCGATCACCGGTTATCCAGGTCTAATTTCGGAAAAATATTTAGTAATTAAATAATTATCCAAATTAATTAATTAAATCAATTTAAATACTAAGAATGCTAACTTAGGCCGGAATTGCTAAATTAAATACCGAAACGGGCCTGGAA
Organism: Eucalyptus virginea; assembly: GCA_014182375.1. Lineage (NCBI taxonomy): Eukaryota > Viridiplantae > Streptophyta > Magnoliopsida > Myrtales > Myrtaceae > Eucalyptus > Eucalyptus virginea. The sequence goes on along the minus strand of CM024517.1, from coordinate 11,908,253 downwards.
AATTACTGAACCAATCTAGATAAATAATATGAGCTATCTAGTCTCTAATTTAGCCATTCTAACCACCTAACATGCATGATTAGATATTTAAATTACTAATTTAATCTAACTAACCACATAATCCCTAATTAACCTAAACTAAATATCCCTTAAATGTCATTAGCCTACTAAGTAAAGTTTAGTGCATAAACTCATTGATTTAGCACGAAAACCGGTTCATCGCGGCGGCGGCGTGACGGCGGCGCGACGGCGGCCGAAACTCGGGCCTACGGCGATGCCGAGGGGAGCTTGGGCCTGGCCAAACAAGCCTTGCAAGCCCACAGCAACTGCTGGGCTTGGCTGAGCTTAAATATGGGCTAAGACGCACAGGCCAGGTTGATTTCGCAGGCTGCAGCGGCTGAAATTCACGGGCTGGGCCTGACTTCAATCAACGGGCTAGAGAAGAAGACTATGTGGGCTGCTGGACTGGCTTGCGGAGGGTTGTGCTAAAATTCATGTGGGTTGCTGTTGGTGTAAATTCGACTGGATTGGGCTGGTCAATGAGCTACACGGCCAAGCGGAGCAAAGGACAGAGGAAGGTGGGCTGATCGATGGTGGGATTGGTGCCGATAGAAGGAAGAAACAGCTTCGATGGGTTGCTTGGGATGGATTGAAAACGAAGGCAAGGTAGCTGGTTTCAGTCTTGGGGAAAGAGAAGATTGACGCTTGAAGATGGAGGGCGGCTGGGGGTCTTGGCGTGCTGGAGAAGAATGCTAACTTAGGCCGGAATTGCTAAATTAAATACCGAAATGGACCTGGAAAATTACTGAACCAATCTAGATAAATAATACGAGTTATCTAGTCTCTAATTTAGCCATTCTAATAACCTAATATGCATGATAAAATATTTAAATTACTAATTTAATCTAACTAACCACATAATCCTTAATTAACCTAAACTAAATATCCCTTAAACGTCATTAGCCTACTAAGTAAAGTTTAGTGCATAAACTCATCGATTTAGCACGAAAACTAGTTCATCGCGGTGGGGTGTGACGGTGGCGTGACGGCGGCCGAAACTCGGGCCTACGGCGATGCCGAGGGGAGCTTGGGCCTAGCCAAACAAGCCTTGCAAGCCCACAACAACTAGGGCTTGGCTGAGCTTAAATATGGGCTAAGACACACATGCCAGGTTGATTTCGCAGGCTGCAGCGGCTGAAATTCACGGGCTGGGCCTGACTTCAATCAATGGGCCAGAGAAGAAGACTGTGTGGGCTGTTGGACTGACTTGCGGAGGGTTGTGCTGAAATTCACGTGGGTTGCTGTTGGTGTAAATTCGACTGGATTGGGCTGGTCAATGAGCTACACAGCCAAGCGGAGCAAAGGACAGAGGAAGGTGGGCTGCTCAATGGTGGGATTAGTGCCGATAGAAGGAAGAAACAGCTTCGATGGGTTGCTTGGGATGGTTTGAAAATGAAGGCAAGGTAGCTGGTTTCAGGCCTGGGGAAAGAGAAGATCGACGCTTGAAGATGGAGGGCGGTTGGGGGTCTTGGCGTGCTAGAGAAGTTGCCGAAAAGGGGAGGGAGTCAACAAGTCTATCCCTTCCATTGATTGCATGTCCCCTCCTCTCCCCCCCCTAATACTTTCTTAAATTATAATTCCATAATAATCCAATTTGAATGCAAATGTTGCACCCCCATGCCTAGGCTCCAAATTTCACCAAATTGAACTTCAATTTCCTCACCCAATTTCCCAAATTGACGTCCAAAATTGCCAAGGAAAAGGCCCATAAGATTTCCACACTTTCCTTTCACCAAGTAGCTTGGTTTGATAGTAAAAAATCCCTTCAAATGGGCGCATCCGAATTCCCGTTCTTTTCCAAATCTTCCGAGTTGATTTTCTGTAAAAATCCCAAACTCTCCGAAAATTCTTCGGAGGATGAGTTGACGTTTCTAAAATGAACCGTGACATGACAGAACTTTCAATTTCTGAAATTTGGTTCAAATTCGCGGTTAATTTCAATTTGACGCGATTTTAGTGTGACCTAATTTACCGGGTAGCTTTTAGGAATTTTTATTGCAATTAACCTATGGTCGATTATTTTCGAACCACATTGTGCATCTTTGACACATTGGCGACTCTTGGTTTTTGTGAAAATCTCAAGGTTTCAAATACGGACACCGGGTACGAAAATGACAGAAAAATTGGTATAGTGTCGTTCGATAAAAATTTTGTAATTAGGTGGAATCATCCACACACTAATCACATATCTCTATCGAATCAACCTATCTTCGGTCTCTGATCAATTTTTGACGGTGCCGTAATGACTCTAGCAGATTAGCATGGTCGAGCAGTCGATTCCTAATCCAATTCTCAAGTCTTGCGTTTAGATTCTAAAATTGCTTCCTCAGATAGTCTAGTTATCTCGTGAGTGATCACCTCAGAGAATAACTCTATAGGCGCGTCAATGAAAGGCCCGATTCATTTAATCGAAAACAAAATCTGAAAATTCAGGCCGTCACAAGATTACTACAACTCCTATCGAGCCAAATGCCAAATTTAATGACAATGATGAGAATGCTCTTTCAAATCCTACACTTTATCGATAGTTGGTTGGTAGTCTTGTATATTTTATTGTTACTTGTCTTGACATTGCCCATGTTGTTCATATAGTTAGTCAGTTCATGATAGCATTGCGTATGACTCACTTTGATGCTATTCTTTGTATTCTTCTCATGGTCTTCACTATTCTGCCCACTTCACTTTAGCGTTAAAAGCTTATTCTGATACTGACTAGGTCGGTGATCATCTTTATCGTTGCTCCACTATAGTCTATTGTTTCTTTCTTGGTATTTCACTCATTTCATTGCATGAAAAATATGTGCCTATGTGTAGCTTCACTAAGAACATTAGATTGTCATTTAATCAACCTAGCTCCATTTGATAATTATAACAAAGATTAAATGTTCTTGGTGTTCACCACGGATGTTACTTCTCTAACAATTTTCGACTTATTGAATGAAAAATAACGAAATTTTGATGAACATTTAACTCGGTAAAGACAATACCGATCAACATTCAATACATTTAATAGAGTTGGTTATCACACTAAAACTATTATAAACTATTGGCATTCTTGTGATTTTTACATTTTCAATTGTTTTGTGTTTAACAAATATTACTATTCTAAAGCATACTTTTACAGCATTAATAAGTCCATCCATACACTTTAAATATATATCTCATTGGAACTTTATCGTTACTTCTAAACAATATATTTTGCTTCTTTTAATCTAATTTCTATTTTTTTCTTCAGAAAGATGTTAAAGTTTGGGCCGCCAATATTTGATTATTGTGACATGACTGCCTATAAAACATAGTAAATAGTAACCTTAAGAAAAAAAATATTAACAAAGAATCACAATACAACCAATTTTAAAATTTACAAAGTGGGAAAAAATAATTATTGAAGCATCAATAATTGCAGAACATCCCACTCTTGGCAACGAAGTTTTCACAAGAAAATGAAGGAATATGTGAATCTTTTTATTCTGAAAATAAATCAGGTGAATTATAAATATGCACTATTGGGGAAAGAGGGAAATAATTGAAAATATCTTTAGAATATAAACTTAAATTGCATTTTTTCCAAGATATCTAACGATTCTCTTTTTGATATATTATCATGGATGATAAAATGTCCATCAAGTCATGCCAAAACAGAAAGAAAGATATCAAATGGTTACCAAAACAACAAAAGATAATAAGGTAAGATGAAATATTTGAAATTGGTATATTATCTCGAAAAAATCACCTCCAACTCTCTGTAGATAAAAAGGAGAAAAGCGAAGAAACCAATTACTATCGAGAAGATCCTACAAAAATGACTTGCTTGCCTTTTCTACATCAACTCAATGACGCAAATGAGAAGATTATGACATTTGGAGGAAAGCTATTGAAAGAGGATTTATATTCTTACTTCATGCTTTAACGTTTCTTATTGATTCATATTCTTTTACGTGCTTGAAATACTGCATGTTCCTATATTATCAATTTATAAATTTTGCAATTTTGTGTCCGATTTTGTTTTTAATCATAGGATGACCCTGCATTATAGGTTCGGATCTACTTTATGTAAAACTCTACATGAACTCTAGCTGAGTTTTTTTATTGATGTGAATATTTTTTTCTTATAATTATTTGCATAGTATTTCTTTTGCGAAATTCACATTGATACCAATATTTAGTATGATATCAAATATATAGTTTTAAACTCGTGCAACACTCGGAAACTTTGCCAGTTGATAAATAAACCCATTTACGAAAATACAGGGGTAAAGTTGAATTTATTCGCACTTTGCCGGGATTTTGAACTGAGGACTTCAGATGAATATGACACTATGCAACCTGAAAGTTCTCTTGCGAGGATTGTTATCAACAAGAGATAATAACAACAGAGGATAACGATACCAGTTTGATAGGAGGAATGCAATCAAATCGAATCTTAGTGGAAAAGCAGGAATATGAGCAAATGCTATGCCGAAGGTCACAAGAAGGTAAATTAAACTGCATAAATGCAGAAAATAGAACAGTCATACAGACAATCAACATAAAATTGCTCAGAGAGTTTGGCTATCCTCTTCCCTAGCGTGGGGATCCCTCCACACGCCATAGCTATCGCAAGGAAAAAACTTGAGCTTTGGGCACTGAAACTTTTCCAAGTAGACCAGAGATGGGAAATGATCTCGCAGGTCTAGCCACTCAATCTCACAGTTAGCGAGGAACTTGAGCCGCAAGATCTTGACTGACCACCGATTGACCGAACTCGGATTACCAGAGGGAGAATCCCAATTGAGATTCGCAAGGTTACCTCCTCTAATGTAGAGTTTCTTGAGATTTTTTACCTCTGAAGGAGTTACCCACGTCGGCATGGAAGTTCCAGGGTAGCTACGCAATTCTAGCTTCATCAGTTCACGAGGAAAAGGCTCGCGTTGGCTCGAATTGTTCTTGGGTTCTTCGGACTTCATAAAGAATTCCTGGAGACTCGTTGACTTGCCGCCAGTTCCCCTGGAAAATTGCATAGGAGCTCGGATCCATGTAATCGTCAATGACCTCAGTTTGGGCAACTCTGATAGACCTCGTATATGTGCACCTCCTAAATCAGCTGCTTTATCCATTCGCAAACTCAATTTCCACAATTTCTTCATTTCTGCCAAATCAGAGAGCATGCAAGTATTTTTTGATTCGTTCTGATGGTTTACGCTGTGGTGAAGCACAAACCCTTTGAGCACTAGGAGCTTTTCCAGCTTCTTGAGACTCTTGGGCATGTGGCTGATCAGGTAGCACTCGGAGAAGTCCAAGTATCTGAGTTCGCCTAAAAAACCAATTTCCTTGGGAAGTGTTTCCAAACTTTGGCATGCTCCGAGATCAAGTATTGTCAGACTGTAGAGCCTACAGATAGAAGCAGGAAGCGTTCCAATCTTTGTCACACCTTGAAGGCTCAAATATCTCAGACTCTTCATTGTGCCTATTCCTCTTAACAGGGATGGCGCATCATCCACATCGATGCTATGATCTGGGGACACCACCCACCGCCCCAATTGAAGAACTTGGCACCTATAAAATGAATCCAATCTTAAACCAATAAACTGCTCATTTACGTTGAACAATGTCAATAATCTCCATCCCGTGCTTCCTATTGATGGCCTCTGTCCACCTTCTACCAAGCATGCCCTGTAGAATGACGTCGCATTACCCTGGGGATCGAAGTCCCAGAATTTAGCTTCCCTCGCTAAAGTTATCAGGACCGGCCGCATAAACGGGTGGAGCTGGCAGCTGTCAGGAGCAGGGCCTCGCCGCTTTCCCTTCTTATGAACTAGCATGATGAAGCCCTTCTCGCCAAGCTCTTTGAAGATTTCTTCCGCGGCGTTCTCAATTGCCATGGGTGCCTCTAAATCTCTGACATTTAGGAACTCCTCCCCAACCCACCAATTGATCAGGACCCTTTTCTTTATGATTGCGTTCTCCGGGAAAGCTGTAAGACACAACAAACAATTTTTGAGTTCACGATCCAACCTGTCATAATGTTGCCGCACGCCCTTGATAGTTGGACTTGCGGACATATTTTTCAATTTAGCGAACATCTGGCCGCTTTTTGCATCATCCACGACCTTGGGAAGAGCAGGCAGATTGTGAAGGGCAGGCAGATTCAATTTCATGCTCGATATTTCCAGTTCCACCTTCCGCAGCTTCTCTTCGGGAGTGTCATGGGGAGCCAAACTCTTTGATTCTCGGCTTGCCATCGTCATGCTGCTAACTATTTCACCAAAGTCATCGGCTCTCTTGAGCCACAACTTCAAGGTTGACTTAATGTGATCAAGATCCTTTTGGATTTTCTCGCCCAGACTAGAAGCCCGAGATGACGAATTATCAGCATCTCGAACCCCATCTTTGCTGCTACTGTCACCGCCGTTCCCATCAGTATTCACACTACCTCCAGCGGATGGGGAGCGTTGGTTAGATGAGGAGACGTGGCCGATCCCATCTTCCGAGCTGCCCGTATCAGACTGAGACTTCACACGCTTATCATCTGAGGCCATGGATGTAATGACAGCTATAAATCCTCGGAACAGAGGTGAAGCGAACAAAAGGAACCAGAACTCAGTAGGATACACGGATAAGTGGCTTCCAGGAAAAGGTTCAAGGGAAGTGTAACCGAAGAAATAGGAACGCAAAAAACAAAACAAGCACCAAGTCCGAAGGATAGGAAAGTCCGATTGCGCACGCTCCTTCTCTCCGTTAAGTAGCGGGAAAAGAGAAACAAATTTTCGGATACAAATTATCTTGGATTAAAAGTTTTGTAGAGTATGCGGCCCGTCCTATCATTTTGGGTAGGTATAGTTGGACCGACTTGAAATATTGTCTTCTATGTATATTTTCAAGATTATCTTGCAGTCTTTCACTACTTATATTTTATAAAATTCTGTTCAAGTAAGATGACATCTATGCAGAGAAATATGTTTATGTATCTCAAACTATATTTTCCCAGATTTTTTGGTCAACCTCTTATACATCCATTTTTTCGAGTAATCAAGTTTCTTTATTGTTGGTTTTGATTTAATATTTTATAATAAAATGATAAGAGGAAAATATTAATGTATTCGGCTACTATTTCGTATCATTTCAATGACATCTTGATAGTTTTTTTTCAATGTACCATTATTGGGAATAGATTTTGGTAATGAAACAAAGAGATAAGAAAGCTAAAACTATGTGAGGTGGAGTAGCATCCGCATTTTAGATAAAGTACATATATATACACCCCATTTTCACTAAGAAAACAACATTACCCTCAATCATTCACTTGCAATTTGAAGTGGTGGTCCCATTTCTTTTTATTTTATTTTTTATTTTTATTTTCACTTCTATTTAATATCCAGTTGCCATGATTAAGTTTTTCACATATTATGGTTTGGTCTATTATGTGTATCCCATAAACATTGAAGGCATTATGTTTTCTTTTTCATTTTTAGATTTTAATTCTGTAGAAATAAACAAAACTGGTTAGAGAGAGAGAGAGAGAGAGAGAGAGTAGCAACGTTGCTACCCACTCTTTGTCGACGAGGGTCATGGCTTCGATGGCCCACCCTTGAATGCCGTTGGCCAGAGCAAGCATTTGTGTGGGAGCAATCACGCTTGCTTAGTGATGGGTCGCTCACCTGCTTCAATTAGCCAGGCAAGACGTTGCCGAAATGATATCGAGCTCGATGAGGGATGAGAGTGTTGAAAATTATCCATAAAAGATTTTATGATAAGAAAACTTAACCCAACCCAAGTATCTAATGAGTTCATTTATCTATGTAGAGGCTCATATTTAATCGATCCAGGAGGTAAATTCAGATTCTACAAGCATATAATCAAATTTTACTGTTTAGAAAACAGTAGAAAGAGGTGTGGAACTAAAGTAAGTTCTACAATTTGGTCATGTTGAGACTAAAAATGCAACATTTGTTTTTTTTTTTTTTTTAGGTGGGGGGGCGTTGTACGAGTTGTCTAAAAACCCTGACAAATTTTTCTCGGTGCATGATCATTTCTACGTTGATAGATGCAAAAGCAAATTGATATGATTAGATGCAGATGCTTCGATCAAATATATATAGACAATATTACGATAATGAGAAACAACCTATGATTTTATCTCAAAAGGAAATATATAGATGTAGCCGCATCATCCATCGGCCACCACCACAGACTAAGCATCGCTGCCACAACTATCACAGATGACAACATTTGTACTAGGAACCCCTGCAATCAAAAAGGATAATGACAACTTTAGAAATTTGGAACGAGGTACAACTTGAAGGGAGAAATTGTATGTATTATACTTTTTTGGTGGCTTCTCCGAAAAAGCACCACTCACCCTCTATCCTTTTTATATATTAGAACACCAATGAAAACATCCCACACTTAACACGCACATGTGGAGTCCTGAGGACTCCTTCTGACAACATTAAAATGAAACAACAAAAGTCCACAAAGCTAAAAGAAAAAACTGACAAACAACAAATGAGACAGACATAAAGTCTTTGCTCCTTTTGACAATGAAGAAACCTCGTGCTCTTTGACAAAAAAAGAAGAAGAGGAGCTCCCTTTTCGATATGAAAGCATGTACATCTTGTTGAATGGTGGAGGCGCTACTCAAACATAGCCCACCATAAATTATACTAATTTCCTTTGGCCTTCAATCTTCTTCTGACACTCATCATAAATCAAGACACAAGTCATGAATGTGCTCAAATCCAGCAATCAATTTTATATTATTCTAACATACTGTGATCAGCCTTGATTCACCACACCATAGCCATAAAAACAGACCACGTCGTCGACATGGCCAGTGTCAATCCAAAACTCTTGTCCTCACTCGGGTGGATCTTCGAAGGAGGTCACACCCTCTCGATCCGAGCCGTGGCCTCTAGATTCGGGGCCGCCGGTTTTTTTTTTTTTTTTGGGGGGGGTGGGGGCGGGGCGGGGGCAACGGACGTCGTCAGTCGGAAATTTTATTATTTTAAACCGCAGGGCGGGGAAAAGTACACTTTGCATTTGGAAATTGATATTGGATGATCGGGTACAGAAGGAAGATCTAGTACCTATACCATTCTACTTCTTCACTACAATCTGGACCCTAGCCCCATCATCCACGTCGAATTGCTTTCCCAAGCCCAGATGGTTCAACAGAAACCAGACAATGGTCAGAAGTTCTCCGCCCTTGCTCGGTTGTTCTGCGCTGACATCGACCTTGCAGTGGTTCGCAGCATACGACAGTAACTCGACCCACATTCCTCCCATTATCTCCCATCTCCTTTGCCCGTGCTCTCTCAAGCAATTCGCCAGGGAACAGGCAACGAATAGCACGGACCTGCTCGTGTAACCTTTGACATAAACTGGTTTAACCGGCGTGTCAACGGAGAGGATCTTCTGGCAAGTGTTTTTCAGATCCTTCAGCTCCTTTTTTTTGATAAATCTCTTGGCTTCCGCACAGGTGTCTTGGAACATCAACTGCCAGTTGGACGAGAAGGCGGACATCATATTTGGTTGCAAGGCCAGAAGATAAAACACATAGTCTGAGAGTGCCTTGCATACTTTTCGCTTGTCGCTGTCCTCATCTTTGCCGTCTTCTTCACAGCAGAGTGTAGTGGCTACATGCCACAGTAGGACGCTTTCGATGTAGGGAACTTCAACAATGCTACGGTACAACTCGCTGCTCGGATCTATGCCGGCGTCTGAAAGAGCCCAACTGCCTCGGTGAGAAGAAATCTTCGAAGCAGTTTCAACATCCTTGGCGACCAAGGATCTTCTTCTCAACTCCTTGAAAATGAACTCCTTTAGATTGTCATCCACCACATCCTTCTGCTGCCAAAAACTTAGCCTAATCTTATCCAGACGACCTCTCATTCGCACAAGTTCGGCAATCTTGTTAAGCAAATGGCTCTCTTTATGCAGACAGAATCCTATTAAATCACATTGGGACACCTTTCCTGACCACCTCTTTCTTCCCTTCATCTTTTCCAAAATGGGATCGTACCATTTGCTTTCGATGGCGATGGCAGTTCGATCAGATAACAACAGTGTGATGAGGGAGATGACATCGAGGGTAACTGCCCCAGAGAACAGTAAATAGGTGATGATGACGTCCGAGTTGCGGAGTCCATCCTTCTCAACTTTATAGAATGAGGCGAAGGCACTCAAGATGGAGCAGTAGCTGATGAGGCGCCAGCTCCATCCCCATTTGTATCTTAAAACAAATGTCTTGGTGTGGAGGATCTCATAGAGGAAGCTGAGCTCCACTTCTACCAGCCGAAAAGCGTGTAGGGCCTCCTGGTCGAGAAAGAAGTCACGGCTCTGCTGCCGCTCTTTGGCGGTGAAGACGTAGCCGACCACGAGTCCCTTGAAAACCTTAAACAACTGGTACCCAGTTTCGAGGATCGCCCTCGCTGATGATCCCTCATCGGTCATGGCTGCATTCTCGTTGGGAGCTCGAGGTGAGCATTCGCTTCCGCGCCGATCGATCGTCACGAACTGCGTGGGCATGCCACTCAGTTTGAAGGAATTGTAGATCTCCATAACATTCTCATATTCAGGTCCTGGATCTGGCTTCCGGAATACCGAATCCCCGAATCCATTCAAGCTCGCTGCATATAGAGCTAGTATTCGCTCGGCGTACCTGACGGTCCCTGCAAAAGGCACGAGCACAGTCGACAGCAACAGCAGCTCGTCTTTTGGAAGCGACTTGAAGAACACGTAAAGGGCGGCAAGATCCTGCAGAACGAGCCCGCAAAGGTGCCTAGGCCACAGCTCGTTGTCCTGGAGAGAGAAGGAACTGATGGTGTCGGGGCCTCCCAAATGGAGTAGAAGGAAAGGCGCCCACAAAGTCACGATATCGGAGTTCTCGGAGAGCCCGCAACCCTTCATTTGCTTGCCGGAAATCTTGCCCACCGTGGCGGCGGCCACCCAGTCGGCAAGCAAGTAGACTGTCCAGATCGACGAGATCACAATCACGTTTCCGGTGCGTTTCCTCCAGGGGGTCAGCAGAGTCAGCACGACCTGGAGCGAGAGACTGACCAGCATGAACGCCCGGATTTCCCATTTGTCCCACAGCAACTTCAACTTGTCCGAAACCGAAAGCTCCATGATTGGACTTCAGTGCTTTGGCTCGCTCTTACTCACCTTCGCTCTGCTCCTCTTCCCTCGGCCTTATAACTCCTTTCCCCATGGTTAACTATTCATCACCAATTAATACACAGGCTCCGTTTGTTTCAGGCCCAGAAAATAATCATTTATATTGCTAACAAAGATCATAAACGAAAATTATTTTCATCGTCTATGATAATATTTAGATATAATTATTGCGGGTGATGAAAATATTTTTTAATTAGCTAAGTAATCTAAGTGATATGAGCGAACATTTTAAAGAATATATTTTCCAAGTTATTTGTTTTTTCACAAAAGAAATGGAGCAATACTTTAGAGTTATGCTTCTTATAATAAGGTTGATCTACCAAACTGACATAATCTCTTATTATGATCATATGTTTCGTAGTTTTGTACATTGAGTCTTGCTAAAAAATATCAACAACTCATCTCGTCATTTGAGGGAGAAATTGTATTGCTTATCAGGTTGTAGAGGACAGATTATTAATGTTGCCAATATACATACATATATATGTTATTGATGTTATATATATATTGTTTTTTTAGCATATGCAACATAAAGTTAGTATTAACTAAAAGGATGCCGGTTGATTGCTTGGGTCTATATTTGTTATTTTATTTTAAATGTTGGCGAGGATGTGAATCGTTGTAAGAGAAATAAATAAAATAACAAAGAATTACAACAAAATAATAAATATTCACATCAACAAAATTCTCCCTTAAAGTTTATAAGGGAAATTTATTGAAAGTGAATCCCAACCCAAGCATATAAGTTTATCCTTTGATTGAAAGAAAATATGAGACATTAAATTGCAATATAATACAAAGGGTCCTACTAATATGACGGTACTGTTATTTACCAAAAATAACGGCGCTATAGTGACCACAAAATCCCATTTATGAGGATTTGGTGGCTGGAACTTGGAAAGTTAGAGAGATTTTTAAGCCCATGTCACTACAAAGATATTGAAAACCAAATTCATGGGGTATTATTATTTATTAGGAATGACAAAATCCTGAAATATTGAAATTAGAAATTTTTTTGTAGTTCCATTTAGTGGTATAAAAATGATTTTTCCTCAGAATACTTTCATCCAAATACCAAAAAAAAAAAAAAGAATAAAAAAAAATGCATGGATTACATACAAGACAAAACTATCCTCACTTTTCAAATGAGAAAATTTCACAAACTTTTACTTAAGGGATAAAATAACCCACAATAAATTCACTAAAATCATCAATTTAGAACACTAAATTTTAGATAAGAAGAACTCGGTTCGCTAACCTTGCTCTTGCGATTCGGGGATTTTTTTTTTTCTAATAGACAAGTTGTTGATTAAAAAACTGCTAGTGTAAAAATGTTTAGCAAACAGTGCTGCTATTAATAGTAATCTTACGTTATTTTCTCTTGAAATAAAAATGTTCAGAAATTTTTTCCCTTTTTTGGCACTTAATTTAAATAGATCTTTTTTTTTTGGTAAATAAAAAAAAAGAGAAAGATATATTTAAATTTACAACACCGATAATATTTTCCCTTTTTTGGCACTTAATTTAAATATATCCAACACCGATAATATTTACAATTTTCTTTTCTATTTTGGTTTTTTTTTTTTTGGGCTAATAGGAGAAATCCCCACGTACACGGGACGGTTACTCTAGCACTACCAATGCAAATACAGGCAGTATCTTGAGCACGTAAATAATGTGAATCGACAAGAAGCACGGATACATAAAGTAAAAAATCCAGATTCCCGCTCTTAATAGAACCTAAGTACGATTTTTCTCTAATCTAACTATATTCTAAACTTATAATGAAAGTCAAGTAAACCGAGCATCCCTTAAGATCCACGCTCCCACCAGCAGCACCACCATACTCATCATCCCTCTCTAAACCAAGCGACGGAGGGAGAGAGAGAGAGAGATGCAGCAGCCGACCGTGTTATACCTCGGTCACCCTCACCGTCTTACTGTCCTCGAGGATATGTCCGGCTCCGCTTCTTCTCCCTGTAAGGAGTGTGGCCGTCCCTGCGACTCACGGTCGGGCTTTCGCTGTGCCCAGTGCGACTTCAACCTCCATCTCCTTTGCGGCCCCTTGCCGACAAGGATCAGCCTGCCCGACTTGCTCGATGAGCACCTCAGCCTCGCCGATTCATATGCCGAGGATGACTCCGGTGAGTACTACTGCGACCTCTGCGAGGAAAAAAGAGATCCGAGGGAGTGCGTTTATCACTTGGAAGAATACTATTTCGTGCACCTAAACTGCGCGATGCCAGAGGTACGCTTGGTTCTTTCAAAGCTCTGCATCCTTGCCCAGTTCATCTCTGCAATCATGTTTCATTTTTCACCCGACAGGAGAAGAACAGTCCCTTTTTCCAGTGAATTTTCTTCTCTGGAAATGCTTACAAATAAACCATAACCACAAATAAGTCAACATCAACTCGTTTAAGTGATAGCTCGTCTGCCCTTATGATAGATGGTGGTAAACCCGTTTCGCAAGGATAGGATGACGATGGTTTGTTCCTTTCCTTTCATCAGTTATGCTGGTTATTGACATTTCCTCTCTGCTTCTTTTGGTATTTTGCCTCCAAAGTAGCATTATTTGCTTGAATTGTGACCAGATCGCTGGAAAAAATGACATTCTGGTGCATCCAAATCTGCTGGATCCCTCTCCTAAGACCGGGAGGAGGAAGTTAGATAACCTCTCCATGCTTTTGATATACCTTGTATTGAATTTATTTCACCAGTTGATACTACCGAACAAACTGATGATTCTTTAATAGGTATTGAGCTCACTTAAGGGAGAGAGAGGGGATGTGGAGTTGAGGACCTTGGGCAAACTTATTCCCGGCCAGGTCATTGGCGAAGGGCCGATCTCTAAAACCATTGCTCAGCAGGAAAAGCAGATGACGGACTCTACTCAGACTTTGAAGGAGATACACGATTCCTTGGATGAGAATGAGAACATGGAATTTGATAATCTGTCAATACCTCCTGCAGATGATTCATCAGACTATAAGACGATGATTCCCTACGCAGGCGACGTCTTAGAGCAGCTCTTAAAGAGGCTTAATGCTGTTCCAGTACCGCGGGAAGAATTGATCAGGTTCTATAACTGGGACGCCAAGGTTGTCAAGGTTGAAGGGCACCAGGTCACTTGGGATTTTGCCTACATCATGAAGAGATTGATGGACAAACATAAGGAATTGATTGCCGAATCCAGCTTGAGTCCTAAAGTGAAGACCTTTGTGTTCGTCTTGCTGTGTGACCTCGTGTACAGCATGTACACGACTAACATCGAGGATGTCACCGAACGGATGCTTATGAACTGGTGGGGGCACTTGAAGGTTGTGCAGCGTGCCAAATTCCATGTGCAATTTGTGACTAATCAACTAAACAGAGTAGTGGGGGCCTACTTTGGTCTTGTGGCGAAGAAATTCAAAGAAGGCACCATGGCTTATTTGGATGAAAAGATTGACAAACTCTCAAAGGAGCTTGATGAGCTCAGGGAGAGACGGGAGCAACATGAGAAAATCGTAGAATCTGCATCGATGACTGTAACAAGGTGCTTGGCTGAGGCTTCGGCTCTATCGTGGAAAACAGTAGGCGCTGATCTAATTTAACGAATTTGGCGTAATACTTGGCTACACTATGTATCATCCTTCGTAACTCCTGGTTTTCCAGGTTACCACTTCGAATATGGGGAATATTGTAACTTCTGTTTCTCCAGTTTATGTCGCACTTTTGTCAACACATTACATTATCTGATCTTATCTTTATTTAAACAATAGCGCGCAGATACAAACAGTGTGCGCAATGACTTCTATTAGACCACTCCTGGACAACTTGGAGAACATATCGTTTTGCAGATAATCTCACACGCTCGTGCACACTCGGACACTGTCTTTGAAACAGATCAAGAAAGCTGGAACTGAATACAATTCAACCATTCACAGTTGATTTATGTTCAATCTATGGAAACTCCTGAAATGAAAGAGAACGATTGCAGAAGTTGCGTAACTGAGCTCTTCTGGGTCTGAATGTCACATACTTTGAAACCATTGTTTCCTTGTGGTCTAAGATCCGCATTATGTCTGTCATTCCCGCTTGAATGATGTCCACTTCTTTGGTTGCAAACTGAAAATCAACGCAGGTGAGCTCCTGAACGTTGTGTATCGTTGACGGTATATGATTTAGAGTTACCATGCCGTTAAAAGAGAAGGTGAGGACGAAACCGACATAAGAACGCTAAAAAAGAACTGCCTACCTTTTTCCAGCGACGGGCGACAAAGCTTGCATGTATATTTTCGAGCACACTTCCAATAATTTCAAGTTCAACATCGGTTAGATTAGTAAAGGCTGCTCATGCCATGGGAGTGACGGAAATTCACTGGAGCGCTGTTGGAACCAAAAAATTATAGCAACTTTTGGAAGTTTGGAATGAGGCACAAATGAAGACCGGAGAGAGAAATAATGGAAATGCAAATGCTCTTGGCTTCGGTGTTACTACAAATCTGAAGTCCACAACCTTTTAAAGAGGTTGGAAGTGTACATAGCTTAACTAACATTAAATGAAGAAAACAAGAAGGTCCACAAAGCTGAAGAAAAAATGCACAACAATAAATGAGACAAAGACATGAAGTCTTTGCTCCTTCTAACAAAGAAGAAACCTTACGTTCTTTGACTAAAGAAAGACAAATACGACCTCCCTTTTCAATATGAAAGCAATTACTCATTATTGAATGGTGGAGGAGCTACTCAAACATAGCCCACCATAAATCGTGCTGAGATTCATTCGTCTTCAATCTTCTTCTGATACCCACCATAGATCAAGCATCTTGAAGAAACTAACAACAAATCCAATGTGCTCAAATTTCAACAATTAATTTTATATTATTCTAATAGCCTCCCTTAAAATTGATTTTTGAATTTAACAACACCTAGCATCGTCTATAATTTTTCAAACAAATCCACCTTCAATGGTGAAAGTGCTAGTACAAACACCTAGAGGGGGGTGAATAGGTGTGAAGACAAATTTTCAATAATACAGTGAAAAACTTTACTTTTAACCTGAGTTTGGTCATCAATAGACTTTGCAGAGGAAATCAGATTCTAACAATTAAATATAATTACGAATAAAATAAAAGAATTCAGGGAAGAGAATAAGAATACAATGTTTATAGTGGTTCGGCTTAAACCAAGCTTGCATCCACTCTCCCGCACTGACAGCCCACCAGCTGGATTTCATTATGAATTAAAAGAGGTGTTACAATCTCACGTCCTTGATTCCACAGTGTAGAGATTTTGCTACACTTCCTCAAGGTCTCATCAGTATCTAATCTCTCTTTTGAGTACGAATTTACACTCAACAATTGAATAAGCAAAGTACAAAGAGTTTTAGATTTTGAAATTTTTCTATCTCGCACACTCTCGAATAACTAGAGCGTCTTCCTTTATAAACTCCTCAATGCTTTCATAACTGTTGGCACCTTCCAAATGAGTTTTTCCAATCTACCCGTTGGATTAGGGAGATCTCAAGTTATTTAAGGAATATGAAGATAGCCCACCAATCCTGCTCGTTCACACAATCAGGATCTAGGGTTTCCATAAGTAGAACCTTCTAAGTATACTTCACCAATCAACGGATCTTAGTTACTCGAATCAATTTTAATACGAATAATAGATCTTGAGATGCCATCCCAGCCATGAGAACTTCTTTAGTCACACGAATCAAATCTTTAAAGATATACTCGCATCTGGATAAGTCTTCTTCGTTCGTCTAGAAACTGTCAATAAGGGCAGACTTTAAGTCTTGAGTCTGGTGGTCTTCAGACTTTGACGATAGAGTCTAGAAGTCTTCAGATTAGACTAAAGGAAATGTTTGGTCAACTTCAAAACAAATAATGAAGTTTTCTCCAACAATCTCCCCCTTTTTGATGGTGACAAAACTTTCCTGCAGATTTGGATACTTTTGACCTGCAAGACAATACTTAAGCAAACAAAGATATCTCATAAAAGATAAATGAATTAGGATAAAGATAGTATTGAATCTGCATCAACAGGAAATGAGTTAGTTCTGTAAAAACAACTATCTTTACCATAAATATCAACAATGCTTAAGATACTACAAGCATTAGACGATCAAAACATAGTCCAAACCAGTCACACCAATAAAAAATAAAGTCAAATCTAAAAGTCAAATCTGCACCATCTTCTCCCCCTTTTTGGCAACATCAAAAAGGTAGAGACGGAAAAGAGAATTGGATAAAGTTAAGATTGTTTTGGAACGCGAACAAGCTAGAAATCTCCCATCGACTGGACAGTCTCCTCTAGCTTTCTCATATCCTCCTTCAGTTGCGCTACTTTCTCACCCTTGACAGTTGCTTGAACTTGAAGATTAAAGGCTTGAACTTGATCGTGCAATGAAACTGAAGTGGCTTGATTAGCATTCCGCATGTTCTCAAATTCACATCCCAAAGCATAAATCTGACCTCTGATCTCCAAAAGAACTTCAAGCAATCTTTTAAAGTCTCGCCGAGTTATTGGTTTGAGTGCTTGCTTCATGATTAGTTTGAGGAGTATTGACAGATGATGGAACTTCAGCATGAACATCCAGACTTGGAGATGAAACCTCATTAGCTTCCTTAGGAAATTGAGAGGCATATACATCTTCTGGATCAGCAGGAGAACGACTGACATCATCATTGGTAAAAGCAAGTGAAAGAGTACCTCTTTTATCAGCAGCTCCCCGTGTTTCATTGTCTTCAGGTGGAGAGAAGTACTCTTCATGCTCTAGTTCTTCTTCAATCCCACCATAATCTTGTCCTTCATCCTTTGCTGGAGAATCACCATGACTTTCTCCTTCTATTTGTACTCCTCTTTGCTCTTCTTTTGCGGTTCTTCCTTCTTCTTCTTCTTTGCTCATCAATTCCCTCTCTTCACTCCTCTGCTCTGTTTCCTCTCTGTCTTGGTTTTCTCTATCCTCAGTCTCTGGAACAAGACGTTGTAAGTTCTTTAAGGCAAGAGCGGAAATGGTGATGTCATCCTCATCTTCTTCATCCTGCAAGATGAGTGCTCTCATCTTCTTAGATGGAGTTGTCATGGGCTCCTTGTCTTTCCGTTTTGCAGCCACAGGGTCTTGACGAGTCTTAAACGGGGATGTCACGCCCCGAACCTCGAGCGCGCCAACATCCCACCATGGTCATTCAAATGCGACGTTCCCAGGTTAAGTCGCCGACCCAATCAAATCTTTAATGCACATGCGGAAGCATATTATAAAACCCCGACAACATTTAACTTACGGGATAGAAAAGCGGGAAGCAAAATCACCACATAACACTTTCATAATTTAACGAATTACAAACGAGAGGTCTACGGCCAATAGTCTACAAAGGACCGGCTCTTAAAATGAACTGTCCTACGACCTACAAGTCGGACACGTTCTCCAATCCTCCCGACTTCACCTCTCGCAACTCCTCAAGACCAACCAAAGCTATCCGGCCGCTCCGTCCACTGGGGACCTGAAATTTTAATCCCCAAACCGGGATGAGACAATGTCTCCAGGCAAGTTCGACCCCCTAAACTCCTATTAGAAAGAAAATACGCCCGAGTGTCCTAGCCACAACACACGTAAGACTTACCTCGCATTAACCTTCATCCGCGTTAGCACAGTTTATATAATTCAACCACGTGCAATTATAATAACCAACCAACTGCAGCACAATCACATCATCAGAACAATTCAACCACTTGGATCGTCTCAGCGATCAATCGACTCGGCCGATTTCATGTCATTCTAGCAAATCAATCATTGCTCTCAACTACGGCCCTACTCGGCAAATTTAAATCGGTGGCATCACGGCCCCACTCGGCGCGACCTTTAACAGGTGGCAATTCACGGCCCCATTGGGCGCGACCTCTAATAGGTGGCATATCACGGCCTCATCGGGCACGACCTCTAATAGGTGGTTTATCACGGCCTCTCTGGGCACGACCTTTCATAGGTGGTTTATCACGGCCTCTCTGGGCACGACCTTTCATAGGTGGTTTATCACGGCCTCTCTGGGCACGACCTCTAATAGGTGGTATTTCACGGCCTCATCGGGCACGACCTCTTGTAGGTGGTTTTTCACGGCCTCATCGGGCACGACCTCTCCAAGGTGGTTTTTCACGGCCTCTCTGGGCACGACCTCTAATAGGTGGTTTATCACGGCCTCTCTGGGCACGACCTTTCATAGGTGGTTTATCACGGCCTCTCTGGGCACGACCTTTCATAGGTGGTTTATCACGGCCTCTCTCGGGCACGACCTCTAATAGGTGGTATTTCACGGCCAATCTCTCATCAATTTCTACACTTAGGATTTCATAAAGAATCCCTATAAATCACAATCACACTCAATTCATCACAACCAATCATCAATTTCAAATTCTACTAGCACAGCAACGATCGGCACGAAATTCTGAGCAACCGGGCTCAAAAATAATTTTTTCCATTTTTTTTTTTTTATAATAATATTTTAATAATTTCTGAATTAATATAATATTATAAATTTCCAGAATTCGAAATCTTTAAATAATTCAAAAATAAAACCTATTATGTCACATCAAGGCTTATATTAATATAAGCATTCCTTTAGCCTTAAATAAAACCCACTTAAGTTAATCAAGCACATTAATATAATATACATTTACATAAATTAAACTAACCACCTAAATACACTTAACATAAACTAAACACCCATAAAGCATCATTAACCCTCTAATTAGGGTTTAGTGAGGTAAACTCACCGGATTAGCGAAACCGAGCGGACCAAAACGACGGGGACGACGCGAGGATCGACTTTCCTCAAAGCGGGCCGAGCATCCGGGCTCGGGAAGGCGGCCAAAACGGCCCACGAAGGGGCTGCCATACCCATTTTCCGCAACTTCCGGTGGGCTGGGGTTGGGGGCGGATCCGGCGGCGATTCGGCGGAGGAAAGGGCGGAGGAGGACCGACGGTTGCTTGGGCGGTGAGGCGGCGACGAACGGCGGTGCACGGCGGCGACGAACGGCGGTGCACGGCGGCGACGAACGAGCTCCGGTAGCTCTTGCGCGAGCGAACAGCCAGCGGCTCGGGACGACGAGCCGGGCGAAGCGGGCGGAGGAGCGGCGGCGACGAGCGGCCGAGCGGGTGGCCGGTTTAGCGAGCGAGCAGGCCGGCGAGTTGCTTGGCGGCGTCCAAGGAAGAAGAAGAAAACATCCATGGAGGAATCGCACGGGAGAGGGAGAAGAGAGGGAGGAGAGAGAAGAAGGAAGGCCAATTTCTTTTCCTTTTTCCCTTTTCTTTAATCCAACAAATTGGCCCACCACATGACCTCATGGTGACATCACACTCCACTCACCCAATCCCCCACAACCTTTTCCAATGGGTGCAATTTATTTTTCCGCCGGGGCATAAATCTTGTGCATCAAATTCTTCAATTACAATCAATCCACGTCCAATTAAGTCCAGATTGAAGTCCATAAAATTAATTCAATGTCACCACACTTCAATTCACATCTTCACTTGTCCGTAGAATCAACTTAAGTCCCAAAAGCGCGACCAAAGACGAGCCTACTAATTTCTCGGACCAAATTAGCCATTCTCTCGATTTAATTGCCGAAAAACTCGATTGCATGAAAAATCTTCTAAAGATAAGTCAATGATCCTAAAATGATTTGTGACACACCCAGTCTTCCAATTTCTGAATTCTATCTAAATTTCACGGTTGATTTCAATCTGGTGCGATTCCAGCACGTCCTAACCTATCGAGTAGCTTTCGGGAAATTTTCTTGCATCCGACCCGAGGGTGATCGGTCCCCAAGTTTGACGTTAAAATCCCTTAATTGCTTCGTCTAATAGGCTAGTCCTCTCATGAGTGGCCAACTCAGAGAGACGTACTCTATGCACAGATGAAATGCCCGACTCAATCAGCTGAAAATAGAATTAGAAAAATCGGGATGTCACAACTCTTCCCCTCTTATAAAAAATTTCGTCCTCGAAATTTAAACATTTACCAATTCTTAACAAAAAGGTGGGGGTACAGTCGTCTCATATCATCTTCTCTTTCTCAGGTTGCTCCTTCATTCTCGCCGTCTTGCTATCCCGGATCCTCTGCGCCGACGAAACATTTCCAAATTAACCGGACCAATTCTTGATTCCCAAAAGACTAAGCACTTGTCCATCTTTACAAAAATGAAAGCTGCAAAAATTTTGGTTCTTTTCTTTTTCCCCTTTTTTTTTTTTTTTTTTTTTTATTTTTCCACAAAGCGGCTAACTCGCGTCGGGGATTCGAACTCCCGACTTCGGACTGTGGCTTCACCCCGGGATACCAACTCGGCTAGAGGCGCCGACGGTGCTCCAAACCGCTTTCTTTTTCTATTTAAGGCCAAATTTCCTATTTTGAACCCAAATTTCGATGGATTCCGATTTAAATGTTGCTTCATCTCCATTTCCTTATCCAAACACGATGTCCCTTTCTTAGGCGACATTTAAGGAAAAATATATTTCCCCTACTTGAAATTCCAAGGTCTGCGATACTAATCTGCGAAGCTAAACTGGCGATTCTGAGCAATCTTTAAACTGTCTCTGATAATTGCGACTGAATCACTGATTTCTGAACCAACTCTGGACCTGCGATTTTCTGATCTCTGATCTCATCTCAACCGACTGAAGTCCTGTACACTCGCTTCCGCACCGATTAAAAAGAAACTATCGACGATCTACAAACGAGAACCTCGGTCAAGATCGATATAACTCGACACCGACACTCTATGCAAACGAATTATCGATGCACAAACACCTCTCGCATGCTTAATCAAATCAAGACCCTTTAGCACAGTCCACAAGGTGGGCTGATTTCATCAGTCTGTCAATTACTACCCAAAATGAGATTATTAACACACAGACTCCTCGATAGACCTGTCACAAAAATCTATTGTGACGTGATCCCACTTCCTCACGGAGATATCGAAAGATTACAAAGGTCCTCTCGAATTGCAAAACCGTGCTTTCTCTTGCTAGCACATCTGACACTTGCGACCTGTCAGTGATATCTATCTTCACAACGGTCTACTAATCCTGTTGATGCAAATTCGGACTCATCTTTGTACTGCCTGGACAATGCTGAAGCTGCTACAACAAGTTTCCGATAAGATCTCTTCTTTAATCTCGGTATCATCAATTACACACAATCGTCCTCAGAACCTTAGCGTTACGCCCCGGAAATCGAAGATCAACCTCTCTCTCATCTCGCATTCTCTTATAGAGTCTTCGAATTTCGAATCTGTCCATTGAAACATTTTGATTCGACCGAACTTTCGGCTCAATTCTCGAGAGTAGTCATAAGATTCAAAAGTGATTTACCTTAGATTCGAAATTCGAATTTCGAACTTTCTTAAATAAGATCCAATCCTTGAGTACCAACTGTGCAACTAAGGACTCTCGACTCAGTGCATCTGCGACTTTACTCACCTTTCCAAAGTGATACAAAATATCATAGTCATAATCCTTAATGAGTTCCATCCGGCGACGACATCTCATATTCCACTCCCGAGATCTCAACTGACGGGACGCATATGCAACAACCCTATCATGTTGTGTCAACACACAACCCAATCCTTTAAAAGGCGCATCACTGTAAATCTCAACCCTCCTGGACCAGATGGAACAGTTAGCACAGGTGCGGTAGTTAGCTCTTGCTTAAGCTCTTGAAAACTACACTCGCACTTACCTGTCCACACAAACTTTTCTTACTTCCTCAGTAGTCGAATCCACTGCAACGCTGACGCTGAAAACCCTTCCATGAAACTTCTGATCTTAGTCATTGTAGTCAATCTCGCCAACTATTCACTTTTTGCTTTAATCTCGGACGGGGTCTACGGAGATTTCTTTGCCTGAAATCCCGTGACCTAGGAACGCAATACGAGTCATCCAAAACTCGCATTTGCTAAACTTATTGTAAAATTCAAGAGTCCTCAAGGTCTGAAATATCATCTTCTAAAGTCTCTTGCGCTCTTCAGCACTCTTTGAACACCCCAGGATAACTTCACTGAGCACGATCACAACTGATTCAAGTACTCTTAAACATTCTGCTCATTAGACTTGAACAAACAGCTAAGGTGTACATCAAACCACTCGGTATTACAATGAACTCATAACTGCCGTATCGAGCGCAAGATGCTAACTTCAGTATGTCTTTCTTCCCGATCCTCAATTGATGATACCCTGACCTCCAGTCGATCCTGAAGAATATCGATGTACAAACACAACGAACTGACTTTCTTCTTCACGAATAGAAAAGATGCTCCCCAAGATGATGCACTTTGGAACGTATGAATCCTCTATCCAACACTTCCTGCATCTGCACCTTCAGTTCTTTTAACTCGAGTAACACCATCCGGTAAGGAGCCTTAGGGACCGGCTCTGTTCCGGGTACTAATTCAATCACGAACTCTATTTCTCTTTCTGCCAGCAGACCTAGCAATTTTTTTTTTTTTAGGAAACACCTTAGATAACTTCGTACCACGATTCGAGCGTTTTCATAATCGGCTCCTCAACCGACGCATCCATTACGGTTGCCATGAAGATTCGATAACCAACAACCCGAACCAAATCATCTTTGGTGGCGGATAACAAGGGTTGAAGATCCTTTCAAACTTTCGCAATTCAAAACTTTCGCACGCTAATTGAACAAAAACTTATATCACTACCGCGATTCAAACAGCGAGAAAGTTCCTTAAGCCAAATCTTTTTATAAATGACTTCCAAGTCATACTTAAGCAAACCCCTTTTAAGTACAGCTATAGCCAGAGATTCATATTTCTATTACTTTATCACCGATCCGAAAATCCTACAACCTTGACTGAAAGTTCTGATGCATTACTCTGCATAAAACATCTCATAAACATTCTTATTCTGATTGATGCATGGTCGATCCCTTCATGCTCCTCTAGCCATCCTAGTGGCATCCTATCTGCAGTAACGGTGCTTACACTTTCCTAAACTTACACGGACAGTTCCTAACTCCATGTTGTGTCTGGCCACATTCAAATCATGCTCCTTTTTACCCCGACACTAGGCGACTCAAAGCTCCTTTCCACAAACTCGGCACACAATCGAAAGTCCTCTACCTCCCATCAAGTGACATCATGCACCATTCCTTGCACCGGGGTCCATTCCCGCACCCCACTAAACATCCCGAAGCATGCTTCCTCTACTCCGTCTTATCAACGAGAGATGCGAAACAAACTGTGGTTTCATCTCGTCTATACGAACAATCTTTGATCAAATGGCCTTACGGCGACATTTGTAACAAGTCATTTCCCTCTTACAAAGACGGGACATATCCATGTCCTTTCTTACAAGCATGACACACATCGATCGAGATGAGCACTGACTTTCCAATTCTACTCTTCTGGTTGGGTGAAACATGGCACATTTCTTCTGACATCGGCCTTTCTCCCCGATCGATTTCCATCTTTGTCTAAACTGAACCCTGACTCAGATACAGCGGCTTGATCCTCGATCACAACTCCAGTTAGGCCTCGACGGGCGCAACAACAACGGTGGTCACAACACCGCGGCGGGTAGAAACAACGGCAACGGCGGCGGTTCGGTCTGAACTTACCGACCCAACAAGCTTCCAAGGAACACTAGCGCTTGAACGATCCCAACGAACCTAAGATCGTTCGGTCTTTGCCGCTACACTCTAAGTACCGACTTGCGGCGGTACTCTCACACTGCGCCGGTCTAAGCTGCGCTCTACCTCGGATACCAACTCTTGTCGGCATCCTACCCCGAGGTATAGGTCCTACCGACCTTCTCCAAGGAGTCCTCCACTCTGGTCACTCATCCTACAAAGTTCTTTATAGACACTGTTTTCGATTCCAACATCGGGTTAGAATTTGAGTGACCCCACAAACAAGCTACCAAGCGACTATCAACCACATGCATCGGCATATTAAAAGCCTTTCCTACTAACTATCCCATGACTCATCGCACCTTATCACTCCATACACAGACCATGCTCTGATACCACTTAAACGGGGATGTCACGCCCGAACCTCGAGCGCGCCAACATCCCACCATGGTCATTCAAATGCGACGTTCCCGGGTTAAGTCGCCGACCCAATCAAATCTTTAATGCACATGCGGAAGCATATTATAAAACCCCGACAACATTTAACTTACGGGATAGAAAAGCAGGAAGCAAAATCACCACATAACACTTTCATAATTTAACAGAATTACAAACAGAGGTCTACGGCCAATAGTCTACAAAGGACCGGCTCTTAAAAATGAACTGTCCTACGACCTACAAGTCGGACACGTTCTCCAATCCTCCTGACTTCACCTCTGCAACTCCTCAAGACCAACCAAAGCTATCCGTCAGCTCCGTCCACCGGGGACCTGAAATTTTAATCCCAAAACCGGGATGAGACAATGTCTCAGCAAGTTCGACCCCTAAACTCCTATTAGAAAGAAAATACGCCCGAGTGTCCTAGCCACAACACACGTAAGACTTACCTCGCATTAACCTTCATCTGCGAGTTAGCACGGTTTATATAATTCAACCACGTGCAATTATAATAACCAACCAACTGAAAGACAATCACATCATCGTAACAATTCCAACCACTTGGATCGTCTCGGCGATCAATCGACTCGGCCGATTTCATGTCATTCTAGCAAATCAATCATTGCTCTCAACTACGGCCCTACTCGGCAAATTTAAATCGGTGGCATCACGGCCCCACTCGCGCGACCTTTAACAGTGGCAATTCACGGCCCCATTGGGCGCGACCTCTAATAGGTGGCATATCACGGCCTCATCGGGCACGACCTCTAATAGGTGGTTTATCACGGCCTCTCAGGGCACGACCTTTCATAGGTGGTTTATCACGGCCTCTCTGGGCACGACCTTTCATAGGTGGTTTATCACGGCCTCCTGGGCACGACCTCTAATAGGTGGTATTTCACGGCCTCATCGGGCACGACCTCTTGTAGGTGGTTTTTCACGGCCTCATCGGGCACGACCTCTCCAAGGTGGTTTTTCACGGCCTCTCAGGCACGACCTCTAATAGGTGGTTTATCACGGCCTCTCTGGGCACGACCTTTCATAGGTGGTTTATCACGGCCTCTCAGGCACGACCTTTCATAGGTGGTTTATCACGGCCTCTCTGGGCACGACCTCTAATAGGTGGTATTTCACGGCCTCATCGGGCACGACCTCTTGTAGGTGGTTTTCACGGCCTCATCGGGCACGACCTCTCCAAGGTGGTTTTCACGGCCTCTCAGGCACGACCTCTAATAGGTGGTTTATCACGGCCTCTCTGGGCACGACCTTTCATAGGTGGTTTATCACGGCCTCTCTGGGCACGACCTTTCATAGGTGGTTTATCACGGCCTCTGCAAAACGACCTCTAATAGGTGGTATTTCGGCCAATCTCTCATCAATTTCTACACTTAGGATTTCATAAAGAATCCCTATAAATCACAATCACACTCAATTCATCACAACCAATCATCAATTTCAAATTCTACTAAAGACAAAGACGATCGGCGAAATTCTGAAAGAACCTAGAAAAATAATTTTTCCATTTTTTTTTTTTTTTTATAATAATATTTTAATAATTTCTGAATTAATATAATATTATAAATTTCCAGAATTCGAAATCTTTAAATAATTCAAAAATAAAACCTATTATGTCACATCAAGGCTTATATTAATATAAGCATTCCTTTAGCCTTAAATAAAACCCACTTAAGTTAATCAAGCACATTAATATAATATACATTTACATAAATTAAACTAACCACCTAAATACACTTAACATAAACTAAACACCCATAAAGCATCATTAACCCTCTAATTAGGGTTTAGTGAGGTAAACTCACCGGATTAGCGAACCGAGCGGACCAAAACGACGGGACGACGCGAGGATCGACTTTCCTCAAAGCGGGCCGAGCATCCGGGCTCGGGAAGGCGGCCAAAACGGCCCACGAAGGGGCTGCCATACCCATTTTCTGCAACTTCCGGTGGCTGCTGGTTGGGGGCGGATCCGGCGGCGATTCGGCGGAGGAAAGGGCGGAGGAGGACCGACGGTTGCTTGGGCGGTGAGGCGGCGACGAACGGCGGTGCACGGCGGCGACGAACGGCGGTGCACGGCGGCGACGAACGAGCTCCGGTAGCTCTTGCGCGAGCTGAACAGCAGCTCGGGACGACGAGCTGGGCGAAGCGGGCGGAGGAGCAGCCGGCGACGAGCGGCCGAGCGGGTGGCCGGTTTAGCGAGCGAGCAGGCCGGCGAGTTGCTGGCGGCGTCCAAGGAAGAAGAAGAAAACATCCATGGAGGAATCGCACGGGAGAGGGAGAAGAGAGGGAGGAGAGAGAAGAAGGAAGGCCAATTTCTTTTCCTTTTTCCCTTTTCTTTAATCCAACAAATTGGCGCCCCACCACATGACCCTCGTGGTGACATCACACTCCACTCACCCAATCCCCACAACCTTTTCCAATGGGTGCGATTTATTTTTCTCCGCATAAATCTTGTGCATCAAATTCTTCAATTACAATCAATCCACGTCCACCAAAGTCCAGGATTGAAGTCCATAAAATTAATTCAATGTCACCACACTTCAATTCACATCTTCACTTGTCAGTAGAATCAACTTAAGTCCCAAAAAGCGCGACCAAAGACGAGCCTACTAATTTCTCGGACCAAATTAGCCATTCTCGATTTAATTCTTTGAAAAACTCGATTGCATTTAAAAATCTTCTAAAGATAAGTCAATGATCCTAAAATGATTTGTGACACACCCAGTCTTCCAATTTCGAATTCTATCTAAATTTCACGGTTGATTTCAATGCAGTGCGATTCCAAAGACGTCCTAACCTATCGAGTAGCTTTTCGGGAAATTTTCTTGCATCCGACCTGAGGGTGATCAGTCCCCAAGTTTGACGCGTTAAAATCCCTTAATTGCTTCGTCTAATAATAATTAGTCCTCTCATGAGTGGCCAACTCGGAGAGACGTCTTTCTATGCACAGATGAAATGCCCGACTCAATCAGCTGAAAATAGAATTAGAAAAATCGGGATGTCACACTTGACAGGGGTCTTCTCCTTAAAATGCTTTAAAGCCTTGTTTAGTTCTTTCAAACGCATCTTTGAAACCATCTTCAGTCTTACCACCATTGGAACACAGGTGCGAACACACAGAATTTTGGGAGGCTAAATATTAAGATGTCTGAATAGACGAGTAACAAGAGCTGAATAGGGAAGTTGGCCCTTGTCCTTTATCATTGGCCTATACATGTGAAACATGATAGTGTGCTGTAGAGAGAACTTGTAACTAATATTGAAGGCATACATCAGCTTCGCTTCATAATTGAAGACATCAGTCTTTAATGTGGATTTGCGTCTGAGACAATTAATTACAATCTTATGGAGCAAGACATTTGAGGCACTCATCCTTGAATATGAAATCCGACCTTTTGCAATTCTGTCTCGAACAAGCTCTATAGTGGCATGACCAATAGACACACTGATTGATTGGAATATCACTCTCTCCACTCCAATCACATCAGCCAGAGTATCCATATCAATCACATAATCAGGTTCGACATCCTCAATAATTTCTTTCTCTGTTTGTTGTTGTGGAGACTCTTATGGTCTAGCTTGAGAAGAATGGCGCGGTTGAGAATGTTGTTGTTGACTTTGCTGCTACCTTGAAGAGTCTTCTTCCTCGGTTAGATTGAAGTGCGTAGGACCCTCACGCATATGTTGTGGTCCCCTACTTGCAATCCTTGAGGACTTTCTTTGGGAAGACATTATCACAGTCTCTAAGAGAATTTTCGAACTCGATTCGTGAGAAAGATGAAAACTTTAAGGATTAAACTAGAGAAAAAGTAGGAAAGTGAAGTTATATGCTCTAGGGTTTGTGAGTAAAAATGAAGAAGAAAGACAGTATATAAAGTAGTCGAAACAAAGTATATGGATCGTCATAAAACGAAAAATAAAAAATGCCTTTTAAAAAATAACTGCCTTTTTGAAAATAGATAACTGTCATTTCAAAAAGATAACTTCCTTTTCGAAAAAGAATAATTGCTACAATTTCAAAAACTTGAGAAGATAACATCAATTAATTGCCGATTAATAAGCAATCGTACATTTTCGAAATTTTATCTCGAAAGCTAAATTGATATAACCGAAATAACTTACGGTCATAATTTTTGGTCTTCTGAGTCTGATCATCTTCAGGCTTTTATCCCTGAGTCTGAGCTTCTTTAGACTTTAAGATATTAAGTCTGGAGCGTATAGACTCAAATAGATTTTTCTCTAGTGGCTTTGTAAAAATGTCCGTTAGCTGATTCTTTGAATCAATGAATTGAATCAAGACTTCTCCATTTTGAACATTGTCTATAATAAAATGGTGTCGAATCTCTATGTGCTTTGCTCTTGAATGTAGAATTGGATTCTTGGTGAGATTAGTTGCGCTGTTGTTGTCACATTTGATCTTAGTGCAAGAGTCTTCGATACCAAAGTCTCTTAGTTGTTGTTTTATCCATAAGATTTGAGAACAACAATTTCCAAGAGTCACATACTCTGCTTTTGTTGTTGATAGAGCTACAGTACTTTACTTCCTTGAAAACCAAGATATTGTTCTGTTACCAAGCAATTGACAAGTGCCCGAGGTGCTCTTTCTATCAACTCTGCATCCTGCTAGATCTGTGTCTGAATATCCAAAGAGAGTAAAGTCTCATTCTTTATGATACCATAGACCTAACTTAGAGGTTGTTGCAACATATTTGATGATGCGTTTCGTAACACTTAGATGAGATTCTTTGGGATTCGATTGAAATCTAGCACAAATGCAAACACTAAACAAAATGTTAGGTCTAGAGGCAGTAAGATAAAGAAGTGAATCAATGATACTCTGTGCTTCGGTCAACTTTCTTTCCTCCTTCATCTTTGTCCATCTTCAAAGAACTTGACATTGGTATGTCAGTCTTTTTACAATTCTCCAAACCGAACTTTTTAACAAGTTCTTTAGCGTATTTTTTTTAGTGAATGAAAATTCCTTCATTCAATTGTTTCACTTGTAGTCTGAGAAAGAAGGATAGTTCACCTATCATGCTCATCTCGAATTCATCCTGTATAAACTTAGAGAATTTCTTGCACAGGTTTTCGTTAGGTGATAAAAAATAATATCATCAACAAAGATTTGAATAAGTAGAAAGTTTTTACTTTCTCTTTTAATAAATAGAGTAGTCTCCACTTTACCTTTAACAAGGCCATTTTGGATTAAAAATTACTTAATATGTCGTACCAAGCTCGAGGAGCTTGCTTTAAACCATATAGCGCCTTTTTCAGTTTGAATATAGAGTCTGGTTTCCTTGGGTTTTCGAATCCAGGAGGTTGTTCCACATAGACTTCTTCTTGGATAAATTCATTCAGGAATGCACTTTTGAGGTCCATTTGAAATAGCCTGAAATTCTTATAGCAAGCAAAAGTAAGTAATAATTAATTGCTTTTAACCTTGCTACTAGTGTGTAAGTCTCATCATAGTCTATCTATTTTTCTTGCGTATATCCTTTGGCCACGAGTCTTGCTTTGTTCCTTACAACTTTTTCTTTTTCATCCATTTTGTTCTTGAAAACCCATTTAGCTCTAATAATAGATTTACCTTTTGGTTTAGGAGTTAATTTCCAAACATCATTAATACCGAACTCGCCTAAGCTCTTCTTGCATAGCTTCAATCCAGCTTTCATTAGTTAAATCTTCTTCTATGCTTTTGGGTTCTATTTCAGGAATAAAAGCCACAGCGCTAGACTCTTCATGCCTTTTGAATCTTGTATGAATCCCTTCATCAATGTCACCAATGATGAGTTCTTTGGGATAACTGGACTTGTGCTTCCAGTTGCTGGTTGGTCCGACATCGCTAAACTTTTTCTTTAGTTGATTCTTCAACATTTGTTTGTTGTTGACCTTTTGAAATTTGAGCGTCTTACGGGAATTAGACTTTGTAAAGTTTGGAGCAGGTTCAGATTCTTCAGGTTGAGTCTGGATTGATTGATTTTGTATAAGGTCTTGAAATTTGACATTCATCGATTCTTCCACAGATTGAGTCTTCTTATTGTATACTCTATAAGCTTTACTAGAGGTTGAATATCCAAGGAAGATTCCTTCGTATGATTTTTCTTCAAACTTACCGATTTGATCATTTACATTTTTCAATACAAAACATTTGCAACCAAACACATGAAAATAGGAAACAATTGGTTTCTTTCCTTTGAACAACTTATAGGAAGTTTTTTCCAGAATAGGCCTTAAGAAAGCTCTGTTAATGATATAACATGCTGTAGAAACTGCTTTAGCCCAAAACGAGAAGAAATATTGCTTTCAATTAAAAGTGTTCTAGCCATTTCTTGCAACGATCTATTCTTCTTTTCCACAACTCCATTCTGTTCGGGAGTATATGGAGAGGAGAACATATGCTGAAAACCAGATTCATCACAGAATTTAGCAAAGTCTTGATTTTCAAACTCACCTCCATGGCCTGTCCGAATGCTTGAAATAACATACCCTTTCTCATTCTGTACCTTCTTAGCAAACTTTAAAAAATAAGAGAAGGTATCAAACTTACTTGCCAGAAAGTATACCTAAGTAAATCGTGAATAATCATCCACTATTACTAGGCAATATCTCTTTCCATCAATGCTTTATCCATATGCAAGAGCTGCAGCACACAATTAGTGAAAACTTGAATTAATGGTTTGAAAGAACTTCTAACTTGTTTTCTCAACACACATGGTGTGCATAATTTAGATTTTTGGTAGTTCTGGTTGGGTAGTCCATGAACAAGCTTCTTCGAAGAGATCTTGGCAATTTGCTTCATGTTGATATGGCCAAGTTTTCGATACCAGAGATTAGCTTCATCTTGAATTGAAATTAGACATTGAGATTTTTCTGATTTGATATCCAAAAGATAGATGTTCCCATGTCTTTGCCCCGTGAAAGTCTGAGAGAAGTCTTTACTGGTTCCATAACATATTCCTTCTTAAAAATTGATTTTGAAACCTGTGTTGCACAGTTAGCTTATGCTGAGAAGATTGTGATTTAGTCCTTCTACCAAGGAGATATTATTGATCATAAGGCTTCCAATCTTTACTATTCCGCATCTGACAATTCTTCCTTTACTATTTCCACCAAAAGAAACTTTTCTTCCATTTGTTTGGATGAGCTTTATAAAACAACTTGAATCTCCTATCATATGTTTTGAGCATCCACTATCCAAGTACCATTTGACCTTTTTCTTGATAGTGACCTGCAATTAAAAAAGAAATTCAAGCTTTCTTTGATACCCACGCTTTCTTGGGTCCAATGGAGTTAGTGCAATATACGGTATTTGTCCAGTCCTTCTTAATAGGTCTCCAAACCATAAGACATTCTTTTTCAAAGTGTTTTGAGTTGTTGCACTTAAAACATTTAAAAGCACTTCGGCCAATAGGTTTTACAAAGACATTTTGAAAATGATTTCTATAAAAGGCTTTTGTAGGTCTTTGTTTGATTCTTTCCTTTACTTTTGGAAAATCAATTAAAGAAATGGTTTCAGAAGTCATTTCCAAGTCTGATTTGTTAAAGTAAGGTCTTTGTATTGAAATAATCTTTTCCAATTTTTCAGATCCTATAGAAAACCTTTTCGAGATACTTGAAATATCATTTTTCAAAAGTGTATTTTTTTTTTTGAAAGAGAGTATGTATTTTCTTTTAAAGTAACAAAACTTTTATCTAAATTTTCGAACTTTTCTTTCCAAACAATTTCCCGTTGCTTCAGTGTAGAATTTTCCCTTTTTAGCTCGGAAATCCTCTTGAGAGAGACCACCGGCTGTGGTGGCTCCGCTGGGTAGGCTTCAGTCTTTTGAGGGAAGGTCAGGAGTTTGAAGCCCTTGCAACGCAAGTTGCAAGGAGGTTGGCGGGTTATTAGGTGATTGACGTGTGGTGCCGGGGTGGTGGTTTCCCCGCTAGCGACACTGGTGTTTACGTGGCGGCCGTCGGCCAAAGCGGTTCCTCCAAAGACAAAAAAAAAAAAAAAAATTCCTCTTGAGAGAGGTCTTGAGACTAAGACAAAATTCATTAATATATTTCGAGACTTTAGTAGGAATTTTTAAATTACTTACCTCAATTTCACTGTATGAGTCTGAGTCTGTATCTGTCTCAGAGTCTGAGTTTGATTCTGATTTTGATATTAAACAAATATTAGCATAATCATCATCACTTTCTTCGCATTCGGTATCACTCCAAGTTTCTGCTTTGAGTGCCTTTCTTTATTTTTCAGCTTTTCCTTTCTTTTTCTTCAGCAAGGGACAGTTGGGTCTAATGTGTCCCTTTTTCTTGCATTCAAAACAAATTACATCTTTATTGGATTCATCGTCCTCAGCTGATTTATTTTGAAACTTTTGAGAGCTTTGTTTCTTCCAATTGAATCTCCTTCCATTTTTGTTCAGTTTTCTGAATCTTCTTATCATGAGAGCAAGCTCTTCATCGTCCATATCGTTTTCAGAATCTGTAACATCAAAATTAACATTAGATTTTAAGGCAATAGACTTTTTACCTTTGGGATCTTCTTCTTCATCGATTTGCTCCACTTCATAGGACTAAAGTGTGCCAACCAATTCATCAACGGAGAGTGGCATGATCCTTTGTGTTTCCCTTATTGAGGTCTTTACGTGATTCCAATCTTTGAAAAGTCCACGCAGCAGTTTGTTAATCTTCATGGGTCCTGAGATTGGTTGACCTTAATACTTAAGACCATTCGCGATTTCTGTAAAACAACTAAACATGTCAGTGATAAATTCTCCTGGCTTCATCTTGAAGGCTTCATATTGACCGAGCAGAATATTGATCCTGGTTTCTTTCACTCAATCAGTTCCTTCATATGTAATGTGCAATCTATCCCAAACTTCTTTAACTGTTTTACAAGAAGATATTATGTTATATTCAATATGAGATAATGTATAATATAAGGAGTAAATTACTTTTGCATTAAGAGCTTGTTTCTTAGTTATCTCTTCTTGAGTCATCTCGCTAGCCTTTGTAGCTTCTTTTCCCCTTTCTAAGACTGTTGTAGCTTTAGGAATGATTCTTTTGTTTACCACATTCCATTCCAGAGGATCTTTCAATCTCAGAAATGCTTTCATTTTGTTTTTTCATATACTGTATTCTTTTCCATCAAAATAAGGCGGTCTGGTGTTGCTTTGCCCTTTAACCAAAACTGGAGCCAACATACTAGCTATGGATCTTTAACTCAGAAATAAAAACACTTCAATTAAATGAGTACACAAGCTCTGATACCAATTGAAAGTGCTAGTACAAACACCTAGAGGGGGTGAATAGGTGTGAAGACAAATTTTCAATAATACAGTGAAAAACTTTACTTTTAATATGAGTCTGGTCGTCAATAGACTTTGCAGAGGAAATCAGATTCTAACAATTAAATAGAATTACGAATAAAATAAAGGAGTTCAGGAAAGAAAATAAGAATATAATGTTTATAGTGGTTCGGCTTAGACTAAGCTTATGTCCACTCTCCCGCACTGATAGCCCACCGGCTGGATTTCACTATGAATCAAAAGAGGTGTTACAATCTCACGTCCTTGATTCCACAGTGTAGAGATTCTGCTACACTTCCTCAGGGTCTCATCAATATCTAATCTCTCTTTTGAGTACGAATTTAC
Organism: Eucalyptus virginea; assembly: GCA_014182375.1. NCBI lineage: Eukaryota > Viridiplantae > Streptophyta > Magnoliopsida > Myrtales > Myrtaceae > Eucalyptus > Eucalyptus virginea. The sequence continues at coordinate 11,873,320 of CM024517.1, read as the reverse complement.
GCTCAACAATTGAATAAGCAAAGTACAAAGAGCTTCAGACTTTGGAATTTTTCTATCTCGCACACTCTCGAATAACTAGAGCGTCTTCCTTTATAAACTCCTCCATGCCTTCATAACCGTTGGCTCCTTGAGCTTCAGACTTTGGAATTTTTCTATCTCGCACACTCTCAAATAACTAGAGCGTCTTCCTATATAAACTCCTCCATGCCTTCATAACCATTGGCACCTTCCAAAGGAGTTCTTCCAATCTAGCCGTTGGACAGAATCAATTAGGGAGATCTCGAGTTATTTAAGGAATATAAAGATAGCCCACCAATCCTGCTCGCCCACACAATTAGGATCTAGGTTTTCATAAGTAGAACCTTCCAAGTATACTTCACCAATCAATGTATCTTAGTTACTCGAATCAATTTCAATACGAATAATATATCTTGAGATGCCATCCCAGCCGTGAGAACTTCTTTAGCCGCACGAATCAAATCCTTAAAGATATACTCGCATCTAGATAAGTTTTCTTCGTCGGTCTAGAAACTGTCAATGAGGGCAGACTTTAAGTCTTGAGTCTGGTGCTCTTCAGACTTTGACGATAGAGTCTGGAAGTCTTCAGATTAGACTAAAGGAAATGTTTTGTCAACTTCAAAACAGATAATGAACTTTTCTCCAACAAATGGTTTTGTCAAAATATCTGCAATTTGATCTTCTGATCTGCATAAATTAAGCTCACTCTCACCATCTTTGACTCGCTCACGAAGATAGTGATACTTGATGTCGATGTGTTTGCTTCTACCATGAAAAACTAGATTCTTGGCTAATACAATAGCCAACTTATTGTCACACGTCATTTTGGTAGGGCTTGTTTGTTCATATTTCAATTCACACATCATCCTACGAAGCCATATCGCTTGACATGCCGCTAAAGCTAAGGCCATGTATTTCGCTTTAGTTGTCGAGAGTGCAACAATTTGTTGTTTCTTTGAGGACCAAGAAATTACTCCTGATCCCAGAAAGAAAGCATATCCAGAAGTGCTCTTTCGAGTCTCAATGTCACCTGCCCAATCACTATCTGTGTACCTCACTAGACTGAAATTGTCAGTGTAAGAATATAAAATTCTATGGTCACGAGTTCCACTAACATACCTCAAAATTCTTTTTGTTGCATGCAAATGTGATTGGTATGGCTTTTCCATGAATATGCTAATAATTCCCACTCCATAGAGAATATCTAGCCTAGTAGAGGCCAAATATCTCAAACTGCCAACAATGCTTTTGAAATAAGTGGGATTTACTAGTTCATCGATTCCTTATTTCTTCAGCTCCAATTGTCACACCCCGAACCTTGAGCGCGCGGACATTCCTCGGTAGTCGATCACATTGCGACGTTCCCAGGACGTGTCACCGACCCATTCGTGTTATGAACATGCGGAAGCGAACTAATAATCTCTAGACAACAAACAAACACGTGGGATAGTAGAAGTAGGACAACCAATTAACACAAAACATATTTTATAAATAAACTAGATCAGCCCTACAGAGTTATATACAAAAGGTCTAGACCCAAAAAGAAGCTATTAAGCCAATCCTACCCCGAACCCTACCTACTTGGGATCCGGGTCTACTACGACACCGTTAGGGATGTCGATGTCCAGAGGATCGGCTACCTCTACTCCGAGCTCTTCAACCTTAGGCCCCGGGTTCGCCTCGATATAAGCCAAAATATTGGTGTCCACGATAGGATCGAGTACCTCCTTATACTCGGCATCGACGGCAAGTTTGTCAAAACCGTCCAAGGGGCCCTCCCGAACTCCGTTAGGCCCGTGACGGAACCATGCTTTGAATCGATGAGGTACCAACTGAGGTAGGCCCTCATCGACCCAAACAGTAGTCACGATGAGCTCACGGGGCCAGGGGGTCCCGTGGATAGGGAGGAGGGTACGCTCGGTCTGCACCTCTTGTGGCCACCTAAAACATACATGTCAAACTTCCATCTAAGGACTTTTAAAATTTTAAACCATGACGGCGTGAAACAAGGTCTTAGCGAGTCTACACCCTAAACCCCGATTAGGATGAGAATTCACCTAGAGGTAGCCTAAACATGCACCATAAATGACTTACCTCGCCTCAGCACCTCCCTGTACATTAGTACATCTCATATATTATATGCATACAGTAAATGCGTTCAATAATTGGAACACTTTAATTCATTCATATATCAATCAATCACAGGAGTTCCGATTATAAGACCAATTGTTATGACACGTCCCATTCCGTGCCACACAATTTCACCTCATAATCAGGCGCCACTATTTTAATCACTCAAGCGTGTCCCAATTATTTACGATCCAACGGTCATGGCCAACTCAATAGTCGACGGTCATCTGGCATAACCGGGCGTCGTTTCGTTTCGTCGGGCACGGCAACATCTACATCTAGACAGCATTCCCGAAGGAGCATTGGCCTAGCCTCCACTGCGACCAGCATCCGTTGTCAAGGGCATTTGAACTTAATCAAGCATCGTCTCCTCGACTTTCATTAGGTGACGGGTTTCCGATAGTGATCACACGCACATCCATGTTCGGCCAAGAATATCATGCTTTGCACTCAAATACTTACGTTTCAAATAATGGACTTGGCCTATTTTCTTCAAATTAAAAATACCCGGTAAAATAATTGTGCGTGATTACATAGTCAAATCGAACCATAAAGCATGATATTCTCTCATTTAAAAATTTCATGATTTTATACAGGATCTAAAATATCTTTGGTGTCAAAACTCGACACCCGGTATTTTTTCTTATTAAAATACCAAAATTTCATATTTTTGAAATAATAGTTAAAAAATCATCACCAAGCACCCAATTGCACAATTTAGCACTTAATTTCACAAATCAACGCATCCACGATGATCAGCGTAAAATTCTACAAATCGGCTATCCCGATATAATTTACGCTAATTATAAATTAATTAAATAAGTTACAATTAATTAAATAAATTGCAAATTAATTAAACTAAAACACTTAATTAAATTAAATAACCTAACCGGGCTAATCTACTTAAGCTAATTAAACTAATTTAATTAACTAACTACATTACTCTAATTAAACTAGCTAAACCATCTAACAAACAACCTAACTAAATAATTAACTTAACTAACTAATCCTAACTAACTTAGTTACATGAATTAACTACCACTAATTCCTAATTAGCCTAACTAATCCCCTCTTAAGTGTAATTAACCCCCTAATTAGAGGTTAGGATGTTAACTCACCGGTTTAGTGAGATAACGGGCCCACGACGTCGGCGGCGCAATGGCGACCAAAACCCGGGCCTACGACGACTCCAAAGGAGGCCTGAAAGTGGCTGAAAAAGCCTTGCTAGGCTCACGGCCTAGCTGGAACTTCGATTCCGAGGTGGCTGAACCGAGGTGCTGCTAATGGACAAACGGGCTAGCTGGGGTGGCGGATGTGGAGCAGTGGCGGTGCTGGCAGCCAGGCGGGAGGTGGCAAGTCGAAGGGCGATCGTAGGTGGCGTCGGGGCCGGATTGGACGCACGTTGGACTGGGCGGACGTCAGAACGACATGGAGCGGAGAGGCGGAAGGAGCTAGCGTCGCAGGTTGTCGGGCTTGCGGGTGGTTGACCAGGGCGGTGGGTGGCCCGGACGGCGCAAGGGCGTGAATGGTGTTGGGGTATGGGGTCAGCAGCAGCAACACAGAAAGACAATGGAGAATGAAGAAAAAGAAGGGCTGAGGAAGAAGATGAAACAAATGGTTTAAGCTAAGGGGGACAAGGGAGAAGAAGGGAGGGAACAGGGGGGACAAGAGGGGGAATAAGAGCCAAAGAAGTCCATGCACGAGCCAATGGCTATCCATGCAAAATATCTTGCACTCATGACTTGCCACAAAGTCTTCAGCCTCTCAGAGTTCAAGGCAGCCTCCAATGGTGATTTTCCATCATTTCCTCACCTAAAATAAGCCTTTTGGATACCAATTGACCCCCCTTCAGCAGCATACGAATTCCATTTAATTTCCTCTCAATTTTCCATAAAATACTTTAATGTGATGGCCAAAAATCACACCCACTTAGCCCATACGGATTTCATGCATTTCCTTCACTAATCAATCCTTTTAGAAGGCCAAAAGTTCCCTTAATTTTGCCAATCTGAATTTCCACCATTTAAATAGGCCAATTTTGATTTTTCCGCCAAAATTCCGGGCTAGATGAAATTTTCCTAAAAGACGAGACAGTGTCCTAAAAATAAATCGTGATATGCTCGCATGTTCGATTCCCGAAATTGAGTTCAATTTCGTGGTTAAAATCGACCGGACGCAATTTTAGCGTGACCTAATCTACCGGGTAGCTTTTAGGGATTTTATCGTGTTTGACCCGTGGTCGATAATTCTCGATCCATGTTCATGCATCTTCAACTCATCAGCAACTCTTGGTTGTCGTAAAAATCTCAAGGTTTCAATTACGGACACCGGATACAGAATCGACAGAAAAATCGGTTTAGTGCCATTTGATATGAATTTTGCAATCAGGTAGAATCACCCACAATTTAATTATGTGCTTCTATCGAATCGACTTATCTCCAGTCTCTAATCGATTTTAACGATGCCATATTGACCATTGCTGATTAGCATGGTCGAGTAGTCAATTTCTGATTAAATTCTCAAGTCTATCGTGTTTATATCCCTTAACAACTTCACCTAATAGATTAGTTATCTTATGAGTGCTCAGCTAAGAGAAAAAGGACCATAGGCGGGTCGGTGAAAAACCCAGTTCATAAAGTCGGGATATGGTCGAAAATTCAAGATGTCATACTAATCATTCCACTACAGGGGTTTGGATTGGTTTGAGTGATTCCATTTTCAATCGCTTCAAAATATCATTAGCATATTTTTGTCGTGAAACAAATATGCCATCATTTGTTTGCTTCACTTCAAGGCCAAGAAATAGGACATTAATCCCATATCTGTCATCTCGAACTTGCTAGTTATAGCCTCCCTAAATTCAACAAATATCTTTTCACAACTTCCTGTAAATATCAAGTCATCAACATAAAGACACACAATTATTATGTCACCATTAGTATTTGACTTGATATATAGTGTATGCTCATACGGGCACTTTTAAAAACCATGCTTTGATAGGTATGTGTCAATCCTTGTGTACCAAGCACGAGGTGCCTGTTTTAGCCCATATAATGCATTATTCAGCTTGTAAACTTGGTTTTCATGCTCTTTCTTCTCATAACCTTGTGATTGCTCCACATATACTTCCTTGTCAAGAACACCATTAAGAAATGCTGATTTCACATCCATTTGATGGATCCTCTAATGGTTTTGAGCTGTAAGTGCTAAGATCATCCGAATGGTATCCATTTGTGCCATTGGTGCAAATACTTCAAAATAATCAATACTTGGCTTTTGCTTGTAGCCCTTTACAACTAGTCTAGCTTTGTAACGATCCACTTGACTGTTGGGTTTATATTTCGTCTTGTATACCCACTTGACACCAATGGGCTTCTTACCGGGAGGTAAAGAAGTTAGCACCCATGTGTCATTCTTCTCGATGGAGTAAAATTCTTCATCTATTACTAGGATCCACTTCTCATTTGTAGCTGCTTCATCATAGGATATAGGGTCACATTCAGAAAATAGAAAAAAAATTATACCATAGTTTCATCAGTGATCCCGTCACTATCACTATCATTGTCTCTTGTGACCATATAATCCCTAAATTTTGCTGGAGTCTCTCACATTTTCTGTGAATGACATAATGGTGGTTCTAAAGTTGTTGTTGGTGAAGAAGATCCACCACTAGTTGAAGATGATGGAGGTTTTTCCGTATCTCCTTCTAATGGTTTATCTTCGTTGGTAATGCTTTCCTATTCACCCTTTTGATTCCAATCACAGGCTTTATCTTCTAAAAACTGGACATCCCTGCTGATGATTACCTTTTCATTGACTGGGTTATACAACTTATAACCTTTAATTGTGTCACTGTAGCCAATGAAGATACATTTCTCGCTTTTGTCATCCAATTTCTTCCTTCATTCATCTAGTATATGGGGATCTGCCACGCACCCAAATACTCGTAGGAACGAAACATCTGGCTTGTTGCCACTCCAAGTCTTTTCTATGGTTCTTCCACGAACACTCCTTGTTGGACACTTGGTCAACACAAATACTGTACAGTAACCGCTTCGCCCAAAATTTCTTGGGCAAATTTTTAACTTTCATCATACTTCTTGCCATTTCAAGTATTGTCCTGTTTTTCTCTTTCTGCTATATCATTTTGTTGAGGAGTATAGTTGGCAGCTGACTAACATTTCACTCCTTGAATTTTACAATATTTGTCAAATTCATTTGAGGTAAATTCTACTCCTCTATTTGATCTCAACGTCTTCAAATTAAAGCTACTATGGTTTCAACATAGACTTTAAATTATTTAAACTTGCCAAAAGATTCAAAATTTTCTTTCAAAAAATATACCCAAGTTTTTCTGGTAAAATAATCCACAAAACTTAGCATGTACCTTTTCTGTCCGAATGATTTTACCTCAATAGGGCCACAAATGTCTGTATGTACCAACTCCAATGGTTGTCTTGCTCTTCTGGCTTTTCCTACTGGAAAAGAGTCTCGATGTTGTTTCCCATCGAGACATCCTTCACATGGATGATTCAGATAGTCAATCAATGGCATGCCAATCACCATCTTTTTCTGGACCAATAATTTTAGTCCACAAAAATTTAGATGCTCGAAGCGAAGATGCCATAACCAGTTGTCTTGTTTTATCATTGCTTGAAAAATCAAGAAATTCTTCGTTGGAAGAGTCAAGGGAAACATCCGGTTCTTCGTCATTTGTACTGTCGTGATCAACTTGTTGTCAACACCTCTGATGATGCAAACTCCATTTTCAATATGAACCTTGTGTCCTTTTTCGAAAAGTTGCCCAACGCTTAGCAAATTTCAAAAAAGCCTTGGCACAAAGTAAACATCTGCAATAGTAACATTACTACCATCTTTTGACTTGATATTAATGTTACCTTTGCCCATCATGGGAATTTTTGATTTATTCCCAAAGTTGACTTCATCATAACTCATCTCATCCAACTGCGAGAATAACTCCTTTCAGCCAAACATATGATTGCTGCAACCAGTATCTAGGTACCATATGTTGGTGTCTACTGTGCTCGAGTCATCTTTCTTACATGCTAACACCATATATTCTTCAGCATCAGTGGCATGTGCTCGTTCCGCCTATTGGTATGTCGCCTTTGCTTGGCATTTAGATTTATAATGTCCGAATTTACTGCACTTAAAACACTTGACTTTTGATTTGTCACGTGTTTTATATTTTCCAGTAAAATTTGAATTTCCACCTCTACCTCAGCATCCTCCACAGCCTCAACCACCTTGATAGCCTCCTTCACTTGATGGAGCGACCTGACTCTGCAATACCTGCTCAGGATTTGACCAATGGACTTTTGATTCATTCTTTGCTCATGTGAGCACAATGAACCCATCAACTGCTCTAACATTAGGGTTGACACATTTTGCCCTTCTTCAATTGCTCCGATGATGCAGTCAAATCTTTTAGTCAAAGACCTTAAGATTTTTTCTACGACTTGTACATCATTAACCCTCAATTGGTTATTGATGGTTTGCACACGATCAAAATACGCCGAGATTGATTCAGAGTCATTCATGTGTAAAGACTTAAAATCACCTCGAAGTGTTTGAAGCCACACTTGTTGAACACGATCATTGCCTTTGTAGGATTTTTGCAAAATATCCCACGCTTCTTTCGTAGTCTTCGCACTCGATATTTTTTCAAATATCGTTTCCTCCATAGCTTGAAAGATCGCATACAATGCTTTCTGATCTTTCTTTCGGGACTCCACCAAAGAATCTTTCTCCTCATTTCTTAAAGCCTCATATGCTTCAGCATCAACCACTCGGTGTAGCCATTTTCAACTAGATTCCACAAATCTTGCAATTTGAAAAGAACCTTCATCTGGACGGACTAGTTGTTGAAATTCTTTCCATTCAATTTTGGAAGTTGTAATTGAATGGAATTGGTAGATGCCATTCTAGCTCTGATACCAAATGTTGGAACCAAAAAATTATGGCAACTTTTGGAAGTTTGGAACGAGGCACAAATGAAGACCGGAGAGAGAAATAATGGAAATGTAAATGCTCTTGGCTTCGGTGTTACTTCAAATCTAAAGTCCACAACCTTTTAAAGAGGTTGGAAGTGTATGTAGCTTAACTAACACTAAATGAAGAAAACAAGAAAGTCCACAAAGTTGAAGAAAAAACGCACAACAATAAATGAGATAAAGACATGAAGTCTTTGCTCCTTCTGACAAAGAAAAAACCTTATGTTCTTTGACTAAAGAAAGACAAATAAGACCTCCCTTTTCAATATGAAAGCAATTACTCATTGTTGAATGGTGGAGGAGCTACTCAAACATAGCCCACCATAAATCGTGTTGAGATTCATTTGTCTTCAATCTTCTTCTAACACTCACCATAGATCAAGCATCTTGAAGAATACTAACAACAAATCCAACGTGCTCAAATCTTCAACAATGAATTTTATATTATTTTGACAAGCGCCACTAGCAAAGGCTGAATGGAGGGCTGTTAGCATCTAGTGTTCTTAACTTCAGGAACTTTAAATTTTTGCAAGCTTGAGTAGGATAGGAAACTTGCTATCATTCTTTAGAGTAGATTTATATCTATATTTATATATATTTTTTTAACCCATCATGTCATTTATTTATCAAATAGAAGGTGTTGTGTTATATAACTTCTCCAATGATCCTCTAACTTCATATATTAATGAAATATGCACCATCATGTCATAAATACCTCTTAAAGCACTTGTTTTCTTGAATAAACTATTTGCTCTATGTAGTAATTTATTATGAATTTGCTAATATTCATATTACAAATATATGGCAATCATGAAAAATAACTTTGAGACTTATTTTTATATAGATATCCCAAAATAAAATCCATGTAAAACATTTATTGCCAAAATACATGCAATTTCATCTAATCATACATAGATATTGCTATATATATATATATATATATATATATATATATATATATATATATATGTATTTATAATAACTAGTGTCGCTAGAATATGTGCGATAATTTGGATATATTGGCTATAATATTCACCATATAACATGTTACACATTTTATTTTTTTTCCTTTTAATTTTGTTTTTGACTTCTCTTCTTCTTTTTTACTTTTCTTTATAACTTAGATGCACGCAAGCCTTTTTATTTTCCTTATTATAACCTAGATATTGGAAAGCCTTATTTTAGAAAAAGAAAATCAGCTTTATCTTTACATAGATATACCAAAATAGAATCCATATAGACAGAGCCAAACAAGAAGAATATTTGTTTTTAGTGACCTCATCCATGTAGAACACGCATCATTTTTTTTTTGATAAAAATTATAAAAAAATTAAATCTTACCCATTGTGACACGTTTGCCATAAAAATTTTTTGACATCAAAAACTTAAAACTATGCTCATTGTGACACATATATCATAAACATTTTCTTCTGACATAAAAAACCCAAACTTGTATTTATGTGATACATTTACCCTCCATAAAGATTCGTTAACAATGTCATTTTTATTTCATCAATATAGGTAAATATTTAACATTCTCATTAACAATATTTTGACAAAGGATAAATGTGTCACGTAGTTACAAGTTTGGAATTTTTGGAGTCAAAACAAAGTTTAGAATAAATGTGTCACAATGAGATAGTTTTAGATTTTTGGTTGCTTGTCATTATTTTATTTTTTTATTATTATTTTAGTTTGAATCGTGTTGCTTTTTCCGTTTAGCATGAAGCAGGCCCAATACCGATAACCTTTACTTTTAAACTTTTCAGGAATATTTGCCAATAAATAAGTATTTCTTTATGCATGTTCCAAATACGTTGCTTTACTTTACCTAATAAAGATTAGACATGTTGGGCGAGTGTGTAAAGGTTTCCGAGAAGAACGGTATATGTGACATCCTGATTTTATGATTCTATTTTCGATTGAATGAGTTGGGCTTTTCATCGATGCGCCTATAGTCTTTTTCTTTGAGCTGATCACTCACGAGATAACTAATTTATCAGGTGAAGCCGTTAAGGAATTTAAACGCGATAGACTTGAGAATTCAATTAGAAATTAACTGCTCGACCGTGCTAATCTGCAAGGGTCAATACAACACCGTCAAAACTGATTAGAGATCGGAGATTGGTCGATTTGATTGAGGTATGTGATTAAAGTGCGGATGCTTCCATCTAATTGCAAAATTCTCGTCGAACGGCACTAAATTGATTTTTTTTGTCATTTATGTACTCTATGCTCGTATTTGAAACCTCGAGATTTTCACGACAACCGATAGTCGCCAATGAGTCGAAGATGCACAATGTAGCTCGAAAATAATCGACCACGGGTCAAATGCGCTAAAAATTCCTTAAAACTACCCGGTAGGTTAGGTCACGCTAAAATTGCGTTCGGTTGGAATTAACCGCGAAATTGAAACCGATTTTAGAAATTGAAAGTTCTATCATGTCGCGATTTATTTTAGGAACATTGAATCATCCTCCGAAGATTTTTCTGCAAACTTGAGTTTTTGGCGAAAATTTAAATTTAGGCGTTTTTGGACCGATAAAGTTAGAGGACCGTTTTTGGGTGGATTTTTGGCATTCAAGTTGGTTCAGTGAGCAAGGGAATTTCAAGGATTTATTGTGAACACCTTAATTACAATTGTTGGGCATCAATTGAATTTGGATGGGAAAATGTCACAAATTCGTAGGTCCTTGGGGTAGCAACATTTTGGACCATTTGGGAGGCTTGTCGGGGAAGCCCTGGGGAGGAAAATGGCTGAGGATAACAACCATGGACTTTGGGGGCTTGTGATGATGGTTTGTGATTTTTGAAGACTTTTGTCTCATATTGGGGCCTCCTCAAGCTGCAGCTCACTCCTCCTTCTTCCTTAGCCTTAGTTCTTCCATTGTTGTGGTTTTTGGAGCTCAAGAAAACCAGAGAGAACCAGCCAACACTCCTGTAGCCGAGCTAGCCAACGTTCGAGCAAGCCAAGCACCGCCTGAGGCCATCGGAGCTGCTCGACCCCGCTCGCATGCCCGCTCGCTTGCACGCTGTTCCGCATGTCCCTAAGCCGTCGTTCGAGCCTCCGTCCAGCTAGCCGAGCTCACCCTAGTCGCCTCGAAGCCGTCCAAGCTGCCGGAGCCACCGCTTGGAACCGCTACAGCCACCATCGTCTCGCCGTGGCCATTCCAGCCCATCCAAGCCGCTCGTGCAGCCCTTGCAGCCCAAGATCAGAACTGAACCTCACAGCCCAGCTATGAGCTTTGTGGGCCTTTTCCGAGCCTGTTCGGTGCTCGTTTGGTGTCACTGCAGGCTTGTGTCTTGCCCACCTCCACGTTGCCGTCGTCGTGAACTCACCGGCCCGCTAATCCGATGAGTTTACTTGCTAAATTATGTTTAGGGAGTTAATGACGTTTAGTAGGTAATTAGATTAGGCTAAGTACAGCTTAGGTGGTTAGTTAGTTGTAATTAGTAATTTAGTTGGTTAATTAGGATTGTTAGGTGGTTAGATTAGATTAATCAAGAACTAGATAGATTGAACTATTTATGTGGATAGGTGCATTATTTTTCTTAGGCCCGTTTATGTGGTTAAATTAGTGTTTCCGACCTGAGTATGCATTTATTGAATTAAATTGCATTTATTTAATTAATTTTGCTATTTATTTAATTATTCAATATTTTCAGGAAATTATACCATGATAGCCGGTGATCGGAATTTTGTGCTGATTGCAGTGGTATGTTTAGTTTATACAATTGATTGTTAAATTCTGCAATTGAGTGATGATTGTGATTTTTGAGTATTTATTTCAAAATTATGAAATTTTGGTATTTAATTAGAAAATACCGGGTACACCAAAAATGTTTCTAAAGACTATATCAAACAGTGGGATTTTAAAAATAAGGATATCGATTTTTAAGGTTCAGTTTGACCATGTACCCACACACGTTATTTTCACAGGGTGTTTTTAATACGAAGAAAACGTGCCAAGTTCGTTATCTTAATTGAGGTATTGGAGTGCAAAGCACAATGTCTTTGGTCGGAATTGAATGATCGTGTGATAGTTATGAGAACCTGTCCCCGATGTGTGTCGGGTGGACGATGCTCCTACATAGGATGCCCTATCAATGGATGCCGGATCGCGGTAGAGGTCGGACTGAAGCTCCTTTGGGAATGCCGTCCCCGATGTGTGTCGGGTGGACGTTGCCGTGCTCAAGGGATGAGACAATGCCTGGCTACGCCAGAAGACCGATGTGCGTCGAGTAGAACTGCCTGTGCGGGTAGTAATCAATTGGAACGTGTGATTGATTGAATAGACGCGCTGGATTATGGGACAAAATTGTGTGGCATGGAATGGGACGTGTCATAACGATTTGGCTCTATAATTGGGACTCCTGTGATTGATTGAGATTGAGTGGGACGTTTCAATTGATGTGCACAATCATTATATGCATTTGTGATATGAATTGTACTAACGTGAAGGAAATGGGGCAAGGCCGATTTGTTTTGGGCAGCCGAGGGGATATACAGAGCAGAGTACCAATGTCCCTGTCCCTGGGAGTCACTGGCTCCATGAACTCATAGTGACCACTATCTTGGTCAATGAGGGCCAACCGCAATTGGTACCTCATTGGTTCAGGGCGTGGTTTCGGCATGGGATCAACGCGATCAGGGAAGGGCTCCTACAGGATTTCGATATCCTTGCCATTGCGGTTAACGCCGCTATGGGTGAGGGGGTAGCTGATCCCCCTGATGGTGTCGTAGTGGACTTGGAACCCAAGTAGACAGGGTCTGGGGTAGGGTTGGCTAGTTAGTTCTTTTTGAGACCTCAACTTTGTATATATAACTTTGTAGGCTGACCTTGGTTGTTCATAAAAGTGTTTTGTGAAAATTTGTATCATGCTTTTATATCCCATATTTGTGCTGTCTGGAGATTATTCATTTGCTTCCGCATGTGCATTAAAATGAATGGGTTAGCGATGCCCTGGGAAGTTGAAAATTTTATCGACCATCGAGGGATGTGTGCGCGCTCGAGGTTTGGGGCGTGATAGTATAAGCTACACTAAAAAGATAGGCGGATCGTCCCTTATTAGCAAATAACTGTATATACATGTATCTCTCCACTCATTTATCTACTTTTTGATAGTAATGTCTAATGATTTTTGGGACCCAAAAGGATATTTTCTCGTTAATCTTAACATCCACACAAGCACACAGTTACTTCATCCTTTCTTTGAATTTTAAAGGAAATAAAGAGGTTGGCTTGCTTAAACGTTTTGTGGGTTTGGTAGGATCACGGGTGGACATAATTTTTTTAAGAAGAAAGGAGGGAAAAAGAAGGCTTACTTGACTTCATGGCAACCGACGTCTTAAGAATGACGTTAAACTGTTTCGTTTGAGGCCTTGTAACATCCCCAACACATTAAGCCAAGTACGGGGCTTGAAAAATATACTATGCCAATTAGACAGAGTAAGGCATGTAAATACCGACATGTTAAAATAAGGAACGTACACTTTTGTTCATGCTTTCTTGAAATTTTAAAAGCAATAAAGAGGTTGGCTCGCTCGTCCGTTTTGTGGGTTTGGTAGGACCCCGTGTGGACATAATTTTTTGAAGAAAGTAGGGAAAAAGAAGACCTACTTAACTTCATGGGATATTTAACTTTTTAAAAGAACTTTATGAAGTTATTGTTGAAAGGGGAAAAGAAAAAGTCCATCCTTACCCAATAATATATATCTTGACTCGATGGTATATTTTTTTACAAATGATCGTTTATATAGCTTACAAGAATAATTAAACAAAAAATATTTATTTTCCACAAAAATATTTTGGCATATTTTTTTTTTTTTTTTATGATGAAGACAATTTGATTGACTAATCATCTCAAGAAATACAAACGATTTTTTAATTTTTTTTAAATCATTCATATTTGCGAAACAAACGGATCTTAATGATAGCTCTTTCACTTAGTTATATAATTTCTTCAAATGATTTAATGCAAAATAGCTGTGCTTGGGTGAAAAAATTAATTACATGTATTCCAAACTAAACTGTATTCTTTTAGACCAAAAATAAAAGATAAAACTAAACTGTATTTTATTCCCACTTACTTGGCTGCGCATGGTAACATTCCCCAGCCCAAGAATTTCTATTCTTTTCTTCCCTAGAACAAAAAAAGAATAGAAATCCGTTTGATAACGGCAAGTTAATTTTTGTTCCCGGGAACAAAAAGTTAGCCCAGTTGGTTTTGGAATAGAAATGAGAAGTAAAAAAAGTTGCTTCTTGTTCCCAGGAATAAGTTTAAAAAATAAGTGAATTTTTTTTTTTCTTTTATTCATCTCTTGTTGCCGCCATCGACCACCGCCCCCTTTGCCGCCGGTCGCCGCTGCTGCCACCGCCCTGCCGGCCACCGGTCGCCGCCGGTCGCCGGTCGCCGCCGCCTCCGTCCGCCGCCGTCGCCGCTGCTGCATGTCCGCTGCCACCGCCGCCTCCGCCAACAGCCGCCCCCAGCCCATCGGCCGCGGGGAGGTGGCGGCCGATGGGCTGGGCGGCGGTGGTCGGGAGGCGGCGGTGGCCGGCGGACGTGCGTGGCAGCGACGGCGGCGGCGATCCGTGGGCAAGAATACAAAACGAATAAATACAAAAGAGAAATTGTTGCGTTATCAAACACATTTCTATTCCAAGAGTAGAAATTTTGTGTAGTTATCAAACGGGTTCTTTTACTCAGAAATTGTTCCCCGGAATAGAAATAAAAAAGAACTATTTCTAAAAAAAAACTCTTCCCCAGCCAAGAAGCGTTACCATTCGCACTTAACTATCAGTAAGAGATCACCAGCCCAAACATTCATTATGTCGGCGACTGTTTGGCTGTCTAAAGGCGAGCACCCGCATAGCAATGGCAAATGATAGTACTGCAAGGAAAGATATTGCGAGAGCCCTTAAAGGTCTCTCATCTTATCGAAATAAAGTAAGGAAGTTGTGCAACTTTTAGAAGAAAGCGAAGTTGGTACTTTTGTTATAAATTAGAGAGACTTGCCCTAAAGAGTGAAAGGAAAATAAATTGCTGTAAGCTATCAAGCAATATACGAAAGAAAAATAGATATAGAAAAATAGTATCCCGCCCTGCCCCGAAACGGTCAAAAGCTCGTTGTTTTACTTCTACTCAAACCGAGAGGAAACTTAAGCCGTAAGGACCTGAACCTCTGAGTTCGGTTCTGCCCCTTCTTTTCTACAACCCTACTATCGACTGACTGCAGTGAAGTAAGTTCGGCCCTGTCTGGCCCAATAAATTCTTCCATCGAAGAACCATTGCCACTATCGACCTGTTGCGGTGCAGGAACCTCGGCCGATTCTGGGTCAATTACTTGGGCTATGGAAGAACCATTGCCACTATCGGCCGCAGTAACCTTGGTCTCTTCTGGCTTGGTTGCTTGGGCTATGGAAGAACCATTGCCACCATCGGCCTCAGTAACCTTGGCCTCTTCTGGCTTGGTTACTTGGGCTATGGAAGAACCATTGCCACTATCGACCAGTTGCGGTGCAGGAACCTCAGCCGCTACTGGCCCAGTTTCTTGGGCTATTGAAGAACCATCGCTACTGTTAGCTGGCCGGATCGCGGATTCATCGACGGTGGAAACATTGCTATTGTCAGCCGCCTGTTGTGCAGTATCTTCGACCGTTGTTTTCATGTCACGGTAACACTGGCCCATCAGTTTTGCCGTAAGAGGGTGCCCGGCAGCTGTTTGCACCACGAATCTCCGAAGTTCTTCTACCTAAAGAATCAAAAAGTATTCTATACGATGATTAAATCAATCAATTTGTTATGTAAAATTGACTCGGAGATTATATTATTTGTGTTTATTCCAAATGAAGACGGACAAGTTTTGAGATATATAAAGAAGTCTCTTTAACGATTTTGATGCAGCTGCCATCATCTTTTTAAATAATTTCACTACTAAAAGGATGTTTTCGTGTTCAATTGCAGAACATGTTTTCACAAAAAAAAAAAAAAAAAAAAAAAAAAAAAAAAAAAAAAAAAAAAAAAAATACAACACTTTCTGGCAAAGAGAACTAAAACTAAATTTATGAAAGCAAACAGGTTCTGAAAAAGTTATGCTCTTTCTTCCTACCTGAGGATCGCGTTCAGGGTTAGCAACAGTTGCATTTTTTAATACAGTTGCATTTTTGAATATGGACCAGCAATCATTGTCCCTCAGAGGATGAAGATGGTGCAGATTTTCCTTACCGACCATCATCTCCACCAATTTATCGCTCCTGCCATTAACGATCACAGCTCCTCCATATCCTTTTGGCAGCCCAAAAGCCAGGCTTTGACCCCACTCCGTCGAGTGAACCCAGGTGAAATTCTTGCGTTTATCTGGTTTGTGCTGGATCGAGCAATCTGAGATGGATATGGTGGTAAAAACTCAAGTGAGCGCTCGCATTTCTTATTGTTCAGATCACTTCGCCAATGATCATCAACTGAGTCTAAGCAAGAATTATTCTTACCGGAGCCCAAATTATACCATTCACCGGCATAGCAAACATTGTCTAGCACGATCAGGTACCTCTTTCCCACTAACTGCTGATGCAGAAGAGAGATCAACCCTGAAATTCGATCTTTGTTGCATTTCTTGCGTTTCTCCATGATGATCCCCTCGTCTTCTCCGAGGCAAGTCAGGATCCTCTCAGAGACAGTGATCTTTCGGACTAGGTCCCGGCGTTGTTTCTTGATGATCTCCTCATCTTCTCCTTGGCGAGTCAGCATATCATCATCATCAGTGAACGTTTCGTCTTGGTTCTCCCAGTGTTGTTCTGTCATGCAAACCCAGATCCGAGGAAGAAAGCGTTCTTGCACTTGTGGGTCGTTGAACATCATTTGACAGACGGTAGTTTTCCCACTACCTGCTGCTCCCGCGATCCCAAGTGCCTTGAATTGATCGCAGTTGCTTTTGCTATTGCCAAGCAAGTCCTGGAGAAGGAATGCCACTTCGGCTTCACGCCCGATAACCTCAGACAGATCGACTGACCCGTCAGTCGGTTCAACGTAGTCGACTTCGTTTTTGGCTGGCTGTTGGGGTGGCGGGGAGGGTCGCCAGATTGGATCCGGCAGGATACCAAATTTAAAAACCATTTTGGTGCTATCCGAATGACAATTTCAGGGTTGTCTTCGGCTGTGTTCCTTGAGAACGGAAATTTTATGAGTACTGCTCCCACTGATCTGAGGCAAGAATTTTATCGTTGACCATAATGGATGTGCCACGTTCACACCTAAGTGTACCGACATCAATACTAACATGTGAAACGTGATACAATATGTCATTTCTCAAAAAATAGAGAATTTCCAACACGTTGAGACATATGTATATTAAATGAATATTTTTATATATACATGATAAATTATCATTTTTATGATTACTTCAATCAAATTAATTTGATTCAAATTCACGACCAAATAAATAATAAAAAAGAGCATAAAATGAAATTACACTAAAAATATTAATCCAATATTTGTTAATATCATTTATTGTTTTAATTTGATAAATTCAACTACATTTCATTCCAATAATATAAAAAATCTGAAGCTCAACTTCAGTATTAAAAAAAAAAAAAAAAAAAAGACCCAATCTCATGAAGCGATCGACAAAGGAATGAATAACTACATACCTCGATCGATTGATCGATCAATTTGGGTTCCTTCTCACTAGAATCGATCGATGAGAAAAAGAGAGACCAATGAGAGGTGGGGGGTTGGAAATTGTGTGGAATAGAATTTAGATTTCTTTCATCTTAAACCCTTTATTATTTTTTTATATTTTTATATTTTGACCCCTCATTTATTAAAAAATTTAAAATTGACCCATACGTGTTGGATTTCTGGACTCTCTTGTCAGAGGGTGTTTGGAGAGTTGACCACTTGTCGGATTTTTCGACACCTATTGACTGTGTTTCGGACACGTATCGGGGTGTCCGACACAACGCAAAAGCTTCCGGAGAGTGTTCGTATTTCCTAAGTTTACACAGGAACTTTCTCTAGTAATTTGCTTTTTACATGTCACCTTAGCCAATCTCTAATTTTTATACATATATAACAATATATGTATTTATTCTATTTTAATCTTTTATACACATATCGTCCAGGTGTAAATAGACTGACTTTTACAATATCTATATATAATAGAGGGAAAAAGTTATATTCCGTGACAAAGAACGTCAAATAGTTTCCATGAATCAAAGAAAAGTTATCGAATGTTTTATCTCTGTAATTGCTAGCCAAATATTCTCTTCTAGGACCATGAATAACATGATCTTGTTTGCCCACAGATGCAATGCAAATACTACGATGAAAGCCACGGAACTAATCATCTTCTATCATCTCCATTAGGGTTTAGTAGACAAAATCTATGCAGCAGTTTTATTAACCGTCACGTAGGATTGAAAATATAATGAGAAAAAGTCATGTTTGCTGCACTTAAAACTCACAGAATTAACGAAAGGACTAAGTGCATTGAATAAACTTTCAAGTTTTAGCACTTAAATGTTCGAAACAAAAGTTTTAGAACTCAATGATATATTGAGACAAGTTTTTGGACTTTCCCTATTATTGTCCCCATTTGTAGCATTGGCCAAATACACCATGAAATATTTCCAAGCAAGCGTTGTGCAAAATAATTTTTGAGTTAATATTGTAAATGCTATTTTCCAAGTTTATTTGGTGTTATTAATGTAGGGGTACGATGAGAACAATCGTCTGTAGGTGGAAAACTGCACTAATGCGGCAGCAGATCAAAGTGAGCCTTTGCATCCTTCGAGTAAATATGGCCCCATTTAAAGGTGTTTGCTTTTTGCATCCTTCTGTCATCATGGCAGCACTTAAGTATCTTTTAGTTTGATTGTATTCGGTCGGTAGCTACATCATCTTAGCCACACTGGCTCTTTCATTGGATTCGATTGGTCCCATATAAGCTTACTGAACTTTGTCCTCTTTTTCTGTCTAGCATTATGGCTGCTAATAGTAAATATGTTTCTGAGATGTCCAGTGAACTTACAACTATTAAGTTAAATGGGTGTAATTATTTGCCTTGGTCTAGATCTGTCTCTATAGCTCTCAGGGGTACTTCAAAATTGGGTCATGTGAATGGTATTATCAAAGCACTTGCATCTATAGATGCAAAATTCGCAAAATGGCAGGCAAATGATAATATGGCCATGTTTTGGTTGCTTAATTCAATGGAATCTCAAATTTATGAGGTATTTGCTTATTCAGAGACTACGAAGTACCTGTGGGATTTTTTGGAAGGATATGTATGGCAATGTTGATAATGCATCCTATGTCTTAGAGTTGCAACAGGAGCTTGATCATACTGAGCAAACACCTAATCAAACATTCACTAAATATCTTGGTAATCTGAAAAAGAAGTTGGATGAACTGCGATATTATAGACCACCAGTCTAGACTATTGAGATTTATGCCCAACGTGAATAACATGATAGATTTTCCAACTTCTGGCCAATCTTACGCCTGAATATGTAGATCTTAAGAGGTAGATCCTAATGAGTTTTCCTCTTCTCAATTTTGCCCATGCTACTGAAACTAATCCCAACCAACAAACTAGTCATGGCGGTCGCTCTGAATTCTGGTAAAGTTAAAGGCAAAGGCCACAATAATAAATTTATTGTGATTACTGTGATAAGAACAGTCACTCTAAGGACCATTGTTGGGAGCTGTATCCTGACCATCAGCCTAATAAGGATAAAAGTGGGGATGCTAAGATTGCAGCTCAAACTCAAGGCTCTATTTTTTAAATATCTCTTGAGTAAACTTGCTTTTCAACTGCAGCATCTTATCCAATTCGATGGCACAAAACCTTCTGTTTCGGATTCTAGCAATTTGGCTTAGTTTAATAATTCCCTGGCTCTTATGACCTGGTCTCCAAAAATTCTTTCATTGTCGATTCGAGCATTACTGGTCATATGTGCACTTCTTACGGATTATCTAATTTTCATATCACTTCTGAGGATTCTCATGGTCCCATTACTATGGATAAAGGAACTCAGGTTCCAGTTAAAGAACAAAGAACCATTAATTTATTTTCTGCTAATTACGACGTGATATTTGTGCCAATTTTATCTTCAAATTTGTTATCTGTCAGCAAACTTACAAAAGAATTGGACTGCAATGTTGTTTTTTCTTATCAAAAGGTAGTGTTTTAGGAGAGAATCACAGGGAGGATGATTGGTGAATGCCATTTTTAGCAATGTTTCTGTGACATCCTAAAAATTCGACCCTGTTTTGATAATATGAAATGGGCTTTTCGTCGACGCACCTATGGTCCTTTTTCTCTGAGCTGATCACTCACGAGTTAACTGATCTATCAGGTGAAGCCGTTAAGGAATATAAACGCGGCAGACTTGAGAATTCGATCAGAAATTGACTACTTGACTGTGATAAACGGCAAGAGTCAATATGGCACCATTATAATCGATTAGGGATCGGATATAGGTTGATTCAACAGAAACGCGCAATTGAATGGTGGGTGATTCCACCTGATCACAAAATTCGCGTCAAACGGCACTAACCCAATTTTCTGTCATTTCTGTACTCGGTGTCTGTAATTGAAACTTTGAGATTTTTACGACAATCAAGAGTTACTGACGAGTCGAAGATGCACAAACGTGGATCGAAACTATCGACCACGGGTCAAACGTGCTAAAACCCCTAAAAGCTACCCAGTAGGTTGGGTCGTGCTAAAATTGCGTCCGGTCGATTTTAACCACGAAATTAAACTCGGTTTTGGGAATTGAACGTTCGAGTGTGTCACGATATATTTTTAGGACATCATCTCATCTTTCGGGAAATTTCCGTCAAGTCGGGAATTTCGTGGAAAAATCAAAATTGGTAAATTAAAATCAAGGAAATTCGGATGGGCACCTTAATTGGCAATTTTGACTACCAATTTGAGTTGGTTTGTGGAGAGTTAAAGGAAAATTCATATGGCAGTTTCAAGGGGATAAATTAATCACCAAAATGACTTGATTTGGTGAGAAATTGAAAGAAAATGGATGGAAATTCGTATGGTTACTTCAAGGGGTTAATTGGCCTTCAAATTGGCTTTGTTTGTGAGAGAAATGAGGGAAAATCACCCATTGGTTGTTGCCAAGACCTTGGTGGGCAGAAGACTTTGGAGACAAGCCACTCAAGTACTAGATATTCCCTCTTGGCCCCTATTGGCCCTCATCTTGACTTCCCTCTTCTCTTGTCCCCCTCCCATGCGCATCTTCTCCTTCCCCCTAGCCGACCAACAGCTTCTGCTTCTTCTCCTTCCTTTCTTCTTCCTCTTCACTTCATCTTCTTCATCTTTCCATTTCCTCTCTGTGTTACTGCCGCCACTCGACTCCACAGTAGCCTCGCAAGCCGCCGAGCCAACCGTTTGCCTCAACCTTCTCTGCTTGATCAGCATCGTTGTCTAGCCCGTTCACCGGTCTAGCTTGTAGCTCCTGTCTGCCAACCTTTGACCACAGCAGCTTCGCCCATTGCCTCCAGCCAGCCGTCCCTGCGTTCGCCTTACCGCTCCAGTCGCGTTTTTTGCCGTCTAGCCAGCCCACCTCAGACCGACCAGCAGCCCCTCCAGAACCAAACTCGCCAGCTCAAGCCGTAGGCTTGCAAGGCTTTTTCAGCCCCTTCCGGCTCTCCGTTGGAGTCGCCGTAGACACCGGATCTCACCTCCATCATGCCGCCGTCGCCATGAACCCGTTGCCTTGCTAATTCGGTGAGTTAACGCCTTAATCTTGGATTATGAAGTTAATTGCACTTAGGGGGATTAGTTTAAGGTTAATTAGGATTAAAGATAATTTAGTTAGTGTAACTATTAGTTAGTTTAGTTAGTTGAACTAGATAGTTAAATTAGTTAGGTGGTTAGTTAGGTTATTTAGTTGGTTTAATTAGATTAATAAGTTATCCTAGCTAGGTTAGTTAGTTAGTTTAATTAGGTTAGTTCGGTTAGATTAATTAAGTGGTTTAGTTTAAATATTTTGCAATTTATTTAATTAATTATAATTAGCGTAAATTATATCGGGATAGCCGGTTTGTAGAATTTTACGTTGATCGTCATGGTTGAGATAGCCGCGCCTGATTATGGGACAAAATTGTGTGGCACGGAATGAGACGTGTCATAATAGTTTGACCTTATAATCGGAATCCCCGTGATTGTTTGAAGGTTGAATTGATGTGTTCCAGTTATGAAATATGTCTGCTGTGTGCATATGATATATGTGGTGTATACTATTGTGCAAGAAGGTGCTGAGGCGAGGTAAGTGTATGTATGGTGCATGTTTAGGATGCCTCTGAGTGAATTCTCGTCCTAATCGGGGTTTAGGGTGTAAACTCGCTGAGATTTATCTCATCCTGTCGTGGTTTAAATTTTTCAGGTCCTTAGATGGAGAACTTGGAGCCCAAGGCTGGAGGGTCCGGTGTGTAGGTGGCCTAGAGTTTTCTTTTGGACAGAGACTTGTTAATATGAACCCTTGGGTTAGCTTGGCATGTATATGAAGTATGTTTTGTAAAAATTGGTTGTCTTGCTTTTCTATCCCATGTTTGATTGTTGTTTGGGGTTTATGAGTTCGCTTCCGCATGTGCATAAAACGAATGGGTCGGTGACGCATCCTGGGAACGTCGCAAATTTCAGTCGATCACCGAGAGATGGGCGCGTGCCCAGGGTTCGGGGCGTGACAGTCTTTATATGTGGTTGATTTTGCGAGTGAGACTCTTCTTACAAAGACTGATAAGGAGGCTACTTCCCGAATCTGGCATTTACGCATGGGCCACCTCTCAGATAATGTGTTGCATAATTTGAATTCTGATTTTTCTCTCAATACGAGTCGTTGTGAAACTTGTAGTTATTCTAAGCAGCACGAACTGTCTTTTACTTCTAGCACACATGTTTCATAAAATTTGTTTGAATTGGTACACTCTAATGTTTGGGGTAATGCCCCTGTGGATTCTTGTGATGGTTTCACATATATTATTACTTTTATTGATGATAAGTCCCGCACCACTTGGCTTTATTTGTTGACCCCTAAGAGTGAAGTGTTGAAAGTGGTTCACGAATTTCGGAATATGGTTCATATTCAACATGGTCGTCATATCAAGATTCTACAAAGTGAATATACAAACCATCTTTTTTATATCGTTTCTTAAGTCTTTAAGAATTGTTCATCAAAGCTCCTGTTTTGGCATCCCTCAACAAAATGGGATAGTCGAATGGAAAAATCGTCGCCTACTTGAATTTGACAAGAGCTCTATTATTACATGGTAACTTTCCCAAGACATTATTGTCAGATATGCTGTTCACTAGTTATTACTTGATTAATCATCTCTCTAGTAAGATCTTACGCTACAAGTCTCCAATGGAGGTGCTTCTTGGGCGACCTTTGAATATTTCACATCATCAAATATTTTGTGGAGTTTGTTTGTTCACTTTCTTGGAGGAAAACTTTATCCCCATGCTCGCAAATGTATATTTATTGGTTATTTGTCTGTCAACAAGGATATAAATGTCTCGATCCATCTACTACAAAGGTTTTTATCTCCTGTGATGTTGTCTTCAGTGAGACTCATATATATATATCACCTTCAGGGGGAGGATAATGTTACTGACTTCGACTATAGTGGGTTCGATATAGAAGTTGCTCCCTTGCCGATTATGACTCGGTGATAATATCAGTGATCATGCTCTTGATCCAGAGCAAGCGGATGAAATTGTTAAGATAGAAGAGCCATCACAACCTGCCGCTCTTTCTCCTATTCATAGAACCACTTGGATCTCACAGCCATCTACCAGACTTCCACTTATCATTCTACTCGATTTCCTATACAGGACCATATTTGCTACGATAAAGTTGCGTCTCCCTTCCATGCTTTTCTGTTAGCTATCGATGCTTAGAAAGAACCCGCTACTTTTCTCGAAGCCAGAAATTCTCAAGTGTAATTCTTTTGAATTAAATTTTGACTCTGAGGTTAATTTTTTTTTCTTTAATAAAAGAAACTCAGGTTCAACGTGACCAATCTTCAATTAACATGGCAAAAAAGGGCTAAAACGACATTGTTTGGCCCTTTTGTTCCTCCAAATTAACTTGAAAATGAAACCCTTATCTTTGAGTCTTCTCTTGGAAGCTTGACTAGAGAAGAAGAAGATTGAGGAACTATGGCTCTGTTGAAGAAAATTCCCTTATTAGTTTTGATGATTAACAAAACTTTCTTTAATCATTCTTTGATTTTGATGGTAAGAATTTCCAAGTGGAAGCTCTGATGGAGAATTATCAGACGTTACACGTCATACTCAAGGATGAAGTGGAGATCTTATTTTTTAAGACCCAATCCCGACAAGAACAAGGATAGTGATCAAACCTTGTGCTAATGGCCAGTAATTTGGTGAATTCCTTGCTAACTACATAAGATTTATCTAATAAGAAAAGTATATCAAATCCTATCCTTCAAGGTGGAATATAGTAAGATTTGGATCAATATGCGAGAGGCGAAACATTCTTTTGAAGTGAAGCACTCTTCTTATAGAAACTCTATATGCTGTATGGGTGGCAGCATCAATGAGAGACTTCGACCTTGGCAACCTTGAAGTAATCGGATCTTCTAGCAATGTTCAAGTACAACGGGTGGATTGGATGAGCGATCCTTAAGGGTTATGTCCAACAGTCAGCTTGGATAATAAGGATTATAAAAGAAGATCAAGATGCTGAAAGGAAACAAGAAGCTAAAATTCTGAAGTCTATAATTCCTAAGTCTTGAATGATCTTTAATCTTACACATTGGCTTTTTCTTCATAGCTCAATTATGTAATCTTTTAGAGGTTGTTGGGGTGTCAAATTGAAAGAGTGACTAATTCACTTGAGTCGGAAGTACTCAGTCATGTAACCTCTAATAGATTCATTTGAGTGGAATCCAGCTAATCGGCTATCAGCGTGGGAGAGTGGACGTAGGCTTGTCAAAGCCGAACCACTGTAACTCTATTTTGTGCAATTTTATCTGTCCCTAAACTTCTATTTATATTCTGTAATAGTTTATTGCACATCGGTAAGATCTAATCATAGCATGGTTTGTCGTCAGACATTGTTTTGTCACAACAATGTTTTATTTTATCTTTATTCCCCATTATCACCTATTCACCCCCTCTTGGCGATCTATCTAGCCCTAACAATTGGTTTCAGAGCTTGGTTACTCTTTATTGAAGTGTTTCATTACTTTTGAGTTGACGATCTTCCAATGGCTAGCATTATTGCACCAGGATTCATGGAAAGACAGAGTGAAACAAGGCCTCCATACTTCGATGGAAAAGATTACAACATTTGGAAGAATAAAATGAAAGCGTTCATTAGATCCAAAGATCCCTTGGA
Organism: Eucalyptus virginea; assembly: GCA_014182375.1. Taxonomy (NCBI): domain Eukaryota; kingdom Viridiplantae; phylum Streptophyta; class Magnoliopsida; order Myrtales; family Myrtaceae; genus Eucalyptus; species Eucalyptus virginea. The sequence goes on along the minus strand of CM024517.1, from coordinate 11,847,771 downwards.
GTGGGATGTAGTTTTGAAGGGTGCAAGGCCTGAGGCCTCTTCCTCCAAAAAGGACACGGATAGCAAAAAGCCGAAAGTCGAAGCCATGTCTGAGACACAAGTATCCAAAAGAGAAGCTTTAGACGATAGAGCAGTTTATTCTTTATACTATGTCTTATCTCCTACGGAATATAACCATATATCCTCATGTGAATCGGCTAAATAAATTTGGGACAACTTGAACGTGACATATGAAGGAACTAACTAAGTCAAAGAGACCAAGATAAACATTCTCCTCAAGCAGTATGAATCTTTCAAAATGAAGTCGGATGAATCAATGATTGACATGTTCAGTAGATTCACTTACTTTGTCAACGGCCTAGCACAAAAAGGACAACCATTACTAGATTCCATGAAAGTGAACAAGATCCTTCGCGGGTTATCTAAGGAATGAAACAATATCAAAATGTCCATTTGTGAAACTCAAAGGATCTCACCACTTTCCCTAGACAAACTAGAGGTAAGAAAATGATTGTGTCGAAATCTAACTATGATTCTAATGATACAGATTCAAAGGACAATGAAGAAGATAGCGAGGAAATGGCTCTCATGGTGAAGAAATTTCGCAAGATGGCCAGAAAAGGAAGAAAATTCAAAGGGAAAAGACCTTTCAAATCATTTGACCAAAAGAAGAACTTCAGTGAAAGAGAAGATAACATGGATGTGATCTACTTTGAATGCAAAAAGTGAGGATACATCAAAATAAATTGCCCTCTTCTAAAGAAAAAGAAAAACAAGTTTGAGAAAGGCAAGAAAGCACTAAGGGCTGAGACCTGGAATGATATGAAGTGCGAAGAAAGCGATGAAGAATATGCCAACATCTGTCTTATGACAAATTCAACATCAGAACATGAAATCGAGGTAAGCAATTTTGATTTACTAGAAGAAGTCTCAAATTACATAGATGAGTTATGTTTTGATTACAAAGCTACACTTAGCAAGATTTACCAATTGAAAAAGGAAAATTTGAAATTGAAGCAATAGGATCTTTTTTGAGAAAAATATTTCCAAATCTCAAGAGAATCAAGACCTTGTTTTGAAAGAAAATGAACATTTGAAATAGGAAGTTTTCGATATTTCAAAAATATTTTCAATCAATTCAAAAACTTTAGAACATATTCTTTCAATTCAAATACCTAATTACAATGAGTCTAGTCTTGGTTCATATCACAAATGTGATATCCTGAAATTTGATTCCTATTTCGAAATATATGAAATAGTTATTTCATTAATGGATTTATGGTTATTGCACTTTGAATTGATCACTCATGAGTTAACTAATTTATTTGGTGAGACCCTAAAGTGTTAAAACATGACAGACTAAAGAATTTGATCAGGGATCGATCGCTCAACCATAAAGATCGACAAGGATCAATACTGTGTTGTTATAAGTTAGTTAGCGAATGGATATAAATCAATTCAACAGAAATATATAGTTGGTTTGCGGGTGGTTCTGCACGATTATGATATTAGCGTCGAACAACAACAAACCAATTTTTTATTGATATTGTACACGGGTACGTAATTGAACCATCGCAATTACATGACCACCGAGGGTCATCCACTATTTGAAGAGGCGCGAGAACCTTTAAAAGCCACCCGATAGTTTAGGTTATACTAAAGTCGCGTTCGATAAATTTTTAATCATGAAATTTAATTCGAATTTGGGTATCGAACTTTCGAGGGTTTCGAGACTAATTTATTGTATGTCGTCTCATTATCCGTCGAATTATCGGCAAGTTCGAAATTTTCGGAAAAGGAATTATTGAACGGAAATTGAGAACCGAAAAGGGAAAAACCGGACCTAATGGTAAGATTATAATTTATTGGCCAAGATTTTGGCTTTAAAGAAAATTGGAAATAAGAAGATATTTAGGGGACAAAAGGCTTGGCAATGAGGGTTTTAGGGGGAGTTGGTGAAGAGTGATGGGATTTTGAAGAAAAATCTTGAGGAAAATCCTTTTTTCTCTCTCTTCTCTCTCTCTTCCCCCTCCCTCCCATGTTCTTTTCTTCCTCCCCTCAACCGAACACCATCCCATTTTCCTCCCCCCTCCCCCCTTCATTTGTTTTCATTCCCCTTCAACTTCTCCATTTTCATCTCCCGCTCTCCCTTGTCGTGAACCAACAACACCACCCTATCACCACCACCACACCATCTCATCACCACCATCTCTCCACCGCAAGCCACCACCACCTCTATCTTCACCCAAATCAAGCCCACGGAAGCCGTGGACTTGGAGAAGCCACCACCGCGTTTCTTCGCTGCCGCATCCCCCACCAACTGTCGGCCCGTGTCCCTCGCGTTGTCTGTCATTGCCATTGTTTTGCTGAGCCACCACCTCCATCTCCACCATCGAGCACCCTCCCCTCCCTTGGTGGCCGAGAGCCTTAAGATGCTTTGCCGCTATCGTCGGGCCTCCGATTGAGCCGCAAAAGTCGTGCCCTTGATGCCATCGTGCCGTCATCATTGCAAATTCGTTATCACCGGAAACCCATGAGTTAACTTTCTAATCGTGGATTACGGTGTTAATTATGTTTAGGGGGTAGGTTAGTTTAAGGATAATAGTGGTTAGTGTTTTAGTTAATTTTAGTTTAGCCTTAATTGTAATTAAGGACGGCTTAGATTAAAGTTAAGTGCAATTAGCTTAAATAATTAAGGTTAGTCTTAATTAATCATGGTTAGATAAATTAATTGGGTTTATTTTAATTAACCATAATTATCTTAATTAATTGTAATTATTTTTAGTTAATCGTAATTTTCTTTAATTAATAATGATTAGTTTAATTAATCATAATTACTTTAATTAATGCGATAACTTTTTAATTAATTATGGTTAGATAAATTACTCAAGTTTAGTTTAATTAATCACAATTAGCCTAATTAATCATGATTAGCTTAATTAATCATGATTAGTGTAATTAATGATGGATTAGTTGTTAAATAGAATTTTGTGCTCGTTTTTTTGGATGAGTTTATGCATAATTCTGATTGTTTGAACTTATTATGCAATGTTATTGATGTCCAATGTATAAGCTTTATGTACTAGTTCCAAAGGAGGTTTACGACAAGAAAAATGGAAAATCTGGAGGTGTTGATTTTGGACTTTGCGTTTTACGTGTTAAATGGGATAATGAGGTTTTTAAAAAAATTAAGTATGCAAAATTTGACAGATTGATTTTTTTAGCACGGCAAATATTTTGTTGAAATTTTAAGTGTGAAAATTTGCCAAAGTTGATTATTTGAAAAACGAACTCTTTTGTACTAGACTAATTGATGGCAACTAAAATTTGTTTGAGTATTGGCATGCTTGAGTGGTCACCTACTCGAATCCGTCACCTAAGGGAGTTTTGGGGCAATACTTGATTTTTATCTGATGCCTAATAGGGGTCCGGATGTAAAGTCGCGGTTGACACCGAACCGATACTCCTTTATGGAATGCCATCTAGACAGGAGTTTTAAACGATGCCATGCTCAATGAGGCGGGATGATGCCTGGCTATGCCGGAAGACCGTCAACTTTTGTGTTAGTCATAGCCCGAGGGGTCATAATAATTAGAACAGGTGCATGGAATTTATAGTATGTGCTTTGATTATTATTTGTACTGGCTGTTTTGATATTATCTTTTGCGATGTACTAATTTACATGGATGTGCCCAGGGTGAGGTAAGTTGGCATATCGTGTGTGTTTAGGCCGCCTCTGAGATGAATTCGCGTCCTAATCAAGGCTTAGGCTATTAACTCGCTAAGATTTTATCTCACCCATGTGTTGTTAAATCCTTTCAGGTCCTTAGTATGGAGAGCCAGCTCGTATGTTTTGGGGTCTCCATAGACTAGGATACTTATATATTTGAGTATCCTATTCCAGGGACCTATTATGTTCACAAGCTGGTGGTCACGATTGTGTGGGTAGTTGAGGGGCTGGCTCTTTGGGTGCCCCACAAGTTTAAGGCGTGGTTTATTAGTAAGGTGAATGGCGATCGGATCAATCAACTTCTTGGTTTTGAAGGACTACCCTACGGGAGTGTGGGAAGGTAAGACTAGATTCCATGGACATCGACATCATCGATAATGTTGTTGAGGATCCGGAGTCTAACTCGGACTATGACCCTATGGAGGAGTTTCCCTCTAACTATGAGCTTGACTCTCCTCCTGGATACTAGAGTTGGTACCTAGAGTTAGTGAAGCTAAAGTTAACCCTGACCCTTCTAAACCTTTTTGTTCTTAAGTTGTTTAGGAGTTACCTTTTTGTTGTAGATCTGTACATGTTAAACTCCTAGGGTTAACAAGTTAATAAATAAAGGTGCTGCTTTTGGAAATTGTCTATTGTGCTTTGCTATCCCTATTTTAAGTGTTTGACTGGATGGTTATATAAATTGCTTTTGTATGCATTTAATCGAAAGATAAAAAGAATGGGTTGGCAACTCGTCCTATAACGTCGTATTTTTAGCTGACCATCGTGGAATGTTTGCAGGCTCGGGGCTCGGGTCATGACATTCCCATTTAAGTGGCATAAGAGTCTGGTCACGGTCTAGAGTAATAAGGTGCGATGGGCTTTGGGATAGCCAGTTAGGAGAAACAATTTTTTTTTCCCTTATGCTTATGTTTGTGATTGACTTAATTGCCTTACGCAGGTTGTTTAGACTTCTAATTCCTCATTGGAATTGGAAAACAGGTTTCTGTAGAGACCTTGCAATATGAGCTATCTTGATTAAAGGGCCCATCGGAGAAGGGTTGTAGCGGATTTGATTGGTGCTAGAGAAAGGAGACCGACTCGAGCTAGTGCTAGAGGAAGGGCACCGAGATGGGCAGGTGCCAAAGGGAGGGCATCAATGTAGGTTGGTGCTAGCAGAGGAGCATCAGTTGATCCCAGAGTTGACAAGATCCTGCAAGCCCTGGAAATAGGAGGAAATATGATCATTCATCAGGCTTAGACCCAAGCTGCTGCTATTGCTATTGCCATTGCTGCCGCTGCTACTATCATCGTCAATGCTACTGTTGCTATTGCGGCCGCACCTTGTGAAGTCCTACCCGGGAATGGGAATGATGACTGACCCATGCATCAGTTGGTGGAGTAGTTCTTAAAGCTGAAGTTGTCGAAGTTTATTGGAGCGGATGACCTTGAGGTTGAAACCCTCTAGGTTAGAGAACTAGAGAAGGCATTTGCACTACTGAGGTGCTCTAAGGAAAATAAGGTGACCTTGGCTGTCTATCAACTATAGGATAATGCAAGTTAGTGGTGGGAAGTCACTGAAGGAAGGGTGTTTCTCGAATGTATGGTCCCGAAGTGAGATGCCTTCGTTGAGTCTTTTTATGGGAAATACTTTTTAGACTGTGCTCGAGAGTAGAAGATGGTTGAGTTCTAGCGCCTCTGCCAAAACCAGCTATTAGGGGATCAGTATGAGGTGAAGTTTGATGACCTATGCAAGTATGCACCGAGGTTGATCGAGGACCCAGTGGATAAGGCAAAGAGGTTCGTAGATAGTCTAAAGCCAAAGATCAAGGCCCGGCTGATGCCCTTAAATCTCAAGGACTATGATGAATTGTACGAGAGGATCTAGTTGATTAAGAAGAACATGAATGATTGGGCAGCTGCATCTGGGTTGCGGTTTGTGCCAAATAGAGACAAAAATCGGTTTGGGAAAAAGGTTGATGAATAAAGGAAAGTATCCCGTCCCTCCCAACCGAAAGAGCAAAATTGGAAAGCTAGCACTCAATGTGAATGGCATGTGCCGATTCTATGGAAGGAAGCATGGATCAGTCCCGTGTCTTGCGATCATGGAAGCTTGCTATGGATGTGGCCAGCGTGGCTACAAAGTGTAGAATTGTCTGCACAAGCCCGTGGGAGCGCAGGTGCCACTGCCGTAGATAGGGGGCAGCAAGGAGTGCATCATAGAATGCACAGTAGGGCATTTTGAACAGGCCTTTGGCCCAAGGAAGGGTATACGCCGTCACCAGGAAAGAGGTGGAGAACTTGCAGAACATGATTACAGGAATGGTCTCATTGAACGACCATGCTACTAATGCTTTGTTTGACCTGGAGCCACGCATTCTTTTATTGTTGAGCAGTTTGTTAATTTAGTGGGGTTAAGTTTGAAACCGTTGGAAGCGATTCTTAGTATATCTACCTCATTAAAGGAAAAAAATGTTGTTTGCAGTAGGATGCATAGGTTGCAAGTTAGTGATTGGTGATCGAGAGGAGAATATAGATTTAATTGTGCTAGCAATTTTTGACTTTGATGTAATCATTGGTATGGATTGGCTCACTAAGCAACGAGCTACGATTGACTGTTATCATAAAGCGATTCAATTTAACCTGTTAGTGGGTGATAGTTTCGAGTTTATGGGCAATTGAGGAGGACCCTCAATTACTTTAATTTCATCGCTTGAGGCAACCCAATTGTTGGATGTGGGTTGCCAAGGTTATCTGGCGACCATGGTGGATACCTCGGTTGCAGAGCCAAATATGGAAGACATTGCCGTCGTGTGAGAATTTTCGGATGTCTTTCCTGAGGAGTTGTTTGGTTACCTCCAAAAAGGGAAATAAAGTTCATGATTGAGGTGGTCCTTGGGACGGAGCCAATTTCTAAGACTCCTTACCATATGATGTTATCAAAATTGAAGGAATTAAAGGTGCTGATGCAGGAGTTATTTGACAAGAGATTCATTTGTCTTAGTGCATCACCTTGGAGAGTGCCAGTTTTGTTCATAAGGAAGAAGGATGGTTCGTTACGTTTTTGCATCGACTATCGGTAACTCAATCAAGTGATGATTAAAAGTAAGTATCCATTACCTGGGATAGACGACTTGTTTGATTAGTTGCAGGGAGCATCAATATTTTCAAGATAGACCTGAGAACAAATTATCATCAGTTGAGGATTAAGAAAGAGGATGTACTGAAGACAGCATTTCGTATACGTTATGGTCACTACAAGTTCAATGTAATGCCGTTTAGATTAACCAATTCCTCAATTACTTTCATGGATTTGATGAATCGAGTGTTCAAGGAGTACCTAGACTAGTTCGTGATCATGTTCATCGACGACATCTTGGTACATTCGAAGAGTCCAGAGGAGCATGAATAGCACTTGAGGATGATACTACAAACCTTGTGAGAACATGAGCTATATGCCAAGTTCAGTAAGTGTGAGTTTTAGTTGACTTGTTTAGCCTTCCAAGGCCACGTGATTTCTGGCAAAGGGATCTCTATGGACTTGACGAAGATTGAAGCTGTTATGAACTGGCTCAGACCAACAACTGTGACTGAGATTTGAAGTTTCTTGGAATTGACAGGCTATTATAGATAGTTTGTGGAAAGATTTTCTATGATAGCCATGCCTCCGATGGCATTGCTGAAGAAAGAAGAAAAGTTCAAATGGATAGATAAGCGTGACTGTAGTTTCCAAGAGTTTAAGCATAAGTTGACTATCGCACTTGTGTTAACGATTCCATCTGGTCTTGGAGGATATGAAATTTATAGCGACACATGCATAAGGGACTGGAAGCGATCATCTTTGCCTTGAATATTTAGAGGCATTACTTGTGTGGAGAAAGGTTCTACATTTTTACAGACCATTAAAGTCTCAAATATGTTCTCTCAAAAGGAGTTAAACATGAGACAATGTCACTGGATGTAGCTTCTTAAGGATTACGGCAGCAATATCTTGTATTACCCTGTTAAAACCAACAAGGTCACGGATGCGCTAACTCGGAAGTTGTCAATTGTACAAATGATGGTTCAAGAATGGATTCTGCTTGAAGGAGTTCGATATTCAGATTTCAAATTTGAGATAAGCCACCTTTCAAGTCTCATGGCTACCCTTAGAATTGAATTAGAAGTGCAGGCGAAGATCAAGATGCTCTAATCGACGGATCTCGAAATCTAGAAGATTCTGCAAGAAGATGCGAAAAAGAGGAAAGCTGATTTTTAGGAAACTGAGAACAAAATATTAAAGTTTCATGGATGATTATATATGCCCAACGATGCAGAGCTTAAAGAAGAAATCTTATTAAAAGCCCATCGTAGCAGTTACAGTATTCATCCAGGCAGCATAAAGATGTATAAGAATCTGCATTAGTACTACTGATGGAATGGTATGAAGGTGGATATCACCAAGCATGTTGCTAAGTGTTTGACGTACCGGCAAGTGAAGGCACAGCATTGCAAGCCTGATGAACTTTTGCAACCTTCGGAGATTCCGAGTGGAAATGTGAACATATTACAATGAACTTCGTGATGGGATTGCCAAGGAGTCAACGGGGTAACGATTCCATCTCGGTCGTGGTTAATAGATTAACAAAGTTTGCGCACTTCATCGCTATACTAAAGGACTTTGCATTGGATAAATATGCTAAATTGTACATGCGAAAGGTAGTTTGTCTTCATTGAGTGCCAGTAACGATCACGTTGGATCGAGACCTAAAGTTTACAGTAGCTTTTTGGAAAAGTTTATAACTGCCTTGGGGACGAAGCTATAGTACAACACGGCCTATCATCCGCAAACGGATGGCCAGTCTGAAAGGAATATTTAGACACTTGAGGATATGTTGCACGCTTGCGTGTTGGATTTCAAAAGAAGCTAGGAGGAACTGCTTCATCTAATTGAGTTTGCCTTCAATAATAGCTATCAACAGAACATCAAGATCGCACCATTTGAATCGTTGTATAGCAGGGCTTATAGAACTCTTGTTTGCTAGGATGAAATGGAGAGTGCAAGATTACGGGCCCTAAGTTGGTTCAACAGTCAATGGACACTGCCAAAGTCATCAAGGAAAGGCTTAAGATCGCCCAAAGCCGTTAGAAGAATTATGAAGATAAACAGTGTAGACCATTGGAATTGCAAGTGAGTGAATATGTATTTCTCAAAGTGTCCCGATGCAAGGCACTTCTCACTTTGGCAAAAAAGGGAAGTTAAACCCAAGACATGTTGGCCCTTTCGAGATCTTGGAAAGGATTGGAACCTTGGCTTATCATCTGACGTTGCTATCAGAACTTGCTCGAGTACATGACGTCTTTCACTTGCCGATGCTAACAAAGCATGAACTAGATCTGACCCTTCGAGGAAATAGATGTGGACGATAGGGTGTCGTATGTGGAAAAGCCAGTGCGGATAGTGGATCAAAAGGAGCAAGTGTTGCACAACAAAACAATTTCTTTAGTCAAAGTAGTATGGCAAAACCATTGAATGGAGGGTCACATGGGAAATTGAAGAGTCGATGAGGTGTCAACATCCCCACCTTTTTGATGAAGTGTTATAATATTTCAAATTTTGAGTATGCAATTTTTATAAGAGGAGAAGAGTTGTGATATCCCAAAATTTAGTCCCTATTTCGAAATATATGAAATGGCTATTTCATCGATGCACTTAGGCTGCGTTTGGTCGACCGGATAAAAACCAAGATAGGATATGTTTTATCCTATCCCGTGTTTGGTAGCTGTCTAGGATAGGATAAGGTCGGATGTAGGAGGGATATAGACCGGATAAAAAAATCCGAGGGGGGGGGTGGGATAAGGTCGGATAGGATTTCTTTTATCCGAAACATAAAACCCTACACTTTTTTTTCTTTCTCCGTCGTTCACCCACAGACGACTCTTTGTTTCCAAAGTATCGACGTTGAAGCCTTCTCCTCAATAGCTCTCCGATTCTCATCGAAATTTTACGAAAGCGACGAATTTTCAAAGGTAAATAATCATTCTCTCTTTAACGTTGATTTCTAAAGTAGTTGTGGATTGTTTTCCTGTTTCATCTATGTTTCAGCTTACGTAGGTTAGAATTGTAGTTTTAGGTTTTTTTGCTGGTTGATTGGAGATCGTCTTCTTGGTAGTTTTGAATCTATAGATTTATAAAGGCCTTTCTATTTTTGTGCAAAATATTTGATATCTTCAACGCGAATTGTTCGTTCTTGGTTATGTTCTTCAATACCCAGATTTCCAAGGCTACTGCATCTCTCTCTGTGTGAGATAATTAAATAATTGTGGAGAATCGACAATGTTCCTATGGTGGCTGACTCAAAAGATTCACAATTGTTCCTGTCTTGCCGTGCTTTTTCTCTCCCTTCTCCAAACCCCCCTCCCTCCCCCAACGCCTTTCCCACGACGACCGCGCATGAGATATGCAAATTGTGGCCATAATGATGCCGTGGGTCAATCTGTTCAAGCGGGAGACTATCGCGGTATTCTTTATTTTTAGATCTCCTCTTCTTAGAAAGAAAAGTGACCTTGCTGTAGCATGTCTCAGGAGTTTAAGGGACTTACAGCTTCAAGCCAGTGCTGTAATGCTAGCTTTTGAGCCTTCTCGTCTTTTGACAAACCTTTTCCTACCTAAAAGATAATTTATCAGCGTCCTAATGATATTGTTAATTGTCATGTAAGTCAAAAACAGGAAAACAAAACGGGCTCTTTCAAAAGATTGGCTTTTATGTACCTTGGCGACTCTAGTTCTTGCCCTCGCCCACCGAGAACCAACTGTTTCAGGCTTATCATCCTTGTATAATGATACGAAACTATGCTTCAAGGCTGCAAAGTCTATCGCCTTCCACCTGAAACATTGGCATACATCTGAAAGTTTCTTTGGTTATAATTTTTGCACACTCCTTTTGTTTGGGACCTTTTCATGTAGCATGTGCTGGAGTTCCATTATAAATTTATTTAGGAATGGATATATAAATGTATATGTATATAACTTGGCACTGATATTGAAAATATGACATTCAATGCTTTATTGTTCTACTCTTTGGAGAATTAATCAAGATCATTGATAGATTGCAGTGAGTTAGGTTGTTAACATGGCTTGATTAGCAAAAAGTAAAAGTATAACTCAAATGTAAAACCCTATTGATTATGCCTTTATAGGTCATACATTATGTATTGATCTTCTCACTCCAGGTAAATCTCAAGTAAATTTCTTTCAAGTAAGAAAAGTTCAAGTAATGAAGGAGATCCCTGTATTTAGTAGAAATTGCAAGATATTATCGTATGAAGGAGATCCCTGTATTTTGTTGTGTGGGTTGAATATCATGGCTGATTGAATGTTGAGTTATTTTTCTTTTTCTCTGTTTTTTGTTACTTTAAGAAATCTGGGAGTGGTTCAATCGACATATATGCTGAGATAGTTTTTTGTTTAGGAATGGAAGGTAGCAATTTCAGTCAAACTCAAGGAAGGGGAACAAAGAGAGATTGACGTATATGGACAATAGATGAAGAAGATGCACTTCTAGTTGGTCTTGAAGAATTAGTTAATAATGGCTTCAAGAGTGGTTACATGGTTATGTTAGAGAAGTGGTTTGAAGAAAAGTTCCCTCATTCTGGCATCAAGGGTAATCCTCACATAGAGTCAAAAATGAAAAACTTGAAAAAGTTGTATAATCAGATATATGACTTGAGGAATCAAAGTGGCTTTGGGTGGGACCATGAAAAGCATTGTGTCGATATTCATTCTGAGGATAGTTGGTAAAAATATTGCAAGGTTTGTGCCACTTCTTCTCATTTGTCTTCTTTATTAATTGTTTCATTTTTAACAAATTAATATAATTTTCTTTGTAGACCTATCCAGGAGTTGCTTCTTTGAGAGGGAAGTCCTTCCCTCAATATGATTGACTAGCAAACATATTTGGAAAAGACCATGCCAAAGGAAATCTCAGTGAAGACCCTTCAGAAGCTCATGCGGCTGTAGATCATGAGGAATGTGAAAATCATGATAATGTGGCAACCAATGGTGTAAGTCAAAACTCACCACCACTATCATCTTGTCAGGCACAAAATGTTTCTGATTCTTCAAGAAGAAAAAGGGCTAAAGCAAGTGACAAATGGTCTGCTGGCTTAGTTGAGATAGCAGGAACTTTTGGCTCATTCTTGGAAAAAGCTAACGAGAGAATGGAGATGATCGCTAGCCGCATTGGACATGCCAAGGATTTGGATAATGACAAACGAAAATCAATGAGGAGCTTCTTCAAATGTCTTTAGGTACTATGGATAGAATAAAATTATGTAGAAAAATTGTGAAGGATCCCGAGAATATTCATCTATTTTTGGGATTTCAAGGAGGCGACAGGAAAGCATTTGTGGAATTACTTCTCCAAGAGATGAGAGAAGAGAATGAGTGATGATGAGTTGTTTATGAGTTTGTAGGAGATATGTTTTCTCTCCATACTTTTTCTTTTTTTCTTCTTTATGTTTTTTTTTTTTTTTTTTAAAGGGTTTTTGGGGCTAGCTATAAGCTTTAATGTTATCTTTTTGGACCTTTCGATCGTAGCCATGACTTGAAAAGAGGTGGATATGGCTTGAAACTTTATCTCTATGTTCATTGCCAAGAAAACCATTATCTATAATATTATGTGCCTCTGTCTTTTATTTTCATAGATAGTTTCTCCGTCTCTTTGGCAAAAAACCTAGGCATGATTTGGTATTGGACCTGTAACAAAATGGAAACAAATGAAAAACTTGTAAGAGAGAAAGAATTCATGTTTGAAAGTGAATATATTGAAATTGAGGTTATTCTAAAAACATTTGACGTTGAAGGGGTATCCAAAAGATTATTTCAAAGGAATGTAAAAGATTATTACGATGCGTAATCATGAAATTCAATGAGAATCTGTTAATTTGAAAAAGATATATTGTTTTGGATGATTTTGTGAATATTAAACCTGCAAATTTGTACTTGCCTAATGTTAGTGTTTTTAAAATATCTGAAATTAAATCCGTAGTTCACCAAACGATAGATTTGATAAGATATGAGCATATCCAACTTTAAATCCGTAGTTCACCAAACAATAGATTGGATATGATATGAGGATATCCGACTTTAAATACATAGTTCACCAAACAGTTGATAGGATATGAAGAAATCCATGGATTTCTTATCCTATCCTATCCAGTCCTATCCCGTTTAGAAATCCGGACGACCAAACGCAGCCTTATGGTCATTTTACTCGAGCTGATCACTTCAAGCTAATTAATCTATTTAGTGAGATCGTGGAGAGTGATGGGATTTTGAAGAAAAATCTTGAGAAAAATCCTTTTTCTCTCTCTCTTCCCCTCCCCCTCAACATTCTTTTCTTCCTCCCCCTTAGCCAAACACCATCCCATTTTCCCTCCCCCGCCCCCACCCTTCATTTGTTTCCATTCCCCTTCAACCTCTCCATTTTCATCTCCCCCTCTCCCTTGCCATGAACACCACCACACCACCCCATTACCACCACCACATCATCTCATCACCACCATCCTTCTACCGCAAGCAACCACCACCTCCATCTTCACCCAAATCGAGCCCAAGGAATCCGTGGACTTGGAGGAGTTGCCACCACCCTTTTTTTGCTATACCATGCCACCGCGTCCCCCATCGCCCGTCCACCTGTGTCCTTGCATTGTCCGCTGTCACCGTGGTCCGCCGAGCCACCACCTCCATCTCCACCACCGAATGCCCTCCCCTCTCTTGGTGGCTGAGAGCCTTAAGAGGCTTTATCGCCGTCGTCGGGCCTTCGATCGAGTCACAAATGTCATGCCCTCGACACCATCGCGTCGCTATCGCCGCAAGTCCATCGCTGCTGGAAAACCCATGAGTTAACTTCATAATCATAGATTAGAGTATTAATTATGTTTTGGAGATAGGTTAGTTTAAGGATAATGGCGATTAGTGTTAGTTAATTTTAGTTTAGCATTAATTATAATTAAGGACGATTTAGATTAAAGTTAAGTGTGATTAGCTTAACTAATTAAGGTTAGTCTTAATTAATTGTAGTTAGACTAAATAATCGGGTTTATTTTAGTTAATTGTAATTATTGTAATTAATCATAATTATTTTTAGTTAATCGCAATTTTCTTTAATTAATCGTAATTACTTTAATTGATGGCGATTAATTTTTAATTAAATATACTTAGATTAATTAATCATGATTAGTGTAATAATGACATATTAGCTGTTAAGTAGAATTTTATACTTTTTTTTGGATGACTTTATGTATAATTTTGATTGTTTGAACTTGTTATGCCGTGTTATTGATTCCCAATGTATAAGCTTTATGTACTATTTCCAAAGAAGGTTTACGAGAAAGAAAAATGGCAAATCTAGAGGTGTCGAGTTTGGACGCCGCGTTTTACGCATTAAATGGGATAATGGGGTTTTAGAAAAAATTAAGTCTGCAAAATTTGACGGGTTGATTTTTTTAGAACGTGACCATGTGCAAATATTTTACTGAAAATTTGAGTGTGAAAATTTGCCAAAGTTGGTTATTTGAAAAAAGAACTCTTTTGTACTAAAGTAATTGATGGCAATTAAAATTTGTTTGAGTGTTGGCATGCTTGAGTGGTCACCTTATCGAACCCGTCACCCAATAGGAGTTTTGGGACAATACCCAATTTTTATCAAATATCCGGTAGGGTTCGGATGTTGAGTCGCAGTTGAGACTGAACTAATGCTCCTTTATGGAATGCCATCTAGGCAGGAGTTCTAGACAATGCCGTTCCTGATGGGGCAGGACGATATCAAGTTATGCTAGAAGGCTACCAACTCTTATGTTGGTCGTGGCTCAAGGGGTCATAATAATTGGAACACGTGTGTTGTCAATGTGCATAGAATTTATAGTATGTGTTCTGATTAATATTTATACTAGTTGCTTTGATATTTTCTTTTGTGATGTACTAATGTGCAGGGATGTGTCCAGGGTGAGGTAAGTCAATATATCATGCGTGTTTAGGCCGCCTCCGAGACGAATTCACGTTCTAGTCGAGGCTTAGGCTGTTGATTCCCTGAGATTTTATTTCACCCCTCTATTGTCAAATGTTTTCAAGTCATTAGTACGAAGCGATGGCCCGTACATTTTGGGGTCCCCATGGACCAGGATACTTATATGTCTGAGTTTCCTATTCCAAGGATCGGTCATGTTCATGAGCTGGTGGTCATGATTGTGTGGGTAGATGAGGGGCTGGCTACTTGGGTGCCCCACAGGTTCAAGGTGTGGTTTATTAGGGAAGTGAATGGCAATCGGCCCGGTCCACTTCATGGTTTTGAAGGACCACCCTACGGGAGCGTGGGAAGGCAAGACTGGGATCCCATGGATATCGACAACCTCGATGGTGTCGTTGAGGACCTGGAGTCTAACCCGGGCTATGACCCTATGGAGGAGTTTCCCTTTGACTATAAGCCCAATTCTCCTCCTAGATATTGGAGCTAGTTCTTGAGTTAGTGAAGTTGAAGTTAACTTTGACCCTTTTGAACTTTTTTGCTCATAGGTCGTTTAAGAGTTTCCTTTTCATTGTAGACCTGTACATGTTAAACTCTTAGGGTTAACAAGTTAATAAATAAAGGCGTTGCTTTTGGAAATTGTCTGTTGTGCTTCGCTATCCCTACTCTAAATGTATGATTGGATGGTTATACAAATGCTTCCGTATACATTTAATCAAAAAATAAAAAGAATAGGTTGGCAACGCATCTTGGGACGTCGCATTTTTAGTCGATCGTCACGAGATGTTTGCGTGCTCGAGGTTCGAGGCATGACAACAAATGATCTTCAAAATGATTTTCCAAAATTTAAAGAGAGACTAAGACAAAGACCTTCAAAAATTGTTTACAAACACCATTTTCAAAAACAATTTACAAAGCCTGTTGGTCGGAATTTCCTTAAGTGCTCAATTTGTGAGAATCCATATCATTTTGAAAATGATTGCCCAAAAGGATGGTGACCAAATTGGAGAAACTTTGTATTGGTTGAACCGTCTAACAAAAAGGACCTAGACAAATATGGTTACCTAAGAAAGTTTGAATTTGTCTTGTTGATTGTAGGTAACAAAGAAAGAGAGGAATAAATGGTATCCTGATATCGGATGCTTAACACACATGACAGGAGATCCATCCAATTTCGTTGAAATTTCACAATACAATGGTGGAAGTGTATCTTTCGGTGGGAACAAAAAGGAAAGATAATCAGCATGGGCATAGTCATAATCGGCAAGGGCACAATTAGAATAAGAAGTCTTATAATGAAAGATGTTTCAGCTGTCAAATGACTGAATTACAACCTAATCAGCACCGGTTAGCTATATGACGTCGGTTTCATAATTTGCTTCCAAGAGGACAAGTGCTCCAAAACAAGTCAGGATAACAAGCAATCCTTTATAGGAAGAAGGCATATAAATATATATATCTATTAGACATAAAGTCTGATGATATACAATGCTTAATATCCATCAAGGACAAGTAAGATCTTTATCATAGAAATCTTGGCCACATCAGCACCAAACAAATCCTGAAGCTGTTAACGAAGAAACTCATATGAGGACTACTAGACATTAAATTTGAAAAATATGAGATTTGCTTAGTTTGTGCTCTCGGAAAACAAGTGAGAAGTTCCTTTAAACCCATTAATTACGTCACCACTAAATGTGCATTGCAGCTTCTTCATATGGACATTTTTGGATCAACAAGAACTCAAAGCCTTAGAGGAAAAAGGTATTGTCCGGTCATCATCGATGACTACACTAGGTATACTTGGGTTTTCTTTCTCACACATAAACATGAAACTTTTTCATAGTTTTCAAATTTTGCAAAAAGGGTTCAAAATGAAAAGGTTTACACGATTTCGTCGACACAGACCATAGGGGTGAATTTGAAAATCAAATTTTTTTTCTAATTTTTGTAATGAAAATGGTTTCGAGCATCAATTTTGAACTCCTTATACACCCAAGCAAAATGGTCTTGTAGAGAGGAAAACCCGTTCTTTACAAGAAATGACAAGAACCCTTTTAATGAAAAGCAAAATTACATCATATTTTTGGGGAAAAAGTTGTTTCTATTGCAAATTACATTATAAATTGCTTTTTTTTTTTTTAATAGACCTTCTTTTGATAAAACACCCGATGAGCTTTTCAAAGGTAGAAAACCATACATCTCATACTTTCAAGTATTTGGGTATAAATGTTTTATTCTTAAGAATGCTCATGATCAGCTTGGAACATTTGATGAAAAGTCGAGGAAGGAATCTTCTTTGGATATTCGTCCACTAGCAAGGCCTTCAAAGTGTGCAACAAAGACTCTCGCACAGTGGAAGAATCAATCAATGTGAAATTTGATGAAATTAATCAAGTTTCTATAGAAGATTTTGAAAGTTATCAACAACAAGATTCAGTTCAATAGTTGCGAAAGCTTCAAAAGATAATAGAATTAGAAACTCAAGTTCAAACATCTGACAAGCCAAAGAAGTAATAGAAGCAGAAGAAATTCCAAAATCTGATGACAAATACAACAAAAACTAGAAGCATAAATCCAGCCACCCGAAGGATCTCATCATTAGAAACATTGAGGATAAGATCAAAACCAAATCAACGCTGAAAGATGCTATTGACACTTTAGCACTCATTTCATAAGTTGAGCTAAAAGGGATTGAGTTTGCTCTTTCAGACGAAAGCTGGATAGGAGCTATGCCGAAGGAACTTCATTAGTTTAAATTGAATGAAGTCTGAGAGTTAGTACCAAGGCCAAAGGATCATCCAGTGATTGGAACAAAATGGGTATTTAGAAATAGCCTGGATGACAAAGGCAAAGTCACAAGAAATAAAGCAAGGCTTGTGGCCAAAGGTTACTCTCAAGAGAAAGGAAATAGATTACGATGAGACGTACACTCTAGTGGCAAGGTTATAGGCCATTACACTTTTACTTGCTTACGCCTGCTCTTATGATTTCAAATTCTTTCAAAGGGACGTGAAGAGTGCTTTCTTAAACGATTTCATCAAAGAGAAGATGTTCGTAGAATAACCTCCTGGATATGAAAAAACTAGAAAATTTGATCATATCTTCAGATTAAAGAAAGCATTATATAGTCTAAAACAAGCTCCCAGAGCTTGGTACGAAAGGCTTAGCAACTTCCTCATCCAAAACGGTTTTGACAAAGGTAATGTGGACACCACATTCTTCATAAGAAGAGAAGGTAAGGACATCTTGTTAGTTCAGCTTTATGTTGATGATATAATTTTGGAATCTTCTAATGAGAATCTTTGCAAGAAATTCTTGAGTCTAATGTAGGACGAGTTTGAAATGAGTATGATAGGAGAGCTAACATTCTTCCTCAGACTTCAAATAAGGCAAGAGAAAAACGGCACATTCATCTTTCAAGAAAAGTATGTCAAAAGAACTTGTGAAGAAGTTCAAGATGGAGAATTGGAAGAAGACATAAATGCCAATGTTTCACTCATCAAAGCTTGACAAAGATGAGAAGGCTAACAAGGTTGATTAGAAGTTGTATAGAAGTATAATAGGTTCTTTATTGTATCTTACAGCTTTAAGACCTGACATTCTCTTCAGCATTTCAATCACATCCTAAGGAATGACACTTATCTACAGTAAAGAGAATTATTAAATATGTTAACACTTACCCCTCATTTGGACTCTGGTATCTGAAGAGGTCAGATTTTATTTTGGCTGGATAATCTGATGTTGATTATGCAGGGTGCAAAATAGATAGGAAAAGTACATCTAGAACATGTCATATGTTAGCCAATATGTTGGTATCTTGGTATTGTAAAAAGAAGAGTATAGAATACGTAGAACTTGGGAGTTGTTGTGCTCAGATCCTTTAGATGAAGCAACAGCTGAAAGATTTCGATGTTGAAGATTGGAATGTGACAATCAATGTGACAACACTAGCGCTATCAATATGATGAAGAACCCTATCTTGCACTCTAGAGCAAAGCATATCGAGATAAAGCATCATTTCATACGAGATCATGTTTAAAACACTGATGTTAAATTCAGTTCATTGACTTAGAAAATCGATTAGTTGATATATTTACTAGAACTTTAGAAAAGAAAGCTATTGATTTCATTTGCAAAGAATTAGGAATTATTAACCTGTTTGAACAAAGTGTTTAAGATAGGATCTCCATACAATGCCTCCAAATGATGTCGTTTGGATATCTTTCACAGATTCAAATTTTTGGTGGGTCAGTTCTATAACTAGCAAGAAATTAGGTATGCCTTATTCTCTCCATATTTATTTTATTGAAAAACTAATTTACGGTCATTCCTAAAAATTCTGAATTCTATTCTTTTTTTTTTGGAAACCGTTTCTTAAACGATCATGTCTTTTCGTTTTCCCTTATTAAGTTTTCAAAAATAGCTATTTATTCTTTTACATCATTTCCAAGATTTCTCTTCATCCTCTTAAAACACTCCTTTCCTTCTCATAAACCTTTATTCCCAAATTCCTCTCCTTCATCCTCTAAAAAATCGAAACTTTTTTCTCTCCAAAACACCCATGGCCCCAAAATCTACCTAGGGAACAAAATCCAAACCCTCTGCTTCTCAAAGATCCAGTCGAGTAGTAGGAATGGCATCACAGGCGAAGGGAAGTGTTGAGCACTTCAAATTGTTAGCCTCTTCTTATAGTATCGAAAGGACTACAGCAAGGCACTTGCAAGCTTTGAGAGTGGTTCATCGGCTAAATGGTAGAAGTGGAAAGCAGGCATTGCATCGCTCCAAAGCCTGGGAAATAACGAAGAGGTAATATCTACCCTCTTGTCTACTAACGGGTTTGAAAGTGAGGAAGCACTAGATCTCATATTTGCAAATTCTATTCGTGTAATACTGCCTATGGTAGTTGGAACTTCTAGTAGAATAAGTTTTGTTGCTAAGAAGAGGAATGAAAAAGTCGTAGAAACCCCTATCTCTAAAAAGAAGGGCAAATTGCCTAAGGCTAGGATAGTCAATTATGATGATGGAAAGAAATGCAATAATGATGAAAAGTTGTTCATGAACTTCAAGAGAAAACTCGTTGGACATGTTGTTATTAGGAGTACAGTTGGAAAGCTGATTAAATCTAATGGTCATTTGGAATATTCTCATAGTTTGATGAACATGGGAGTCATAAATCATAGGGTAGTTGACTTTGGATTTTTCGAGTCGTCTGGGATTAAGATTAAGCACATATTTGACAAACTTCTTATGACTAATTTGTGTGCTCAAAACTTTCCAAACTATCCTTCTTTAACAGGCTATTTTTACTCAAGTCTGTCATTTTACACACCTAACACTATTGAGTTTACCGTTTTTGACGAATTTGTTCTTCATGCCATTGATTTGGCAAGAATTATTGTTATTAATCGCTCAGAATTTGTGCTTATTGATATTGACCCTGATGTTGCTTATCAGTCAATCTTAGGTATCTATGACTTTTCCAGAGATACTTTGTCCCATGTTTTACATTACAATTTTCCTCTAAAGCAAATCGTTTTGCACAAAATCATCATTAATTGTCTACGACCAGAAGGTTCTTCCAGACATCTAGGCTTTTTTAAACAACCATAATTTTTCTCTCACACATATGGTAATCCTTCACATGTACCGAATTGTTTTAAAGTCAAAAGGACAATTGCCTTATGGATCTTTGATTACCAAAATTTTTATGGACTATGATATCTCAATCCCAAACATGCTTAGTACAAAGCAACTTCCTTTAATGTCGGTAGATGAAAAGATGATGAAAAAGATGGGTTTTAGGTTTGCTAAAGGAAGATGGAAAGATAGAAATGGAAGAACCAATGGTAGACTTAGCCTCACCACCTGCAAAGAAGAGGAAAACTCAAACTGATAGGAGTGAACCTCAATCACTCATGCAAAAATTAACTGAGGAATCGTCTAAGGACTTTGATCTAACAAAAGATCAAGAAGAGGATCTTGATAATTTGATTGTCATACAAGGCGATGATATCCAAGAGGAAGATCCTGATCTAGATGAATAAGTGGAAGGAGGAAAGACCACGGATGAGACTGAACTTGACAAACCAGATGATGTAGAGATTCCCTAACAACAGCAAGTAGTCGATCCCCCTACCATTGTGCAGGAAAAAGAGAAACAAGTAGCTAAGGCCTTAGTACTGATTCAAGACATATTACAAGAACTTGTTGCCCATGTCAACAAAGAAATGTCTAATGAAATGGACCATGCCATGTTAACTCTATAAAAATAGAGTTATTTTACCTATTTTAGGCAATGAATAATGTAATATCTATGAGCAAATATTTGGATTTCCTTCTGATTATTAGAATTTTCCTTGTTTATGCAGAATAATGAGATATGGAGAAGATAAGAAAAAGAATGACAAAAATCATGAATTCAAATCAAAAAGTAGTGGAAGATGGATATCAAATTAGAGAATCCTCAATTTTGTTCGTTAATATTATCTGCAAGTGTTGAGAGATGAATATTAAATCAAAGGTTTTTTGATTTTCTCCCTAATTTTATGTGCAATTGCTTGGAGATAAGAATTTTGATATATCATATGAATAGGAGAACATTGAGAGCCAGAGAGAGCAGTTAGGTTTTTGTTAAATCGTTTTTATTATTTTGAGAGTTTTTCAAGTATTTTGAAGAGAAGACAAAAGTGATGACATAATTCTTGCTTTTTGATTCAAGATGCTGAGTTTGATTTATATTTTTATTTCTTCTTCTACTATGTTCTAATTTTCTTTTGTTAGGGCTACGATGTAGCCTAACCATGATGATGTGAATTTAATGATTTTTATGTTTTGCAATTGATTTCATTCATGTGAGTTATATATTACTGTGCATAATACTTTGAGTGACTGGCCACCACTTGAATGATCAGATGTGCATGTTTGAGACTGAGAAGTGATAATATGCAATTGCTCATTATAATATATAACTATGAATTAAACACGGATAGAAATATATCACGTTATTTATGTAGCTTTCGGTGATAAGGTTATCCAAAAGACTCATTGTAAGCTAGGAATATTCATAGTTTTTAATGTACTTATGTTTATTTTAATTTACATAGAGATATAGTGGATTTATAAACTGAGTAGGTTTGCTATATCTAGAGATAGGATAGTAAATAGATTATGAAATTCTGCTATCACATGTTTGATATCGTTCTTGTACCCACAACAATCTAAAATCCATATCTAGTGGTTATGGTGAAATCGGATGCTCTAACATTTATCTCGATTGATTTATTGCATTTAGTCTCCAAATTTTGTTTCTAATTTATTCTCAATTATATTTTGATCCGTTAGATAAATTTTATAATTAATCTATTTTAATATTTAATATCATCAATCTCCGTGGGATGATACT
Source organism: Eucalyptus virginea (assembly GCA_014182375.1). Classification (NCBI taxonomy): domain Eukaryota; kingdom Viridiplantae; phylum Streptophyta; class Magnoliopsida; order Myrtales; family Myrtaceae; genus Eucalyptus; species Eucalyptus virginea. Next base: position 11,825,651 of record CM024517.1, on the reverse strand, counting down.
CTTTCTCATAAAAATATTACTTGTTCGACACGTTCACTTGCGTTTCGAATTTTACAAACAAGTTATTGGCGCCGTTGCTGGGGATCGTTTGTTTAATAATATCAATACCAGATAATTCTAAGTTTAATCTAGCTTTCGTTTTGTTTTATTTTTTAGGGTGTATATCGGTTTATGACACGTAGCCAACAAGGGAAACTTGTTGAGCTTGATCTAGAAATCGAGCGTACATTCAAAAGGCGATTGAGAGAACAAAGAAATCACGCTAAGAAGATGGCAGATGGTGAGAATAAAAATCCATGTAGACTCTTAAGAGATTATGCTGCACCAACAGTTCAAGGCACCACATCAAGTATCAGAAGATCTGCAATTCAAGCAAACAACTTTGAGAGCAAGCTGTCACTCATTCAAATGCTTCAACAATCAGTGCAATTCAGAGGGCTACCAAGTGATGATCCAAACGCTCACATCGATGCTTTTCTTGAAATCTGTGACACTATTAAATATAATGGAGTTACTGATAATACTATTAGATTGAGATTATTTCCATTTTCTCTTAGAGACAAAGCTAAGAGTTGGTTTTCTTCTCTTCCTGCAGGATCAATCATTATATGGAATGATATGGTTCGGCAATTGCTTGATAAGTTCTTTCCACCTACAAAGTCTGTGAAGATGCATAACGATATTACTAATTTTATGCAAACGGATAATGAATCATTATATGAAGCATGAGAAAGATTCAAGGAATTTCTTAGAAGATGCCCACATCATGGACTACTCGTATGGATGCAGGTATAAACTTTTTATAATGGCTCTAGTACAAATCTTCGTTCTATGATTGATGCAGCTGCAGGGGGAACTCTTAATAATAAAACACTAGAAGAAGCCTACAATCTATTAGAGGAGATGGCGTCTAATAGTTATCAGTGGCCTACTAAGAGATTACCAATGCAAAAAGCTAGCGAAGTTCACAAAGTGGATGCTTTTGCTACAATTGCTGCACAATTTGAAGCACTCAACAAAAAACTAGATAATATGAGTGTTTTAGCCATGAAAATTTAGAATTTGACATGTGATTTTTGTGGTGGAGGACATGTTAGCATAGAGTGTTAGGTAGGTAATACTTTAAACAATCTAGTGAAAATTCTAACTTTGTTGGGAATTTTAACAGGTCACAGAATAATCCCTACTTTATCATGTACAATCCGGGATGGCGCAATCATCCAAATTTTTCATGGAATAATTAGAATGTGACAAGACCACTGGGATTCAAACAATCAGAAGAGACAAAGTCAAATTTGGAAGATATAGTCATCAAACTTGCTAACACGACTCAGGACTTCATCAAAAGCACAAATGTGAGATTTCAAAACCGAGAGGCTTCAATCAGAAATCTGGAGATCCAAATGGGTCGATTAGCAAGCATGATGTCAGGGAGACAACATGGTTCTTTGCCAAGCAACACAGAGAAAAATCCAATTAAAAACATAAATGCTATAACCTTGAAAAGTGGTAAACAAGTGGGAGAAGAAGATGTCAAACAGGAGATTTTTAGAGATAAGGAAGATGTGATCAATAAACAATCAAAGGAGACAAGCAAGAGTAAAATTTTTTCAGATAATCCCAAACCATATGTGCCACCAAATCCATCCCCTCAACGACTCTAGCAGCACAAAATAGATAAGCAATTTTCTAAATTTCTTGATATATTTAAAAATTACACATTAACATTCCTTTTACAGATGCCTTAGCGCAAATGCCTAGTTATGCAAAATTTTTGAATGAGATTTTGGCAAACAAAAGGAAACTGAAGGATTATGAAACTGTGAAGTTAAATGAGGAGTTTTCAGCCATCCTACAAAACAAATTACCTTCGAAATTAAAAGATCCAGGGAGTTTTACTATTTATTGCACTATTAGGGATTCTTACTTTGAAAAAGCATTATGTGATTTAAGTGCAAGTATTAATCTGATGCCTTATTTAGTTTTCAAGAAATTATGATTTGGCGAGGTAAAAGCAACCACGGTGTCACTTCATCTGACTGATCGATCAATTAAATATTCGAGAGGTATTGTGGAAGATGTTTTGGTAAAAGTTGACAAATTTATCTTTTTTGTAGATTTCATAGTTCTTGACATGGAGGAAGATTTTGAGGTATCACTTATCTTAGATCGACCTTTTCTAGCAATAAGAAGAGCTCTTATTGATGTACAACAAGGGAAGTTGATTCTTAGAGTTCAAGATGATCTTGTTTCATTTAATGTTTTTAAACCAATAAAATATCCATCTGATGATAATTCTTGTTTTAGAGTTATGACAGTTGACAAATTGGTGATAAGGTTTTTCAAGAAAATATTTTTAAAAATCTACTTGAAGCATGTTTGATTTGACCAAGAGACAAAGATATTCAGTATGAAGAGATAAATGAGTACGCAAATTTCATGGAGGCAATTTCACCGTATTCAAGGCAAAAGGGAATTAAATTTGAGGAGTTTGGACAACACATAACAAAGCCTAAACCATCAATGGAAGAGCCTCCAATTCTTGAACTCAAACCCTTACATTCTCATTTGAAATATGCTTATTTAGATGAAGTTTCTTCTTTAGCGGTAATTATATCTTTTTCTTTGATAGATTTGATGGAGGAAAAATTGCTTAGAGTATTAAGAGAGCATAAGAGTGCAATTGGATGGAAAATAGCTGATACCAAGGGAATTAGTCATTCAATTTGCATGCACAAAATTTTGATGAAGGAACAATATAAACCCACTATCCAACCTCAGAGGCGTTTGAACCCAAAGATGCAAGAAGTAGTGAAAGCTGAGGTAATTAAGCTACTTGATGCATGTATCACCTATCCTATCTCTGATAGTTCCTAGGTAAGTCCTCTATAAGTTTTGCCAAAGAAAGGCAGTGTGACTGTTCAAAAAAACGACAACAATGAATTGATTCCAACTAGAATAGTTACTAGGTGGTGTGTGTGTATGGATTACAGAAAATTGAATGATGCCACTCGAAAAGATTACTTTCCTTTACCATTTATTGATCAGATGTTAGAAAGACTTGTAGGGCATGAGTTTTATTGTTTTCTTAATGGATATTCGAGATATAATTAGATTCCTATTGCACTTGAAGATCAAGAGAAAACTACTTTCACTTATCCCTATGGTACTTTTGCTTTTAGAAGAATGCCTTTTGGTCTATGTAATGCACTAGCTACTTTTCAAAGATGCATAATGGCTATTTTTTTTTTTTTTTTTTGATATGGTTGAAAAATATATTGAGATTTTTATGGATGACTTTTCCGTTTTTGGCTTATCAGGTGATTCTTGTTTAAATAATTTGGCTTTGGTCTTACAAAGATGTGAGGAGACTACTCTTGTTTTGAATTTGGAGAAGTGTCACTTTATGGTGCAGGAAGGAATAGCGCTTGGGCATAAAATTTCTCGAAAGGGAATAGAAGTTGATCGAACCAAAGTGGAGGTTATTGCAAAATTGCCTCCGTCAACATCTGTGAAACTTGTCAAATGATTTTTGGGGCATATAGGATTTTACATGCGATTTATAAAAGATTTTTCAAAAATTGTTAAACCTCTTTCTAATCTTTTGGAAAAAGATGCTCCTTTTAATTTTTCTATTGAATACATGCAGGCTTTTAACACCTTAAAGGAGAAGTTAATGTCAGAGCCAATTATGGCAACACCAAATTGGGATTTACCTTTTGAACTTATGTGTGATGCTAGCAATTCTGCAATAGCTGTTTTGGGACAAAAGAAAAATAAAGTTTTTTGAACCATATACTATGCCAGTCGAACATTATCAGATGTACAAATGAATTATTCAACAATAGAAAATGAACTTTTGGCAGTAGTTTTTGCTTTTAATAAATTTCGTTCTTATTTAATTGTCTCAAAACTTATAACTTATTATGATCACTCTACTATTAAGTATCTGCTTGAAAAGAAAGAATCAAAACCCCGATTGATCAGGTGGATTCTATTGCTGCAAGAATTTGATTTAGAAATCAAAGATAAGAAGAGGATGGAAAATCTAATTGTAGACCATTTATCAAGAATTCCAAATTCAAAGGAAGAGGTAAGACCAATTTTGGAAGAGTTCCCTGATGAGAAAATTTTTTCCATCAAGTCCACAACAATTCCTTGGTTCGCCAACTTTGTAAATTATTTGGTAAGTAATGTTCTTCCTCTCGAATTATCATATTAACAGAAGAAAAAAATTCTTTCTAATGTTAAAAATTATTTTTGGGAAGAACCTTTCTTATTTAAAGTATGTGTAGACTAGGTCATAAGGAGATGTGTTCCATACTAAAAGAAGGCAAATATTTTACATCATTGTCATGATGGAGAGGCAAGTGGCCATTTTGGTGCCACTAAAATTGCAACTGAAGTTGAAGTTGCCATATAGAACAGTTGAAGTTGCACATGACACCGAGGGCACATTGAAGGTAAACGGTCAACGTTTGAAGCCCTACTTTGAAGGTGGTTACAACAAACAAAAGATCACAATTGAACTTCATCTTTGAAAATAGCGACATCTGAGATAGTTTGGCTAAAAACTATAAAGCAAGCGCTTCTTGAGAGACAATCCAAGCATTTTAATTATGCTTTTTTCATTTATTTTTAAGTTTACCTTTTGCAAAAGAAGAAGAAGAAGAAGAAGATTAACTTTTTTCTGTTTTATCCAAGTTATTTTTTTTTTTTAGGGATCATCTTTCAAGAGTTTAATCATCAAGGTCATCTATGAACTTATCCTACAACCATGGGAGTTTTCTTCTTCCTATTTCTATTTTTCGCATTAAGGACACTACTTCATTCAAGTTTGGGGGGGAGACAAAATTTTTGGCTAAATTTATTTATTTATTTTTTGTTTATCATAGTTGCATTCCTTGTTGTGAATTTTATTTAAATTTGCAATTGATGTGTGAGTTAATTTTAATTATGATTATGTTGATCCACTTACTAAGCACTAAAAGTCCTTAATTTTTTAATTGTGTGCAAATTTAGAGAACATTCATGTGAAGTATGTAATTTTCTTAAATTTCACCTAAATCTTAGAATTTGTTTGATTTTCTCTTCAGGCGCAATCCTAAGTTACATCTAATTGAGAAAATGATTTAGGCAATTTTTGGATCGATTGAGCCTTTCAAGCTAACCCTATTTATTTATCCCTAGTCACCCTGTTAAGCCTTAATTATTACCCAATTTTTCATTGACACCCATATATGTTTAGCCTAACCATCGTCAAATTATATCATTGTCTCATGCCCTATGAACACGTTGATTTTTTTTTTTGGATAAAAAATTATTTGAGCTTAATAGAAATTTGAGAGGAATGATGGAGTATGAAAAAAAAAAAAAAAGTGATTGCTACGGTTTTTTGGGGTGTATTATAAAAAAAAAATTACTTTTAAGGTTCCATATCCAACTTTTAATTGAGTAAGCCTTTAGGATATTCAATGGGTTGGAAATTTTAATGTTATATTATGAGGGACTTTGGGAGAAACTCCACCATAAAGTAATTCAAAAAAAAAAGAGAAAAAAAAAAGGAATGATGATATATGATAACAGAAAAAATTATCTTGAATGAGTAAAATTGGACAGTGACATTGGCTCTAATTAGATCCTAGAAATCAACGTGTTGATGGGTGATTTGAACTTAAAATTACTGTTATCTCACTTTTAGCCCAGCCTTACATTACAGACCGATAAAAGTCCTATTGATTTTTGGTTGGATAATTTGCTTACATTAGTGGAGAGAGGAATGAAAAGCAAACCTATGAGATTTGGTCATAATTATTGAGAATTTTTTAGAGATTGCATGTCAATGTGAATTTATCTGGATTGCATATAATTCGAAAAAGATAAGGACTCACACACACACTCGGATCACATAGTTAGAATTGGTCTTAACTTATAAATCAATTTTAATGTTGGATGAAATTTGTGTTTTCCTTTGAATCGTGAATTCGACCAATTATGGAAAGATGTCATGTAGGAGATTGTTAGCTTGAGTATGTGTTATACCTTAATTTTGCTCGAGGCCTAGCAAAATATTAAGTTTGGGGGTTTGATAACTCTATAAAAATAGAGTTATTTTTACCTATTTTAAGCAACGAATAATGTAATATCTATGAGAAAATATTTGGATTTCCTTCTAATTATTCGAATTTTCCTTGTTTATGCAGAATAATGAGATATTGAGAATATAAGGAAAAGAATGGCAAAAATCACGAATTCAAATAAAAAAGCAATGGAAGATGGATATCAAATCAGGGAATCCTTGATTTTGTTCCCTAATATTATCTGCAAGCATTAGGAGATAAATATTAAATCAAAGATCTTCTGATTTACTCCATAATTTTATGAGCAATTGCTTAGAGTAAGGATCTTAGATATATCCTATGAATAGAAAAACATTGAGAGCTAGAGAGAGTAGTTAGGTTTTTGTTAGATCGTTTTTCATTATTTTGAGAGTTTTTCAAGTATTTTGAAGAGAAAACAAAAGTGGTGACAGAACTCTTGTTTTTTGATTCAAGATGCAGGGTTTGATTTATATTTTTATTTCTTATTCTACTATGTTCTAATTTTCTTTTGTTAGGGCTATGATGTAGCATAATCATGATGATGTGAATTTTATGATATTTATGTTTTGCAATTGATTTCATTTATGTAAGTTATATATTATTGTGCATAATGCTTTTGAGTGACTGGCCACCACTTGAATGATCTGATATGCATGTTTGAGACTAAGAAGTGATAATATGTAATTACTCATTATAATATATAACCATGAATTAAACGTGGATAGAGATATACTGTGTTATTTGTGTAGCTTTCGGCGATAAGGTGATCGAAAAGACATATTGTAAACCGAGAATATTCATAATTTTTAATGCACATATGTTTATTTTAATTCACATAGAGATATAATGGATTAATAAACTGAGTAGATTTGCTATACCTAGAGATATGATAGTAAATAGATTAGGAAATTCCGCTATCACATATTTGATATTGTTCTTATACTCATAACAATCTGAAATTCATATCTAGTGGTTATGGTGAAATCGGATGCTCTAACATATTTATCTTATTGATTTACTGCATTTAGTCTCCAAATTTTGTTTCTAATTTATTGTCAATTATATTTTGATCTGTTAGATAAATTTTAGAATTAATCTATTTTAGTATTTAATTAGTAAATTAATCATCAATCTTCATGGGATGATACTCTTTCTCATCATTATATTACTTGTTCGATACGTTCACTTGCGTTTATAATTTACGAACATGCCACTTTATCAGACCATCCTCAAATTGGAGAAGCTTAGTATCAGTTGCCGAGTGAACAAGTTCTACCTATAGAACAATATGTTAAAAGAATTCCTAATGTGGTTACAAGAATTGACAAGGAGCCAAGGGCTTCTACTTCAGTTGCATAAGAAAGTGTGATTGTAGTTGAGAAAGAAGCAAGAGCTAAAATGGATGCTCCAATTGAGGTGGAGCAAGTGCAAAATGCAGGGGTTGAACAAACCAAGCAGGGTGAAAAGGAAAAGGAAAATGATCCATCCATTGAGATCATTCCTTCACCAGAAGCTATAGTTGATTCTAATGAGAATATAATTCGAGCACTAATAGAGATTAAAGATGAGATCAAAGAACTAAAGTATCAAATCAAAAGGCTCACACAAGACAGAGACAGAGTACTGAAGAAGCTTGAAAGCACGATTGCTCATATGAGTCACTATGTTCTTGTCTTTATGCCTCTAGAAGATCTCCCTCCTTCAAGCCCTCCAGCTCAAGACCCAAGCCAACCCTCCACCTTTAATAGTCTTCTAAATTTATTTTAAATTTCTAAGACAATTTCGTTTGTGTTGGCTTGTTTTTTGTTTGAACTCTCGGCTTGCCTTGGTTTGTTATTTGGATATGTTTTGTTGGATTGCTGTTGATAAAAAAGGGGGAGAAATATGACAACGTAGAACTTCACATATGTTGATGCAATCTATACTCAGACGACGATCTATACGCAAGATTGGTTAAAAATTTCTTATCCCTTATCCTGCACTTTTTAGGAGTATTTAAAATATTGAAAGGAATTATAATTTTTTTAATCTATCATTCTTATAGATTATAACTGCACTTTAATTTCAAACCTTGCTAATTTCAAAGTTTTATCAAAATCACGTCTCTTCTAAAAAGTTTCGCTTATAAAGTTTTGTCATCATAAAAAATGGGGAGATTGTTGAAGAAAATTCCCTTATAAGTTTTGATTACTAACAAAACTTTCTTTAATCGTTATTTGATTTTGATGGTAAGAATTTACAGGTGGAAACTTTGATGGAGTCATTAGACGTTACTCGTCAAACTCAAGGACAGAGTGGAGATCCTATTCTTTAAGATCCAATCTCGACAGGAACAAGGATAGTGATCAGACCCTTTGCTAACAACTAGTAATTTGTGGATTCCTTGCTAAATATTTGAGATTTATCCAAGAATGAAAGTATATCAAATCCTATCCTTCAAGGTAGAATATAGTAAGATTTGGATAAATCAATCTACAAGAGGCGAAACATTCTCCCAAGTGAAGCACTCTTCTTATGGAAACTCTATTTGTTGTATGGGCAGTAGGATCAACGAGAGACTTTAATCTCAGCAACCTTGAAGCAATCAGATCTTTTAGCAACGTTCAAGTCCAATGGGTAGATTGGATGAGCGATCCTTAGAGGTTATGTCCAACGGTTAGCTTGGACAATGAGGATTATAAAAAAAAAAAAAAAAAAAAGATCGAGATGCTGAAAGGGAACAAGAAGCTAAAATTCTGAAGTCTATAATTGGTAAGTCTTGAGTGATCTTCAGTCTTATACATTTGCATTTCTTGAGAGCTCAATTGTATAGTCTTTTAAAGGTTGTTAGAATGTTGGATCGAAAGAGTGACTACAACCACTTGAGTCAGAAGTACTCAGTCTTTGTAACCTCTTGTAGATTCTTTCTAGACAAATCCAACCAATTGGCTTTTAGTGTGGAAGAGTAAACGTAGGCTTGTCAAAGCTAAACCATCATAACAATGCTATATGCAATTTTCTCTATCCCTAAACTTCTATTTATATTTTTGTGATAGTTCATTGTACATCGGTAAGATCTGATCATGGCATGATTTGTCGTCAAACGTTGTTCTATTGCAATAACGTTTTATTTTATCTTTATTTCGCATTATCACATATTCACCCCACTCTAGGTGGTGCCCTATCTTAGTCCTAACAGGCTACCGAAGAAGAAGAAAGAAATGGAGGATTCGGTCATGAGTTTAGGATCTGAAGAAGACAACTAATTAAATCATAGACGTGCGGACCCCTAGAGTGCCATAACTTTGCACAAAGGGACACTTAAGTGCCATAATTTACGAAAGGTACACTTAAGTGCCAAAATCGGAGTAAAATGAATCACTTGAGTGCCAATCCGACCAAAGTCCGACCAAAACGCCGACGTAGCATTTTTCTGGCGAACCGAGCCCAAAACGATGCCGTTTTGCACGCTGACGTGGCCAAATAATGAAAAAAAACGGTGTTGTTTTAGGCCGACGTGGTAAAAAAATAATAAAAAATTAATTAATTTAAATTTAAAATTAAATTTAGTTAAAATATTAAAAAATAATAATTTTAAAATTAAATTTGGTTAAAATATTAAAAAATAATAACTAAAAAATTAAAAAAATTAAAAAGAATTTTTTTTTTTTTTTTAAAAAGGAAAGGGGGAGGCGGCCGAGGATCGCCCTTAGCCACCGCCGCCACCGCCCCCGCCGCAGCCGGGAAGGGCCGGCGACGGTGGGGGAGGGTTGGCCGGGTCGCCGGGCCACGGCCGAGGTCGGCGACCCCGGCCAACGGCGGCGAGGGCTCGCGAGCCCTTGCCCCGATCCGGGGCGAGGGTTGCAGCCCCCGCCCGGATCCGGCGAGGGTCGGCGGCCCTCGCCCGATCTGAGACGAGGGTTGCAGCCCTTACCCAGATCTGGCGAGGGCCTCGGCGACCCTCGTCCTAGATCGGGCGAGGGCCGCCCCTCGCCGAGATCTGGGCGAGGGCTGCAACCCTCGGGCAAGGGCCGCCGACTCTCATCGGATCTCGGGTGAGGGTCGCGACCCCTTGCCACTAGCCACGATCTCGGGAGGGTCGCGGCCCTCGGCCGGCCGGGCGAGGGCCGCCGACCCTCGTCGGATCCGGGCGAGGGCTCGCGAGCCCTCATCGCCGCCCCTAGCCAAGGCCCGGTGACCCCGGCCGACCCTCCCCGCCGTCGCCGGCCCTTCCCGGCGGCGGCGGGGCGGCGGCAGCCGGCGACTCGGGGTTGATCCCTCGGCCCGCCTCCCCCGTTCCTTTTTTTTTTTTTTTTAAATTTTAAAATTATTATTTTTTGATATTTTAACTAAATTTAATTTTAAAATTTTTATTTTTAAATATTTTAACTAAATTTAATTTTAAATTTAATTTAATTAATTTTTTTATAATTTTTTACCACGTCAGCCTAAAACAACGCCGTTTTTGCATTATTTGGCCACGTCGCGTGCAAAACGGCGTCGTTTTGGGCGCACTTCGCCGAAAATTGCCACGTCGACATTTTGGCCGGACTTTGGCGGAGTGGCACTCAAGTGATCCGTTTTTCTTCGAATGTGGCACTTAAGTGTACCTTTCATAAGTTATGGCATTTAAGTGTCCCTTTGAGCAAAGTTATGATACTTGAAGCGTTCTTTTGCCTTAAATCACACGTTTACCTTCTCTTCTCCTTCATCTTATTCACTCGAAGAAATCTAGTTGCAACAACCAATTCGCTCGGGTAACTACGTTGCTTCCTCTTCTTTGCAGCTCTCATTTGTACATTCTTGACGCGAATTTCAGCACGTAATTTTGCCCCAATTTCTTGGTTGAAGAACACATCAAAATTAGGATTTGAAGAAGAAAGAATTTAGGCCCAATTTGTAAATTTGGGGCAAATAATACACAGACAATGTCATTTAGTGTAATTTATGGTAACTCACTTTGCTAGTGAACCACATCGGTGGGGAAAACTTTAAACTACTACCATACTGGGTTTTTCGGCAACCCAAATTGGCGATGGCACAACAAAAGTAACACTTAAGTGATTTTTCAAAAAATTTGAGCACTGAAATACGTGCCGTATAAAAATCATAATACTTCTAGTGTCATTTTTCATATTATTAACTTTTCTCCTTTATTTAGTCACTTATCTACATTTACTTGATCAATTATGAACTACAACTTTTGTAATAAGTTACCCATTTCTATTCAAGTTACCGACTAACTCAGGTTAAATCACCAATTTGTTTGGTTAGTTGCTAAATTCTGAAGATATAGGAGGAGAACGAATAAAACACATGCGGATTTATGTGATCCAATCACAAAGGAACTACGTCCATGCGTGGAGATTGATCGACACGGTTAAACTAAGAACGAATGTCCTAATTGCACTGGTCTAAGAACGATAGCTACAGATCTCTAAAACCCACGCACACGACGAGTTTTGGAATCCCAAAGAGTACTCGGACAGGAGAGAAGTCTCCCCTTGGAAATCTATTTCAAAATTAGCGGATTAAAGTTTAGATACACCTCTTGAGCGAAAGCAAATGGTTAAAGTTTAGAAACGTAGATAGAGGCAGAAAAGTGATGATGAACTTTTCTGATTAACGAATTAACCTATCTTTATAGGTTCGAAGTTTTCTTTCTTGGGATAAATATCCAGCCCCAGTTGCTTGATTCAATGAATCTCTGTTATAGAACCGTATATGAAGCTTCCTAAATCAAGGCGTATGCCATCCAATCAAAAATAAAAATCCTAACTGGCGCGATCTCACCTCACCAAGCACGCGATATGGCGTCGGACCATGCAAAACAAAATGCCAGTATCTGATCAACTAGGGAGGCAAGACAACATCGCCATGCGAAGAGGAAAAGAAAATACGGGCCCGATCACTGGCGGGCTTCATGTCATTTTATGTTCAAAGTGACAGATTCCCAAGGCTTAGTACTTGTATGAAGGGCCATGAAATTAATAGCATATGCTAGCTTCTTGGAATTACTTTATGCCTTCACCGAGACTAGAATGAATGACTTGCTTACGATGTTGATGCGACATATAATATTGCACATGCTGGCTTTTTAGCACTCTTTGAAAGACCCGGACAAAAGCAAAAGTTTAGAGACTCGGGCTTAAAGCAGGTAGGGATTTGATAAGTATCGTTGTGGGACAAACGACTTCAATAATTCAATAAAAAGCCAACTTTAGTAATTCAAAAGTTGTAAAAACTACTTTATTAAAGTAGTGGCCTCATGATCTCCGAAAGCAGATTCCTTCACTTTTTGTGGGGTGCTCCATGGTCTAGGTCTTCATAAAAAATTATCTGAAGATATGAATTGATTTGGAAGATATTTATATAGTCGTATATTTATGATATTAGGTAATATTCTCTTAGTCGACAACATTGCAGTTTTGTCCATTCTGTTATACTATTGTCTATAGTTATCATAATACATCTCAGGAAAGGATATTGACATTTTTTGGTTCTATTCTGCTTCAATTAAAGAACACGTTTTCGTTCCCAGCGCTTGTCATGAACACTAGAAATTTCCCCAGGCTTCAAGTAAAAAGACAATTCATTTACCATAATTAAGCTACAACTATTCATTTTTGTAGTTACTAAAAATAAAAACAAATTTGATTCACCAAAAAAAAAAAAAAAATTCAGTGTTTTTCAAAGATTTTCTTTTTCATTTGAAATACCATCTATAGTTTGTATCACAATCACTTTTACTAATATCAAAATTAAACCAATTCATCATTCCTTTGTACTATGACAAATGAAGAGTCTATTTTAATCGTCTTATTTTCTTAGTTCCATAAAAGATAAGTGATAAATTAATGATTCCTCAATATATTTTATCTATTTGCTTTCCTTTAATGTAATTGCAAAGTACTTGTCTCATAAAGCATATGAAACTTCTTCGATCCGATAATATTCGTTTCCCGAATGAAGTTAAATGTGTTTTCTTTTGTGCAACTTCAACGTGCTCTCATAACTTATCAAGTAAATATATTTCTCATACGTTTTACTTTTTAAACTTTTCTTTTGTACTTTTAAATGCAAAGACAACATAATTTTAACGCTTATTAACAAAACTAATTTGCTATAATTATTTGTTATTTAGATAATATCTAGCCTGACATTTTTAAATAGTCATCGATAAACTAAATATCTGTTAGTGGGGGATTTTTCTTTTGAATTCTTTTTATTATTTTCGGTAGTTTTCATCTAGTTCCCATTATTCTTTTGAATTTTTGCCTCACCCCACTGAACCCCTTCCTCCTGGCACGCCGACCCCATTCTCCACTCCCTCACAAAAGCAAAAAGCTTCAAGGCTTTAATAATACAGACTCGGAAAAGATAGCCACGGTCAATACAGACACGGACTTAAAGCGGGCAACAGTTCAATTAGCAGCGGCCTCGGGCAAAAAACTTTATTAAAGGAGTGACCTAGTGATTTTCGTAAAGCAGATTCCCTAACTGATTGCTGGGTGCGGTCTGTGTCTTTTAGGTTAGCCATAATTTCATCAATTTCGAGAAAAGTCTACTGATTCCGACAAGCCCATCTATTTTCTTCAAGATTTTGATGAATGGCATATTTAATAACATGATAGGAATAGAAGTAATGTCATGCCATCTCTTTGCGACAAGCACTAGATCATAAGAATATGGGAATAATGTGATTTCTTTTCATGTAGGATCCTTTGAATCTCTCACTATTTTCTAGGAATTTTCTGTGAAAATGCATGTATAGTTTGGTTATAAAATAAATACAATTAATTTGACTTGCTAGTCCTTCAGTGTAGAGTCTGCATGGTAGTTGCAGCTTTCCTTTCCTATTCTCCAAAAATTGCGCCTACTTTCTTGGAAGTTTTGATGACTTTGTGCCTCACGTCACCTAAGTCATGTATAAATACATTGGACTTCAATTCCAATGGACCATACTAATAAAAAAAAATTATTATATCTTTAGTCTAAAACTGCGTGAAATAGTTAAGGAATGAAATTTAATGTGTGATGTATATTTATGAATCGATATCAGGTACAAATGAACATTGAACAAATAATACATGGAAGCATTGTTAGTATCTAATGGGCTTTCTCATTACCACAAGTCATTTTATGCAGGATGTAAAGAGGGATTTTTGTTGAATGGTTTTGTAATGTGCATATTTTTATTTATTTTTTGGATGAAAATGCGCTTAGCTTTCATTAAACACTTGAACATGACCCTCGTGAGTTTTCAAAATTATAACATAACAAAGACGGGAGAGGAGATGGGGAGGTTTACAAATCCAGTTAGACTTAAGGAATTGATACGATGTGCCTTCACCACCCAATCTGCAACTTGATTGGCATTTTTGGGGCAATGGGCTAAGGAAACCCCTTTCGTTGGGCCATCAATTTTCGACAGTCTTCCAGCACTAAGCTCACGTCCACGGGTTTTCTTCTTGGCCCAAAACCCACCTCACGCACGCTTGGTTGTCAGACTCCACTTCCACGCACAGATCAGATAAGCCACTGTGCAGATTACTTTCCTCTTCCTTTTGACTTCGAAATTGTAATAGAGAAGAGAGCCCCTCTCGCGTAAAGGAAGGATTACCGATACATTAGCTGATGGGGCTTTAAAATTCCTCGCAAACCCCAAGATCATGAGTCGGTCGTGGTTCCGGAGGACTCCCGCAACAGCAACCTCGCGTGTTTCACTGCACTAGCCGCGTCGACATTCAATTTGAGATTCCCCTTTGCCGGCGGAGACCATCGGTCTATAAGGTGTTCACCTTTTGTGTTCCCGCCTTTTTTTTTAGTGTTCCACCTCTCAAACACCTTATAGTCGCTAACTGCTTCTTCCACTATGTTCCCTGGTTTGGTTTGCACCACTGGAGTACCGAGGCGTTTTGTGCCTTCCAAATCAACTAGATTATGCCGGCCAAGATCGCCGACAAGGGAGGGTCTTCCGATGGGGATAGGGATGTCGCTCGACAACAGGTAATATGCAAGCCACTTGTCCATTTTGGAGATTTTGGTGGGCGAGTTGTCCAGATTTAACCGAGAGTCTAACCAAACATTTCTTGTCCAGTCGCAAAGGAGGAGGAGGTGTTTGAGATTCTCCGGGACTCGGCAGAACCAGGTGCCAACTTTCTTTTGAACAGATTTTCTTTTGTCGATAGGGCATTTGTGCATATGCTCCATGAGAAGTATCGAACCTTGGGGTAGAATGGGATTTTTCATATTTTAGTCCATAGGTTCCCGGGAGGTTGATATGATGAAGATACCTAATTCATCTTTTGATGTGACATTTGAGAGCCTAATGACACGGCCCAAAGACGGGCATGATCCAAGACCATCCAAGTAATGGGGCCGTGTCTAACAAGGATCAGCCTATGAGCTGCCCATGAACGACCCTTGATCAATGCATGGGAGACCTATGCACAATGCGGACAAGCTCGTGACTGCCCACCTACCCATGTCAGGCAGCCTTGCCATTTCTTCTAACACACACCCCTTGGGCCTTCCCCAGGCTTAGGGCCATCAAGTAGCCTAAATGTACAGACTCATAATGATATTATAGATTCAAATACCACCGTCAGATTGGAGAGGGAATCAACGGTTGAGATTAGACTCGTCCATGTATAAATAAGGGACTCTTCCCCTTCAGTTGTACACACTAGTTCACGAGCAATACATTCATGCTTCACTCCATACTTAGTTCTTGCGAACTAAGTGCGGGCAAGACTGACTTGGGATCATAATCTTAAGGTTGCATAGGTGTGTGATTGTTCGGAATCGACCAACCTGTGATAATAACCTATTGTAACCACTTTTAACCGAAAAGTCTCCTTCTTGTTCCCTATCCATAACAAAGTGTCCTATGAGGGATTAGTGCTCAGTGGGATTGTCAGTATTTCTTGCACCGCATCCTCATCATAAGTCCCTATAAGCAACTGTGATTTTCACTCATGAGTCTCCTAGTCAATCAATTATACTACGAATTTTGGTTCATCCTGGTTCAATGAGCCTCTAAAATTACCAGAATGAAGCCACTTGTCCTTTTTTAATTTTTATCTTTTGCCATCACCTACAATCCATTTAGCATCTACCTCAACCATATCTCTACCCATTAGTAGACTATGCCAACCCCAGGATGGGTGATGACCTTTGTTGGCTTGCCAAAACTCTCTATGGGGAAATAGACACCCCTTAGTACCTAACTCCAAAGGACATTCAGTGATTGTATTAGTCACTGGGTCTGTTTTCCTAGCATTGTCTTATTAAAAGGCAATTAGGTCCTTAAAGCCTAAGTCACCCGAGTCTTCCTTTATTTTCAAGAGTTCACATTTCCTCCAATGGATACCTGCGTTGTATGCACTTGGCTTCCACCAGAAGGAGGCAATCTTTTGCTCAATCTCTCTACAAATTGAGATAGGTATATTAAAAATGGACATTGCATCTTTGGCAAAGCTTGAATGACAGTTTTATTATGATCTCCTTCCCTACTTTGGCAATTGGCCTTTCCTTCCACCCCTCTAGCTTCGTATTAACTCTAAATAATATCCAAGCAAACATTTGTTTCTTTTGATTGCCTCAATTTGATGGGATGCCTAGATACTTGCTAATTTTGTCAATATAGGGACTTGTAACTACTTCGCCATATTCCTCTTTAGTAATTCAGGGCATCCATTGCTAAAGAATATAACTGGTTTATTCAAATTGATAGCCTAACTCGAAGCAAATCAATATTGGTTCAAAATACTTGCCAAATTCTGACATTCTCGAACAATTCCATTAAAAAAGAAAATTGCACCATCTGCAAATAATAGATATGATAATATTGGACACCACTTATTCAACTTTATACCCTTGACATTGCCTTCCTCGACTACTTCAACGATAACAAATTCCCTATTCCTATGCCTTGAGATGACCGGAAGCCCTAGAGGGACTCCCCATTAACTCAAACGCTAAAAGAAACCATAGATTTGGATTCCTTGATTAAGTGAACCCATCTGTCATAGAAGCCTATTTCAGCATACTGGCACACATAAAATCCCCTTCACTCTATCGTAATTTTTCTGTATGTCCAACTTGGATACCTATCGTGACCTCACCTTGGGCGAACTATCTGAAATTTGGCTAATGAATTACTAAACTTAGTTCAAACTTACCCAAACCTATACGAATTTGCGACTTAAGTTCAAGTTTTTAGCATGAATTTTATCTAGGAGTCACCACTAAGCAAATTATAATAGATTGATTAGACACCTAAGTAAAATAACAGGATAATTATTTTACTCTTATGAGTTAGAGAATTTGGGCACGGGAACTTGGTTACACTAGATTTCTCTAATAACTTTTCGATGCTGTTCTTTTCATTTAAAAAAAAATGCCGTTTGGATTGATTTTAGCCTAAATCACTATCATACGATGGGGTAATCATGGGGTGTGCAATCATTATTAAACACTAAATGAATCAAATAGATTGCACCAAGGGAATTAAACATAGCAAAGCAAGAAATTATTTTTTGGGGATTTTCTCTTGTTTTGAAATTAAAACCTATATGACATGCATGAGCTATTTTTGTATTTTTATGCTAAAATTCGAAATTAACAAAATCCTTAATTAAACTATCCAAAATGAATAGTTATTTAATCTAGTTTAGGGATTAATTTGACATAAACCTTATTCTATCTCAGAAAGCTATTTTAAAAAATGAGACATTATCCAAAAATGCAAACATTATCTAGGACCCTATCTATGAAAGAAAATGCTATCTAAAATCTATTCTAATCTATTCTAGAATTATCTAAACATGCAATCCTATTCAAATTAAGCAATGTTATTTAGAAATCCTATATATTCTAACACACAATCCTAATTTGGGAAACTATTCTATCTAATAGGATTTTTTTGGGTGTTTTCCAGAACAAGCAATTTCCAAATATAAGCATTATACCCAAGCCACTCAAGATATTAGTCGAGAACTCAAATAAAGGGTTAGAAGTCTCATGGTAGACAGCTGGACTTTGGGGCGTTTCGGCGAGATGCGCAGCAGTGGTTTGGCCGATGATTTATGATGCAGTTCAACTTGCGTTGGTTGTGACGATGCCAGAAGAAGATGCAAGGGATGCCAAATAAACCTTTAAAACAGAAAGTGATTGCAAGACGAAGGATTGCGAGCACCGTGAACTCGGTATCACGGTGCAACAACAGCGGCTCGGAACAGAGAGCAACCACGTCATCTCCGGCGGCTGGAATCGTGGGAAGCGACAGCAGCTCGTCAGGTTCAGCAAGAGGAGAGACCAACACCGTTGTCGCCGTTCGTGGATGGGAGTTTGTCGGAACGGGAGCTTCGGTGCAGTGACGTGAGGTGGCGTTGATCACGAGATGGAGCAGCTGCGGATCGTTGGACAAGGGCAGAGGCAAGCGACCGTCGGAGTTGCAATGTATTGGGCTGGTCGGGACAGGGATTGCAGAGAGCAGGGGTGTGGCGGCGCTCGGGGTAGCACTCGGAACAGCAGCTACGGAGTCAGCGGCGGAGCTGCAATGACGTCGTCGGTGAAGGAGCTGCGGTGGCGTCGTCGAGTTGCAGGCCTCGAGGGAATTTGGTCAAGATGCACGAAGAAGACGCCCCTCTTTTTCCTTCCCTCTCTCCGCACGTTGTCCGCACGTTGTCAGAGGAGAGGTACAATCCTCCCTCTTTTCGTTGACCGAAAGACAAGAGAGACCCTCACGAAAAACTATTGCATACCCTAACAGTGCCAGCGTTCTACTGTTCCTTTGTCTTTGCCACAGTCGACAAACCTTCTTCGCTGGGCCAAAGCTTCCGCTAGTAACGACGATAGTGCATCGACCTTCTTCGCGAAGCCCTCAATTAGCTGCCTCCGCGACTCCTCGCACCAAGACGCCTTCACGTTGAACTTCCACGATCCGCTTGGCGGCGGAATCCAAAGCTTATATGAGTTAATCACTTCCTCGACAAGGTGGTTTGTGAGCTCGGCTTTCGATTTCGGAACAACACAGTTGCTCCTCTCCTTCCAGATTGACCACAGGGCACCAGCGAAATGGGCTCTCAAGGATGGGTCGGTTCAGGCAATTAAGTTATCTAAGACCCACTTATCAATTCTCGTTACTGTTGTTGGGGAAGTATCACAGTTGAATTGTGTTGGAGAAAACTTCCTTATTTGTTTTGAAGCTGACAAAACGTTTCCATAAGTCTAGTCTGAAGACTTGCAGACCCTTTCGTCAAAGTCTGAAGACTGTCGGACCGCCAGACTCAAGATTTAAAGTCTACCCTCATTGACAGTTTCTAGACCGTCGAAGAAGTCTACCCTCATTGACAGTTTCTAGACCGTCGAAGAAGTCTTATCCAGAATCAAGTATTTCTTTAAGGATTTGATTCGATCGACTAAAGAATATCTCAC
Organism: Eucalyptus virginea; assembly: GCA_014182375.1. Classification (NCBI taxonomy): domain Eukaryota; kingdom Viridiplantae; phylum Streptophyta; class Magnoliopsida; order Myrtales; family Myrtaceae; genus Eucalyptus; species Eucalyptus virginea. The sequence goes on along the minus strand of CM024517.1, from coordinate 11,806,128 downwards.
GGCTAGATATAGTATCTTGGAATCTATTATTTGTCTTGAAATTAATTTGGGTAATTTGGATCCATTAATTAGCGAAGCATACTTGGAAGGTTCTACTTATAGAAACTTAGATCCTAATTGTATGGGCGAACATAATTGGTGGGCTATCGTCATATTCCTTAAATAACTCAAGATCTCCCTAATTAATTCTGTCCAACGGGTAGATTGGAAGAGTTTCTTTGGAAAGTGCCAACGGTTATGAAAGCATGGAGGAGTATATAAGGAAGACGTTCTAGTCATTCGAGTGTGTGCGTGATAGATAAATTCCAAAGTCTGAAGCTCCTTGTTCTTTGCTGATTCAATTGTTGAGCGTAAACTTATACTCAAAAGAGAGTTTATACATCTGTGAGACCTTGAGGAAGTGTAGCAGAGTCTCTACACTGTGGAATCAAGGACGTGATAGTGTAACGACTCTTTTGATTCATAGTGAAATCCAGCCGGTGGGCTGTCAGTGCGGGAGAGTGGACGTAGGCTTGAATTAAGCCGAACTACTATAAATCTTATGTTCTTATTCTCTTCCATAAACTCATTTACTTTGTTCGTAACTTCATTTAATTGTTAGAACCTCTTTTCTTTTTCAAAGTCTACTGTTAAACAGACTCAAGCTAAAAATAAAGTTTTACAAGAAATTTGTTTTCGCATTACAATTGGTATTAGAGCCTGTATACTCATTTAAATTGAAATGTTTTCACTTCAGAGTTAACGATCCATAGCTAGTATGTTGGCTCTAGGTTTGATTGAAGGGCAACGCAACACTAGACCACTTTACTTTGATGGGAAGGAATATAGTATATGGAAAAACAAGATGAAGGCATTCCTAAGATTGAAAGACCCTCTCGAATGGGATGTGGTAGACAAAGGAATCATTCCTAAAATTACAACAGTCTCAGAAAGGGGAAAAGAAGCTATTGAGTCCAGCGAGATGACTCAAGAAGAGATAACTAAGAGACAAGCTCTTGATGCAAAAACAATTTATTCTTTATATTGTGCATTATCTCCCACTGAATATAACAGAATATCTTCTTGTGAAATAGCTAAAGAAGTCTGGGATAGACTGTACATCACCTATGAAGGAACCGATCGAGTGAAAGAAACCAGAATCAATATTTTGCTCGGTCAATATGAAACATTCAAGATGAAACCAGGAGAATCTATCACTGACATGTTTAGTCGTTTTACAGAAATTGTAAATGGTCTTGAGTATCAAGGTCAACCAGTCTCTGAACCTATGAAAATTAACAAATTACTGCGTGGACTTTCCAAAGATTGGAATCACGTAAAGACCTTAATAAGGGAGACACAAAGGATCATGCCACTCTTTGTTGACGAATTGGTTGGCACTCTTCAGTCCTATGAAGTGGAGCAAATCGGTGAAGATGAAGATCCCAAAGGTAAAAAAATTTATTGTATTAAAATTAATGATGATTCGATGTTACAGATTTTGAAGACGATATGGACGATGAAGAGCTTGCTCTCATGATAAGAAGGTTCAGAAAGCTAAACAAAAAGGGAAGAAGATTCAATTGGAAGAAACAAAATTCTCAAAAGTTTCAAAATAAATTAGCTGAGGACGATGAATCCAATAAAGATGTGATTTGTTTTGAATGCAAGAAAAAGGGACATATCAGACCCAACTATCTCTTACTTAAGAAAAAGAAAGGAAAAGCTGAGAAATACAAAAAAGGCTCTCAAAGTAGAAACTTGGAGTGATATCGAATGTGAAGAGAGTGATAATGATTATGCTAATATTTTTCTAATGGCTCAATCAGAATCAGATTCAGACTCTGAGACAGACTCAGACTCAGACAGTGAAATCAAGGTCACTATCAAGAAAAATGTTAAATGGTACTTGGATAGTAGATGCTCAAGACATATGACAGGAGACTCAAGTTGTTTTATAAAGCTTATGGAAGTTAATGGTGGAAAAGTTTCTTTTGGTGAAAATAACAAAGACAGAATTGTCGGATGCAGAACTGTAAAGATTGGAAATCTCACAATCAGTAACGTTTCTCTAGTGGAAGGACTCAACTACAACTTGCTGAGTATTAGCCAACTGTGCGACACAGGTTTCAAAATCAACTTTCAAAAAGGAATATGTTCATGAACCAGCAAAGACTCCTCTCAAACATTCACAGGGCGAAGACATGGAAATATCTATCTCTTGGATATCAAATCAAAAAAATCCCAATGTCTAATTTCAATTCAAGAGGAAGCAAATCTCTGGCACAGAAAACTTGGCCATATCAACATGAAGCAAATAGCCAAGATCTCAGCAAAGAAGCTTGTTTGTGGACTACCCAATCTGACATACCAAAAATCTGATTTATGCATACCGTGTGTATTGGGAAAACATGTTAGAAATTCTTTCAAACCAATATATCAAGTTTTCACTAATCGTGTGCTGCAACTCTTGCATATGGATCTCTTTGGACCAACCAGAACCCATAGCATTGGAAGTAAGAAATATTGCCTAGTATTTGTGGACGATTATTCACGATTCACTTGAGTATATTTCCTGACAAGTAAGTTTGAAACATTTTCTTATTTTATAAAATTTGCTAAGAAAGTTCAAAATGAGAAAGGGCATGTTATTTCAAGTATACGAACAAACTATGAAGATGAGTTTGAAAATCAAGACTTTGCTAAATTACCTGTGATGAATCTGGCTTTCAGCATGTGTTCTCCTCACCATACACCCTAGAGCAGAATGGAGTTGTGGAAATGAAGAATAGATCGTTGCAAGAAATGGCTAGAACACTTTTAATTGAAAGTAACATTTCTTCTCGTTTTTGGGCTGAAACAGTGTTTACAGCATGTTATATTATTAATAGAGTCTTTTTAAGGCCTATTCTGGAGAAAACTCCTTATGAGTTGTTCAAAGGAAAGAAGCCAATTATTTCCTATTTTCATGTGTTTGGATGCAAATGTTTCATATTGAAAAATGCAAATGATCGAATTGGTAAGTTTGATGAAAAATCAGACGAAAGCATCTTACTTGGATATTCAACTACCAGTAAAGCTTAGAGAGTATACAACAAAAAGACTCAATCTTTGGAGAAATTGATGAATGTCAAATTTCAAGACCTTATACAAAATCAATTGATTCAGACTCAACCTGAAGAATCTGAACCTGCTCCAGACTCTACAAAGTCTAAATCACCAGAAACAGCTCAAACTTCAAAAGACCAGCAACGAACAATCGTTGTACAATCAAATGAAGAAAAAGATCAACAGTCTGATAAACCAACCAGCAACTGGAAGTACAAGTCTAGTCATCCCAAAGAACTTATTATTGGTGACATTGATGAAGGGATTCGTACAAGATCCAAAAGGCGTGAAGAGTCTAGCGCTATGGCTCTTATTTCTGAAATAGAACCCAAAAGCATAGAGGAAGCTTTAACTGATGAAGGCTGGATTGAAGCTATGCAAAAAGAAGTCAGGCAATTCAGTATCAACGATGTCAGGGAATTGACTCATAAACCAAAAGGTAAATCTATTATTAGAGCTAAATGGGTTTTCAGGAACAAGATGAACGAGAAAGGAAAAGTCATAAAGAACAAAGCAAGACTCATGGCCAAAGGATATACGTAAGAAGAAGGGATAGACTATGATGAGACTTACACACCAGTAGCAAGGTTAGAAGCAATTAGATTATTACTTGCTTTTACTTGTCATAAGAATTTCAGGTTATTCTAAATGGACATCAAAATTGCATTCTTAAATCGTTTTATCCAAGAGGAAGTCTACGTGGAATAACCTCTCAGTTTTGAAGACCCAAGGAAACTAGACTCTGTATTCAGACTAAAAAAGGCACTATATGGTTTAAAGCAAACACCTCGAGCTTGGTACGACAGGTTAAGTAAGTTTTTAATCCAAAATGGTTTTGTCAAAGGTAAAGTAGACACTACATTGTTTATCAAAAGAGAAAGCAAAAACTTTTACTTATTCAAATCTATGTTGATGATATTATTTTTAGATCACCTAACGAAAATCTGTTGAATAAATTCTCTAAGATTATGCAGGATGAGTTTGAAATGAGCATGATGGGTGAACTATCTTTCTTTCTCAGACTTCAAGTAAAACAATTGAAGGAAGGAACTTTCATTCACCAAGAAATATGCTAAAAAACTTGTTAAAAAGTTCAGTTTGGAGAATTGCAAAAAGACTGATATACCAATGTCAAGTTCTTCGAAGTTGGACAAAGATGAAGGAGGAAAGAAAGTTGACCAGAAGCTATACAGCAATATCATTGGTTCACTTCTTTATCTTACTGCTTCTAGACCTGACATTTTGTTTAGTGTTTGTATTTGCGCCAGATTTCAATAAGATCCCTAATAATCTCATTTAAGTGCTGCGAAACGCATCATCAAATACGTTGCAACAACCTCTAATTTGAGTCTCTGGTATCCTAAAGAAGGAGACTTTACTCTCCTTGGATATTCAGACGCAAACCTAGCAGGATGCAGAGTTGATAGAAAGAGCATATCGGGCACTTGTCAATTACTTGGTAACAGGACAGTATCTCGGTTTTCAAGGAAGCAAAGTACTGTAACTCTTTCAACAGTAGAAGCAGAGTATGTGGCTCTTGGAAGTTGTTGTTCTCAAATTCTATGGATAAAACAACAGCTAAGAGACTTTGGAATCGAAGACTCATGCACTGAGATCAAATGCGACAACACCAGCGCGATTAATCTCACCAAGAATCCAATTCTTCATTCAAGAGCAAAGCATATAGAGATTCGACGTCATTTTATTAGAGACCATGTTCAAAATGGAGAAATCTTAATTCAATTCATTGACTTAAAGAATCAACTAGCGGACATTTTTACAAAGCCTCTGGAGAAAAGTCAATTTAAACTTATTCGATCCAGACTCAATATCTTAAAGTCTGAAGAAGTTCAGACTCAGGGATAAAAAGTCTGAAAATGCTCAGACTCAGAAGATCAAGAATCACGACTGTAAGTTATTTCCATTTTAGAAATCTATCCTTCGGATAAAAACTCGAAAAGGTACGAATGCCTATTAATTGATGTTATCTTTCCAAATTTGTAATCATTCCTTTTCGAAAAATGAGTTATTTTTTTACAGTTATCTATTTTCAAAAAGGCAGTTATTTTTTGAAAATGCATTTTCTATTTTTCCTTTTATGATGTTCCGTATGCTTTGCTTTGATTGCTTTATATACTGTTTGTTTTCTTTCGCTTTACTCACAAAACCCTAAGAAAGCACAGAACATCACCTTCTCTCTTTTACTCTCTTGTTTAATCCTCAAAGTTTTCATCTTTCTCGCGAAACAAGTTTGGAATCTCTCAAAGACTGTGAGAATGTCTTTCCAAAGAAATTCTTCAAGGATTGCGAATAGGAGACCACAACATATGTGTAAGGGTCCTATGCATTTTGACTTCACCGAGGAAGAAGAATCTCTAAGACAGCAGCAGAGCCCACAACATTCTCAACCGTGTCAATCTCCTCAAGCTAGACCTCAGGATATTCATCATCGAGCGGAGGAAGAAATCATTGAAGATGCAAAACCTGTAAGAACTCAAAAGCCTACTTTTACCTTTAAGCTCTACTCGGCCCTGAATGAGGGAGGTACTCCCTTAAACTTTATTGATGAATTTTTGAAAAAGGGTATTGAAATGAAACCCACTGTTTGCGAACAATGGAACGATTGGAAGTTGCTCCTGCGGGGTCGGTAGAAAGAGCATTTGCGAATATTCCAAGCGATCCACGTGTTGGAGGTCTTAGTCAACCTGATAGGAATGATGACGACAAGATGTACACTTATTTTAAGCCTAGAATGGGTGTTGCGGCGAATATTCGAAGCAAAAGGACAGATTTGTTTCGCTCGAAAGAACACAAGCGACTTTACTATAAGTTGCTAAAGCGAGGGGTGATCAACCCAAGAAGTATTGACTTTGATTTTCTTGATTCTCTGAACGTGAAGCTGTGAGAGAAATTCACTCTACTTCAACTTGAACAATTTTGTTCTGAGACGACACAGGCTCATCCAGAACTTACAGCGTACTTCTATTTTAACCTAAGTTTCTTGGATGCGAATAGATTTTCTTTCAGTGTTCGAGACCAGAACTATGTAGTTGACATGGACACATTGGCTGATGTGATTGGAGTAGAAAGATGGGCATTCCAATCAATTAGTGTGTTTATTGGTCATGTGATAGTAGAGCTTGTTCGAGATGGAATGGTGGAAGGACAAATTTCGTACTTGAGGATGAATGCCTCAAATATTTTGCTTCACAAGATCGTGATCAATTGCCTTAGACCCAAATCGACTTCAAAGATTGACGTCTCCAACTTAAAAGCAAAGCTGATGTATGCTATCAATGCTGGCAAACAGTTCTTTCTGCCACACATTATCATGTTTCACATGTATAGATCGATAGTGAAAGACAAGGGCTAACTTCCTTATTCAGCACTTGTTACTAAGTTATTCAGACATTTGAATATTCAGCCTCCCATGATTATGTGAGTTCGTACCTTTGATCAAATGGTAGTGGGACTGAAAATGATTTTCAAAATGCGTTTGAAGGAGCTGAATAAGGCTTTGGAGCGATTTAAGGAGAAAATCCCTGTCAAGACTCACCAAGTTTCTATGGCTACAAAACGGAAAGGGAAGGAGCCCATGACAGCTCCATCCAAGAAAAGAAGAGCACTCATCTTGCAGGATAAAGAAGATGAGGAAGATGTCACCATTTCCGCTCTTGCATTGAGAAACTTACAACGTTCTGTTCCAGAGACAGAGGAGAGAGAGGATCAAGACAGAGAAGAGTCAAAGCAAAGGAGTGGAGAGAGGAAATCGATGAGAAAAGAAGCAGAGGAAGAAAGAACTGCAGAAGAAGAAGAGGGCAGAGGTGAACAAGAAGAGACATAGTATAAAGAGTACTTCTCACCGCCTGAAGGCATTGAAACAGGGGAAGCTGCTGAGAAAAGAGATACCTCTTCAATCGCTTTTACTAGTGAAGATGTTAGCCGTTCACCTGCAGATCCAGAAGATGTGTATGCTTCTCAATTCCCTGAGAGATCATGAGGTTTCATCTCCAAATCTGGGTGCTCGTGTTGAAATGCCATCATCTGGCAATACTCCTCAAACTGATCATGCTTAAGCAAGCACTCAGACGGACAACTCAGTAGACTTTCGAAGATTGCTTGATGTTCTTATGGAGATGTGAGGCCAGATTTATGCCTTGGGATGCGAAGTTCAGAATATGCAGAAAGCTAGTCAAGCCTCTTCAGTTTCTTTGCATAACCAAATTCAGGCCCTTGTTCTTCAAGTTCAAGCAAATGCCAAGGATGAAGAAGTGGCACAACTGAAGGAGGATTTGAAAAAGTTGTAAGACACTGTCAAGTCGATGGGAGATTTCCAGCTTGTTCGCGTTCCAAAACAATCCTAATTTCATTCTCTTTTCGTCTCTACCTTTTTAATGCTGACAAAAAGGGGGAGATGGTGCAGATTTAAGATTTGCAGATTTGAGATTTGACTCTTCTTTGATTTGACTTTTTGACTTTTGATTGACTTTACTTTTGTTTGGTTGTTTGGTTGTGACTGGTTTGGATTTAGATTGTTTGATCGTTTAATGTTTGTAGTATTTTAAGCGTTGTTGGTATCCATGGCAAAGATAGTTGTTTTTAACAGGATTAACTTATATCCTGTGGATGCAGATTTAATACTATCTTTACTAATCCAATTATCTTTTGTGAGATATCCATGTTTGCTTGAATACTGTCTTACAGGTCAAATATATCCAAATATGCAGGAAAGTTTTGTCACCATCAAAAAGGGGAAGATTGTTGGAGAAAACTTCCTTATTTATTTTGAAGCTAACAAAACGTTTCAATCAGTCTAGTCTGAAGACTTGCAGACCCTTTCGTCAAAGTCTGAAGACCGCCGGACTGCCAGACTTAAGATTCAAAGGCTACCCTTATTGACAATTTCTAGACTATCGAAGAAGTCTTATCCAGAATCAAGTATTTCTTTAAGGATTTGATTCGATTGACTAAAGAATATCTCACGGCTGGATATAGTATCTCGAAATCTATTATTCGTCTTGAAATTAATTTGGGTAATTTGGATCCGTTGATTGGCGAAACATACTTGGAAGGTTCTACTTATGGAAACCTAGATCCTAATTGTATGGGCGAACAAGATTGGTGGGCTATCATCATATTCCTTAAATAACTCGAGATCTCCCTAATTAATTCTGTCCAACGGGTAGATTGGAAGAGCTTCTTTGGAAAGTGCCAACGGTTATAAAGGCATGGAGGAGTATATAAGGAAGACATTCTAGTTATTCGAGTGTGTGTGCGATAGATAAATTCCAAAGTCTAAAGCTCCTTGTTCTTTGTTGATTCAATTGTTGAGCATAAACTTGTACTTAAAAGAGAGTTTATAAATCTGTGAGACCTTGAGGAAGTGTAGCAATGTCTCTATACCGTGGAATCAAGAACGTGATACTGTAACGACTCTTTTAATTCATAGTGAAATCCAGCCGGTGGGCTATCAGTGCGGGAGAGTGGACGTAGGCTTGGATTAAGCCGAATCACTATAAATCTTGTGTTCTTATTCTCTTCCATAAACTCATTTACTTTGTTCGTAACTTCATTTAATTGTTAGAGCCTCTTTTCTTTTTCAAAGTCTATTGTTAAACAGACTCAGGCTAAAAGTAAAGTTTTACAAGAAATTTATTTTCACACCTATTCACCCCCTCTAGGTGCTTGTACTAGCATTTACAAATCGCGGATCAGACTGAATGTGCTTCGTCCTGTCGCACAGGATGAGTAAGTGTTCAGGGGTTTCCGGGGCTAGACAGCAAACGGGAAAGCAAGTCGGTTGAACCATATTTTCGGATTGGGATTGCTGACACCTAAATTTTGGCGACCCGGTCATTGATTTTTTACATAAAAATTAGGGATTAATATTAACCCCTAAAAAAAATGCATCAAAACAAATAAAATGAAAAAATGGGAAAATGAGAAATTGATTTGATTGATTATGCATGAAAATTTGAAATTCTGATGAATATTCGGATTTTGTTAAATGCAAAAGTAATTTAAAAATCAAGTGAATAAAGAGCAAGAATTTTTACAAAATAAAAGAAATTTGAGCAAAATCAAGCTGATTGTGAAATCACGCTCTGATTTATAACTTTGATTTAATGCGACAAAAGATGGAAACTTGGAAAATACCATACGAAGCGGCCGTCTAGAATAACTATAAAAGAACCAATGGAGGAGTTCAAAGAAATTGGAGAGCAAATACGTGAGGAGGTTTTTTTTCGTCTGAGAGTTGAAAGTCAAAGGTCAACTCTGGTTTGCCTTGGTCGAAGAAACAGTGGGTAGAGACCGTACGGAGTGACGTGAGAGAGAGAGAGAGAGAGAGAGAGAGAGAGAGAGAGAGAGAGAGAGAGAAAAAAAAGAAAAAGGAAAAGGCGCTACAATGTTGTTTTCTCGAAGGGCTTCCCCGACCGTGTCGGCTATGCCCGCGCCGTCCATCGGGCCGGCACCGCCTACGCCACCACCGCGACCCACCTCAACTGCGATGATCGCCCTGCCTCGCCCAACCCAATGCCCAAGCTCCCCGTTTTGCTGCTACTGCTCTACTTGGCCTACAACCCATTTGCCATCGCTATTCTTGCATCCACCAGGCTAGAATGCCTTTGCCTACCGTCTCCGCCCGTAGCACCGAAGATCCCGAGCCCCTTTCGTCGACGCCATCGCCCAATCTACCGTGCCGGAGCTGTAACCCGAAGTCGTCGCGCACCGCCACTCCGCCCGAGCACCGTCCCCTGTCCACACCGCGCTCCGCCTCAACCCAACGCCCGAAGCTCCCACCGCCCCGACACCGCCTGGAGCCGAAGCCCACCGCGACCTACAGCCCAGCATTATCACCGGCGTCTGTGGGACCGCTTACTGCTGCTTTCGCTCCGACTGACCTGCAACCGTGCCTTCGCCCCAGCCGCAACGCAGCCCCTGCACGCCGCTCAAGCTTCCCCTCCGAGCGACGTTCGCACTTGCAATTCCCTGTTCGCTGCTAGCCCACTCGCCGCCGGTGCGCCTGCTGTGTCCTCTCACCAGAATTCCTCGCCGGCAACTCCCCTCGCCACAGCTCCGAACCAGTTGCCAAGCCCTGTTTGGAAGAAAAAATAAAAAATCAAATTAGGTAGATTTACTTTATTTTATTAGGCAGATTTATTTTATCTATATTTTATTTATTGTATCTTGTTTTCTCTATTTGAAATATTTCCATATGCATAATTGGAAATTCCAACATATCACCCGATTTGCAACCGCACCTGGATTTTTTGTTTCATCTATAAGGCTTTAGATAAAATAATTAATTAAGCGGGAATAAAATTGATATTTTGATCCTTAAGGCTTAAGATCAATTTATCGATTTTATTAGCGAAATATTATCCCTTGATCTGATCGATGTGTGATATCTTTGGTGATTTTGAATGATCTATCTTGTCTTGATTGCTTTATTTATCTTGAACTATGCTTGAGTTAGAATATTGCATGCTTTAGGGTTATTTGTATATTTAGACTAAGCATTTTATTTATCATGAATTTTCAAAATAAAAAAAAAAATTAGGATGTTAAATTTTTGTTTCATTAGCTTAAATTACATGCTTAATTATTTGACTTTTTTTTTAATTTCGAAATTAATAAAGCGAAAAGACAAAAATTCATCATGCATATGTCATGTAGAGTTAGGGCATCTTTTTGTACGTCATTGCATATTAGGGTAAAATTGCACTTAGTTCAATTCTAGATAATACTTTTCTTAATTTATTATAAGTTTAGATATTAGATAGATTGCATTTTAGGATTATTTGGGTTAAGATAATATTTTAGTTTAAATTAGGATTTGGCTTAACCTAATTCTTGATGCAAATTAAATAGAATCTTAATCTAGTTAGATAATTTTCACATTTTTCCTAATTCCGAATTTCATGAAAAATACAAAAAATGTCTAAGAATAAATTAGTTCCATTCTCTAGGATAGATTGCATTTTTTAAGAAAAATAAAAAAATGTCATGTAAATGTCATATAAGATTAGATTCATGAAATGCACGTCATTTAGAGATTGTTATTAGAAATTGCATGTCATTAGAATTAGGTCATTTAGTAATATTACATTGCATATTGCATGATTTTCATTAATTAAGTGAAAACAAATAAAAGAAATTGCGTGTTAATTAGAAATCATTTCTAGAGTTGTTGATGTGGAATCTAATTTAACATTGCAGATGTTTCCGTTGCTTTGAGGTAAGTTTTGCAATTTATCCATTATTTATCTAGGTATTAAATTGGTGGTTTGCACACTTGCATGATCACCTTACATGTTAGGGAAATAGATTTAAAATCAATTTAAGCTGCCTGCAAAAAAACATTTTTGAAAATAAAAGAATGGTACCGAAAGGGCATTAGAGAAATCTAGTGTAACCAAGTCCCCGTACCCATAGTTTCTAGTTCGTAGGAGTAAAGTAAAACTCCCGTAGACTTAGTAGTCTATTAACCTAGTTTTAGGTGGTGCACCCGAAAATTAGGTCGCGACAGGGATAGTCGCACATTTGGGTAGTTGGAGTTGGTGTGACATTGAGGTGCTACTTCAAACACAATGTTAGGATATGTGGAGAATTTCCAGATTTTCAGCTTCTCCAAACACTTCCTCTAAATTCTCTAGCTTCGGACACCGTCTCACTTTCAGTACTTGCAGGGAGACCATCCTCACACCAATTCTCTCAAGCTTTGGTAACTCCAGATGATCCAAGGTCTGCAAGTTACATTCTACGGGCATATCAGGGTTGAATAGCCTGTCTATTTTCTCATAAAAATGTATTTGGAGAATTTCCAGATTTTCAGCTTCTCCAACCACTTCCTCTAAATTCTCCAGCTTCGGACACTGTCTCACTTTCAGTACTCGCAAGTGGACCATCATGACACCAATTCCCTTAAGCTGTGGTAATTGCATAAGATCCAAGGTCTGCAAGTTACATTCTACGGGCATATCAGGGTTGAATAGCCTGTCCATTTTCTCATAAAAATGTATTTGGAGAATTTCCAGATTTTTAGCTTCTCCAACCACTTCCTCTAAATTCTCCAGCTTCGGACACTGTCTCACTTTTAGTACTCACAAGTGGACCATCATGACACCAATTCCCTTAAGCTTTGGTAATTGCATAAGATCCAAGGTCTGCAAGTTACATTCTACGGGCATATCAGGGTTGAATAGCCTGTCCATTTTCTCACAAAATTGTATTTGGAGAACTTCTAGATTTTTAGCTTCTCCAAGCACTTCCTCTAAATTATCCATGTCACGCCCCGAACCTCGAGCGCGCCAACATCCCGCCATGGTCATGCAAATGCGACATTCCCAGGTAGTATCACCGACTCCATTCATTTATTATTGCGCAAGCGGAACGTATTATAAAACCCCAGACAAAAACTCACGGGATAGGAAAGCAGGAAACCAACTCATTTATAAACAAACATGCTTTCAAAGGTAACCACACTAGGGTTTACACATATACCAAAAAGGGGCAGTCTACAAAAGGGATCAGTCCTATGACCACTAGTCGGACTCGTTCTTCGATCCCACTTCTGATTGATCAGCCTCCGGGGGTTCCACCATCTACGGTCCTGAAATTTTGGCCCACAACGGGGTGAGACATTGTCTTAGCGAGTTCAACCCCCTAAAACCCTATTAGAAAGAAAATACGCCTAAGGGTGGCCTAGTCACACCACATAGAGAACTTACCTCGCCTCAGTTATTTCCTGTAGGTTAGCACAATTCAAATCACTCAATCATAGATAGTAATAGGAACTTAAACCACTGGAACGTCAACAATATCATTTCGAACGATCACAGGAGTCCGGATTATAAGACCAAATTGTTATAACACATCCCATACCATGCCACACGATTCCATCCCATAATTCGACCCGTCAATAACACTCAGCATGCGATCCAATTGTTATTCACTGCCACACAAGGGCATAGCCTACTCGCAATTCAGCTATCTACTGACATTAATGCCAGGCATCGCCTCCCCCCTTAGAGTGCAGCTTCGTCACTATGTCGACGGCATTCCCGAAGGAGCATGGGTCCAGTTGGCCTAGCCTCTATTGCGACCTGCATCCGTTGTAAAGGGCATTCCACATAGGGGCAAGTCCGGCTCAACAGCCCTGGACAACTTCCTCTTAATTATCACACAACAAAATCATACTCGGCCCCAGGACACTTTGCATTTCACTCAATGCTTCCACTTAAAATAGTGATCATGGCCATTTTTCTTCATATTAAAAACATCTGAGAAAGTAGTTGTGTGTGTGGGTACACAATCAAATTCGAACCAGAAAAACAAACACCATTCTTTTTCAAATCTCACTGCTTGATATAATACTTAAAATTCATTTTCGGTGTCAAACCCGACACTCGGGATTTTTTGAAGAAATTATATACTTTTCACAATCACTACTCAGTTTCACAATTCAACAATTAATTGTACCAATCATCACTCAATTTGCAATATCCACTCATCAAATTAATAATCTGAATACACAACAGCGATCAGCATGAAATTCTAAGAAAATAAGGTCCCGACGAAATTTTCGGAATTTAATAAATAATTAAATTTATTCCGAAAATTAATTAAATAATATTAATTTAATAATTTAAATAATATATTTATTATTTAATTTTCAAATAATTTCGAAATATTCTAATTAAATCAAAATTCCTTCATTTAAGTCAACTCACCATTAAACTAATATAAATAACAATTTGGCCTTAATTAAACCTACTTTAACTTAATCATACTCTTAATCTAATTAACATTTAAATAAACTAAACTAACTACCTAAGCTTAATTAACTTAAGCTAAGCACACCTAAAGCATAATTAACCCTCTAATCGAGGTTTAGTGAGTTAAACTCACCCGATTAACGAACCGATCGGACCAAAACAACAGGGAAGCTGCGGGGAACAACTTTCATCAAAGTGGGTAAAACATCTGGGGTCGGGAAGCCGGCCAAAACGGGCCAAAATCGAGTTGGAATACCTATTTTTCTATCTACTGTTTTGGGGCCGAGAAGGGCGGAGCCGACGTCGGTTTGGGTCGGAACGGGCGAAGGAGAGGGGTGGCGGCTTAGGCGGTGGCTGGCAGAGGCTCCGGCGGTCTCCTGGTGGCCTTGGCGACAGTGGCAGCAGTTGAACAGAAGTGCTAGACGGTCGAACAAGCGGACTGAGGCTCGAGCGGAGGAGAACTAGCAGACAGCAGCTGCAGCTTGCACGGGTCTCTGACAAGCTGGATGGGACCTCCGGTGAGTCTTCACTGGTTCCGACGGTGGCCGGCGACCTAGAGCAGCGACAGACGGAGGCGGAGCTACATGCTGGCCGGCGGGCGAGCGAAGGTGGAATGGTGAGCTGGTCGGTCGCGAGGTGAGCAGGCGTGGACGGGCGGCGACGGACTTCGGCGACAGGCGTGTGGGTGGCCGAGCAGGCGGTCGAGCAGACACAGCTCCTCCTTCAACCGGTTTCGAACATTGGAGAAGAAGAAGAAGAAGATGGAGAGTGATGTGAGAGGTGCTTTTTGGAGGCAATTGTACATCCTCCACTTGTCAACATCCTAGCCACTCTTGCCCCACATCATGACATCACTTGTGATGTCACAATCCACTATCTCAATCCTCCACAACCTCTTCCAATAGGTTCAATTTCATTTTCCGCCAGGGCATAAAATCTTGTACAACAACTTCTTCAATTCGATTCGATTATCTTACAATTGAATCAAATTGAAGTCTATAAATTTAATCCAATGTCACCACACTTCAATTCACATCTTCACTCATCCATAGAACCAACTTAAGTCCCAAAAGCGCGACCAAAGGTGGGCCTACTAATTTCTCGAGCCAAATTAGCCTTTCTCTAATTTAATTGTTGAAAAATTCTGATTACATGAAAAATCTTCCGAAGATGAGTCAATGTTCCTAAAATGATTTGTGACACACTATGACTTCCAATTTCTGAATTCGATCTCAATTTCACAAATAATTTCACTTTGGCACGATACTAGCGTGTCCTGATCTACTGGGTAGCTTTTAGAAATTTTCATGCATTTGACCCGTGGTTGATCAATTCAATCCACAACGTACATCTCTAATACATTGGCGACTTACGGTTATCGGGGTAATCTCAAGGTTTCAAATACGAACACAGGGTACCCAATCAACAGAAAAGTCGATCCAATGCCGATCGACAAGAATTGTGCGATCTGGTGGAATCACCCACACCTGATCACATGCCTCTGTTGAGTCGACCTGTCTTCGCTCTCTAATCGATTTTTAATTGTGTCATAATGACCCTTGCAGATTAGCTCGGTTGAAAGGTCGCTTCCTAGTCAAATTCTCGAGTCTGATACATTAGAATCTCTTAACGGCTTCACCTGATAGACTAGTTTTCACATGAGTGGTCGACTCAAGGAAAAGAACTATATGCGTGCCAACGAAATGCCCGTCTCAATTTATTGAAAATAGAATTGGAAAATCGGAATGTCTCTCCTTCAGTACTCGCAATGGAAGCTTTGGTAATTGCAGAAGATCCGAGGTCTGCAGGTTACATTCTATGGACATATCACGGCTGAATAGCCTCTCCATCTTCTCACAAAAATTTATTTCGAGGGTTTCAAGCTTCTTTGGCAGCTTGGAGAATGAGAAAATGTTGGTGAGCATCGGGCAACAATCTATAGACAAGTGCTTAAGACCTCCGAAGACCTCAGACTGCACTGAATCATCACATAGGCAACTCAAGGAAGAAAGATTGCACAGATAAAGAGAGTCAAGCTTTCCTGAAGCTCTGGCATCTCCTTCACCATCAACTATACTATGGATATCCGTGCACCTTTCAAGCCAACAGCTCTTTATTGATCTCAGATTCTCTTTAACAAGTTCAGATAACTTTTCCAAAGAGCTATCATCCACTAGCGATATGTGATCAGCGTGCTCGAGAACATGTTCAGGTAGATTGCATTTGCTATAGGATCCATGGATCTCCAGATACCGCCCTGCTTCTTTATGATGAGGAATTCTTCCTTGAGATTCGATATCCCTCAGTAGGCCCATGTCTCCGAGGTCGTATATCCTTCCATCTGAATTTTTGGGAAGCCAAACAGAAAAGTGGAATTTTTGGAAGCATGTATCCCACAGCATGGGATTTTCCTCCACGAACTGGAAAAATCTGGTGTCACAAATCAATATGGAAGGCCAGTCAGAAGATTCAGCAATCTCAGAACTTAGGGATCCACAACCTCCCAAGTTGAACTCCTCTGGAACATACTTTATCTTGCTCCAGTCAATTTCTTTCATATGCTTCATATCCTGCAGATTGAGCTTCTTCAGGCTAGTCAAATCTGAGATTCCATAGGGAAATTCTTGTATTTTTGTCCCCGAAAGATCTAGAACCTCCAATTCGGTAAGAGACCTCAAATTTTCCAAACTTTCCAAATCAGCACAATCTCCTAGCAGTAGTTGTTGGAGCTTGCGAAAAGTCTCCAGCGGAGGTAAAGACTCGACCTTAGTCCCCGATAGATCCAGCAGCTCAAGCTCCTTCAGGGCATCCAGCTCCAACACTTTACAGGAGCAACCTCTCAGAGAGAGCTCCCTAAGGTTAGTGAGGCAGGACAGAGATGGCAATTCCTCAAATTCTATTTCAGAGAGGTTCAGAATCCTTAGTTTGCTCATATGGTGCAGAAATTCAAGTTTTATATTGCTCAAAGATTTTCCACCTCAGAGGTCGAGGACCTCTAGGTTTTTTAGAGATTCCAAGGAAGGAAGGTTATTCAGTGGGGGCAATTTCTTATTATTAGGTGACAGAGGCTGACAGGAAAGCAATCTCATGGAAGGCTTTCGATTTTAGTCTCTGAGAGATTGATCGTCTTCAGGCGAGACATGCCCCAAAAGGAGTCATTGCTTGTTATCACCAACTCGGAGCATCCCAACAGATCAAGAACTTCCAGCTTCTGAAGCGAAGGCAAGTTTTGCAACTTAGTAAGGAACTTACATTTCTTTAGCAAGAGCAAACGAAGTTCAGAAGGCTGAGAAAGTGATGGCAGAGCTTTGATTTTAGTATTTGAGAGGATGAGTCGACGAAGGGAATTAAGATGTTCAAATGAGCCGTCTTCAAATTCTTCCAGTGCAGAGGCATCACAAAGGTTCAGCTCCTCAAGGCCTGGGAGGCCTCACGTAGATGGCAATTTGCAGAGACAAACACAACTACTCAAGAGAAGATGAGATAGGCTGCTGATGTTGTGAGGAAACTTATTTACAGCACTACCTGTGAGATCCAGAACTCTAAAGTCAGTCTTGGTTTCCTGAGGATCGTCCTGTACTTCTTTCAAAGATATTGTCTTCGAAAGATTGAGAATCTTAAGTTTAGTTAATCGTTTAGGATGGGAAGTCTTGCCAGGGATGGACAGTCACCTAAGAGGAGTCGAGTGAGCTCCCCAAATTATGAAAGAAGGGGAGGCGCCCAATCCTGGTTTTAGAAAGATTGAGAATTTGAAGTTTCTCCAGCGGAGAGAGGTTCTTGACCTGGATACTCCAGAAAGAGTCTGAACCAGAGAAATCAAGCACTTCCAGTTTTGCCAATAAAAGCACTGACTCGCTTGCCGCTTCCTTTTTCTTCAATAAACTAGTATCACACAATTGGCTTAAATTGGGACATTTTCTAAGAATGAGCCAACAGAGTTCGCTCCGATTTAGGAGAGACCGCAGGAAGCCACCGGATGCCAACTTCAGATAAGTTAAGAGATCTAAGATCTTTCATATGCTCAAAAAACTCATCACGGATTTGCTTCACCATACGAGCCCCAGATATCTCAAGAACTAGTAAGTTTGTAAGTTTATGGATCTCATCCACGCCGTTCAATATACCACAGCCCCTCAGAACAAGTACTTGAAGCTCCTTCAATTCTGCAAGTTGTGAAGGCACCTTTTCGAACATTGGATTTATGATGACCAGGACTTTAAGTTGTTTTTTGTGTTGGAAAAATGTTTCAGGGACTTCCCTGCGAAAACGAGCACCATCTATAAAGAGCGTGGACATCTCATCCCTTTTCTTACTACCCGTCTTTACCCTTTTCTTACTACTCGTCTTTATCATCCCATCGGTCTGTATAACCCTCCCAAGACCGGCCCATCTATAATCACCCAGCACACTACCCACACCAACATGTGCAGACCTGCTGAGTCCATCGCGTCGGTGATCTTCGACTCCCGAAGCATCACTGTCCATAGTAATATAATTATCCTCCTTTTCTTTTAGAAATCCACGAACTTTGAGCTCCATCAGAGTATGATGTGCTTCCTCATAGGCCGTCTCATAATGATCATGGTGACCAAAATAGCCTTCCAATAACCAATGAGCTATCAGCTCATTGATGGGCAAACAAGTATCTGCAGTGCCAACAGCACTTACTGAGGGTGCTTGGCAACATCTGATACACATGCTGCCATAATTTTGCATTATCAGCAGATTTAATTATAGAGGCCATTTCTTCAACTGCATTATCCAATTCAGAGTCCTTAACACGATTCATTGCTTCTGCAATCATGATAATTACCGTAGGACGACCCTGGCTACCTTTGCCAATAGCTGCAGACAGTCTTTCAAGTCCAGTTGCCCGATAAATGTCTGCCTTGACACTATTCCCCAGTAAACGCGAGGAATCATCATTACACAGGAATTTCATTTCATAAAATTTTATATGGTCCGGCGAAATTGTAAAATCATTTCCCTCATCGCCAATACGGTTGTCATTGCCACTTGTAGTGATTAAAATCTTAAAATGGTGCTCTTGGAGGAGGTCATTTAAATCAGAATAAATTCTCTGATAACGCATGTTATCAAAATCGTCCAGAACTACAAGAATATATGGACCTTTTCCATCTCCCGGAGCATCTTTCTGATCAACCTTCGCTGTTTTCTCCTCTTCAGGCTTTGAAGTTTTCATTTGATCAAGTTTTGCAGTTTTCATCAATTTAAGCTTTTCCTGTATTCTCCATTTCAGATTTTCCAAGTCCTTTTCTTGCTCCTGCTGCTCCATCTCAGTATTGTTTCCTTCCTCCCACTCATCATCAGAAGGAACTACAGACAGCTGAATGGCAATATCTTCAACCAGAGATTTGCCTTCATTATTACATCCTCGGACCCAAATAGCTCTATAGCAGGAGCCATTGTGGCTGGCAGAATTACTTATATCTTTTGCCATCCATGTTTTACCCACTCCAGCTTCTCCAGAAAGGACGACTGTTTTCACGTGATCTTCACTTAGAAAACCTAAAATCTTTTCTTGAGTTTCCAGAGAATCTTTCAGGTCGGCCATCGCCAGCAAATGCAACTGTACGAATAGGACATTGGTTAAGGATGATTTTCCGTTCTGTCCCTTTTTGATGAACTACGCTTCCAAGTTAACCATAGGGAGCAAACTTGACTTAACAATTCCACATAAACCATTTTATATAGTGAAGCATGCACTGTCAAATGTCAACTACAAGGGCTTCGAAAAGGGGATAAAAATACATTCAGGAAGAAAATTAAATCACTCCAACCTGGAAACCTGCCTATGTAAAAATGTTTATTGTCTCATCAAACACGATATCGCATTATTACTTCTAGCCTCTAGGAGCCCCCAATACAAGAAGAATGACTGTTACCTATAACGAACGTGCCCGATAAATTCTAATTGAAATAAGATGATTGTAGTGTAACCATGTGGATTTCAAATCCTTGCAGAATCATCTCAAATCCAATATATAAGAATTGGAGGACTAAAGTAATCACCATACTCCGCCATGTCGTTAGAACACTTAGTATGCAGGGGTTTATAATCTTATTTCCACATTCTATTAAGCCTCCGTTCATTTCACGGAAAATAATTTTCAGAAAAATGTTTTCCGAGAAAACGTTTTTAGATGTTTCAGCGTTTGTTTCACGGAAAATGAATTCCCTGGGAAAATGTTTTCCATGAAAAGAAAAAGTTTTCTAAATTAAGGGAAAATGTTTTCCACTTTTGAAAAATGAAAAACATTTTCCTCACTTGATCTTTCTTATCTCATACCTCTACAAATCCTCATTTTCTCCTCCCATTTCTTTTTCTTATTTTCTTTTTTTTTTTTTCGAATTATTTTTTAATTTTCTTTTTCTTTTTAATTTGAATTATTTTTAATTTTCTTTTTATTTTCTTTTTATTTTCTTTATTTTCTTTGTTTTCCATCTTCTTCTTTCTTGACTAGTCGCCGGCCGTTGCCAAGCGAACCTCGAGCTCGTCGATCTCAAGCTCACGCTCTACACTCTTGCTTATCATTTTCTTTATTTATTTTACCCTACGGTTGTACATTATTCAAGCAAATGGCTCTACATGTTTTGCTTCTTTTTTCTTTTATACATTTGGCCTTTCCTCTATTTATATATTACATTTACCAAAAAAAAAAAAAAAAAAAAAGATGCAAGGAGAGAACATGCCACTCAATTGGAAGATTCTCATGAGGGTTGTACATGCTTTGCTTCTTTTCTCTTTTGCTTCTCTTTAAAATCCATATGAACATTTTTTAGAGTAGATGAGTATTTGGCGACAATGAGAGAACACATATATGAAGTAAGTTTGCATGGATTTAAAGGCAAGTTCATATTTGATGAATTTATAGGTCGGTAAGTGATGCATTTCTAAGTGGTGAAGTCTTAGAAAATATTTTCTTACCGAACACTAGAAAATATTTTTCAAAATATTTTTAGTTTTTAGCCAAACATCAGAAAATAGTCATTTTCCTGGAAAATGACTTCTGGGAAAATATTTTCCGAAAATGACCAATTTTTCGCAAAATGAACGGACCCTAAGTTCTTTTTAATCTGTCAAGACAAAACAATAGCTCTTCATGGTTGTCCTGCGGTGAACTCAAAATTCTTCCAACAAGTTCATTGCGAGAATTAGTGAAGTTTGTCAGCTTTAAACATATGCCAATGTCAAAATTTTAAGGCTGTTACTTGGATGCACCCCTTGCATTGGTTAACCACATAGTTTTCAACATGATGTGTATAAAGAATTTTGCGGTACCGAGGAAATCTTTTGTTATGATAGTTGTTCACCAGAGTACTAATTGCAAAAAGAAGTTTGATTTTGGAAAAGTTCACATATGCAATTATTTACAGTTGTACTTACGCGCTTGGACATAAAAACTTGAGTTGGAGTTGGTTACAATAATTGTTTCCTAAAGTCCTATAGCTGGCCACACATGCACGATTTGTATTTTTCATTTTACTATTATAAGATTTTGTGGAACTACTACCAACTGTTCTAAAAACTTAAGTTGTTAGATGAAGGCACTCACACTTCCTCTTGTTTTTCCCCTAGTATTACGCATGGACATATATAATTGGGAAGGCAAATGGAACCTAAAAAAATTTGAACTAAATACCTCCAACTTTGATATCATATGAAATTTTATGAAACTACTGCTAACTATTCTAAAAGCTTAAGCTATTAAATAAAGGTATTTACGCTTACTCTAGTCTTGTTGCCTAATATTAGGCATGGACATTTGAATTGGAGAGGTAAATGGAGCCTAGAAAAATTTGAACTTAAAACCTTCAACTCTGATACCATATGAGATTTTGTGAGACCATTGCTAACTATTCTAAAAATTTAAACTATGAGATGAATGCGTGATTTAATATTTAATTATTCTAACAATCATGATGATTATTAAAAAAAAGAAAAAGAAGCAAAGAAAGGAACACATTTTTCCCGATTGTTTCCCCGACTTTCCTCTTTAATTATAAAGGTCATGTCTAGAGATTGCCCATAGTCTAAATAACACCGACACTAACATGTGACACGATACGACACGACATGCCGACACATTATTTTAAAAAAAAAACAGAGAATTCTGACACATTGGGACATGTTGTATATTGAATATATATTTTTATATATACATAATAATTATCATTTTTATGATTATTTCAATCAAATTAATTTGAATCAAATTCATAAATAAACAAATAATTAGAAAAGCCTAGAATGAATATACACTAAAAACATTAATCAGCCATTTATTAATATCATTCATTGTTTCAATTTGACAAATTCAACTCTACTTCAATAATTCATAAAATTTGGAGAAAAATAAGTGATCTATATTTCCGGACTTGCATGTTAGATATGTTGGAAGGGGAGAAAAAAAACTTAAGGGGTGAATTGTGTATCACGGGAAGTGAGAGTCAAAAGAAAGATAAGACTAGGTTTTTCTTTTTCTCCATTTATTATTTTTATTATTGTGTTTTATTTTTTCATATATATATATATATATATATATATTGACTTCTCATTTATTCAATTTTTAAAATTGACCTCGATATTAGAATCATGTGCCGAAACTTGTATATTAGAATTTTGACTCGAGTGTCGGAGAGTATCGAGAAAGTTGACCAGATGTCAGATTTTCCAACACGTGTTGGTAGTGTTGGAAACGTGTCGGCGAGTGTTGGAAACGTATCGAAGTGTCCGACACGACACGAAAACTCTTAAAGAGTATCAGTGCTTCATAACCCATAGTTACCAGCTATGTAGCGGCACGAATATGCGACATGACATGACACGACAAGCCGACACGTTATATATTAAATATATATTGTTATATATAAATGTAAAAATAAATAAATAATAATAAAAAGAGCATATAATTAATTTATACTAAACATGTTAATCCAACATTTGTTAATATCATTTATCGTTTTAATTTGATAGAGATTGAATGAGAAATTCAAAAATTGCACACACAAAAGAGTAAATTTAAAGGAACATATCTTTTTTTTTTTACACTTGTCAGAAATTAATGAGATTTTCTATAGTTCCAGACCGAGTTCGGAATTCATGATATAGATTGGCTTGGAGCTCCACTACAAAACAAGGTTCGAGAAAAATGAAAATCCAAGACAAGAACTCTCAAAGTACGACCAAAAGAAAATGAAATAACTAAATTTTCCATGGAAAATGTGACCAAAAGAGATAACTTGCAAGCGATGCTTGCAAAAGGCAGAAACAAGAAAAAAAATCACAAATTTAAGTCTGCGGGGGCAGCGGAGCGTGCTGGCGAAAGAGGGTGTTCCATCATCATTCACGGGAATGTCAAAACTTATAAGTGAGAAACTTGAGAGTGAAAATTTTTCTTCTTCCCCTTTTATTTTTGTTATTTTCATTATTTTTTTCATATATTTATATTTTGACCCCTCAAGTATTGAAATTTTTAAAATTGACCCGTGTGTCGAAGTCACGTGTCGGAATTTTGGACTCGTGTGTCGGAGCGTGTCGGAAAAAGTTGACCACGTGTTGGATTTTCCGACACTTATTGGCGTGTGTCGGACACGTGTCAGAGTGTCGGACATGACACGAAGGCTTCCAGAGAATGTCGGTGCTTATTTGTTGACAATTGTTTCTCAAATCCTTTTCTAGAAGTACAGCTACTAACTCATACGTATTTAACATGCAGTTGGGGTCAACATGACATGGTCTATTTACTATTTTCTACAACCCAACAATATAAATTGCTTCTACAGCATGTCGTGAAAAGCACTTTTTAGTAAAATATTTCGACATTTGGGGATCGATGGGACTTGATTTGGCCAACGACACCCCTAGGGATTCGTCGAGTAAATAATGAAGGTAGACGTTACCAACAAATTAGAAACAAAATCAATGCCACGTGATTCGAGCATGAAGAAGAAGGAAAGAGAAAGGAAAAAGGAAATATTTCTCGCGTGCTATTGCAGCCAAAGACAAAACGATCCAACGGAAAAATATAAAAATTAAAAAAAGAAATGCAAGAGAAAATTCAAAATTGAGCAGGGGAGGGGCTAGCTGGTGCAGTCAGTGCACAAACGAAGACCCTGGAAAATGTGAATTTACAAATTCGCCCCCTGAAGAATAAAGCGGTCGATGTGGCCTCCTTTTCAGAGAGCTTTTAGTCAAAGCAGTTGCGGTGGACTGAAAAGTGTCAGAGGACAATCCTTTGATTTATTTGGTTATCAGTACTGCTGCCGCGTGATAACATTTCTCATTCAAGTTTGAACTCTTAAAATGCAACATAAGCTTCCCCTGCATAAGAGGGAGGTACCCAATGCAGTAATTACTCAAAACTTCTGTCAATGTACGCATGCTACACTAATGATACTCTTAAGTTACCAACGAGACTTTACAACCGTCACTCGTTCGTGGCTTATTTCACCTCTAATTGCAAAAGTAAATCCCTGTGCCAAACCATATTCACCAAGCATATCCTCAAAGCTCAAATTGTTCATTAAATTTCTTGCATGGGGTCACAAGAGAATTATTGTTCAGCAACAAATCCAGGGAATAATATTCATAGCTATGATGGCAAATATCTTACATCCAAAGTACCAAAAATAAAGCTGCAACTCAACTATTGCCAGGCAACGCTCATTTAAACTAAGAACAAAAAGAAACAAACAGAACAAATTAGCCTTTGGTGGATCCAGCAGAGTACAGAAAACTGAAGACTAGTGGTCCTCTAAGGCCTACAACTTCCGATTGATGCCTTCACTCCATGCCCATCTGGTGGTCCTCTAAGGCCTACAACTTCGAGCTGTCAAGAAATGAGACATGTGATCATGATGTTTCTACTTTGGCAAAGGACAAGTTAAATTGGTTTGGTATAGCTAGTTTCTAATACCAAATGCAACAAAAAGTTCAATATTTGGGAGATGACAAAGTACACAGGTAAAGTTGTATATGTCATCTATGATTATAATCCAATAGAGTTTCAATGTTTAGAGGTTGCAAGCTACTGGAATTGTCAGAATTGAACAAACTTTTGATGTCTAAAAAGGTGAAAGTTATGAGCATTTTCTGTGTCTTGTATGCAGAAAAGATTCTGAATTTCTATGGATCAAGATCACCAGGTTTGTCAATTCAAATCTAACATACTTTGATGTTTCCAATGTAAAGATGAAAACAATTATTCACCTATCAATTGAACGGGCGAAGATAATCAAGATTGACTTGAATCTAGTAGTGCTATGATATTTAAAGCCATGAAGTTCATCTTCCCATGGTTGGTGACTTCAATTGAAGTTTCTCCATAGAGATGAAGATCGTTAAAGTCATGTGAATTTGTCAAGTTCAATGTGGTAGCTCCTCATTCTATTGTAATTACTCACATGTCGCATTATGTCATTCCTACTTGTAATGGATGGGAAGATGGAACCAAGTTAGTTTCCTACTGAAATCGTATGAAGAAGAGAAATAACGTACTCTCTTTTTCCTAGTGGCTTGTCCTACTCCATAGGAAAACTAATACATGGTAAAATAACCCCATTCTCATATCCAAAGAAAAGTATAATCAGATATTATAGAAATTGAGGGCGACAAATATGTACAACTTTTTCGACAAGTAACATGGAGAGCGACATGCTGAATCATTGAACAGATGTAATTGTTGCCTTCTCCATTCCAAAGGAAAAGCCCCTCTCAAGAACCTTAGCTAGGTATCAAATGGCTTATTTTCCCATGCGTCCATGATCAGGTTTCAGTTTTAAAAATACAAGAAAGCGAAGAAAGGAGATATTATCTTCAAGTGATCCAGCACACTGCGGTATAATTCAAGTTATGTGAATGCGAATTGCAGCTGTTTCCATTTAGTTTTCTCATCTTGTTTTATGCCGGAACGAGCTCAACTAGTTTGAGTAAGGAAGATGCACATGACTTAATTAGATGGCAATCTGCATTTTGGAGATCACATTTACTTCCACTCAATAGCAACTCCTTTATGCCACCTTCAGATAACTAATTAAGGTTACTGGACCTTCTATTGTTTGGACAATTTTCTCTCCGCCTTTCATTCCCTTGGTCTCCCTGCTCTCATTTACACTTCTTTCTATATACTCTCTCTATTTGCAACAGAATAGACCTGTAAATCCGAACATGAGACATCCATTAACCGTGTTGCACCTGAATCCAAAAGAATTTCTCGCCAGTCTTTAGAAAATTAATG
This sequence comes from Eucalyptus virginea, assembly GCA_014182375.1. Taxonomy (NCBI): domain Eukaryota; kingdom Viridiplantae; phylum Streptophyta; class Magnoliopsida; order Myrtales; family Myrtaceae; genus Eucalyptus; species Eucalyptus virginea. Next base: position 11,780,006 of record CM024517.1, on the reverse strand, counting down.
CAGATGATGAACAATAAATGATGACACGTTTAATGGTCTTGGAAAATCCTCTTGTAAAACAGGAAACACAAGCGATAAAAATGAGTTGTTACTTACGCTAGGAATGAGTCAATATTCAGTGGATGGCGATGGCCATCTTATGTTTGGGAATTCTTTAACAACCTTGAAACCTCCCCGACAACTAGTTTCACAAGTTCCGATTGATGCCTTCCAATCGCCAAACAAAATTGAAGTGAGCTTTGAGTAGTATAAGAAGTTTCCAATAATAGGACCAAATTAAGATTTTTATGTGAATGATGAAAGTAAGTACCCATTGGCAATTTTCTCCGATTCCCATCCTTTAAAGGATGCAACCTCCTTGAAGGCACGCTTCCAACCCTCACACTCGTTGGGGTAATTCTCCTTATGTTTACGAAAGTCCACTTCAAAACAAGGAGATATATGTTTCACGTCCCATGGGTTCACTTTGTAGAAGATGGGCAGTATCTTTTGCCCCTTTGTTTTATTGCATTTCACCATGCATTCTAGCTCACGGAGGCACCAGCGAGAGGAGGTAAAATTTTGAGAGATAATTGGAATGGATATCTTGCTGTGTTGGATGGTATTCATAAGCTCCTCTAGAATGAATTTACCTAGGAGGGACGTACCATCGTCATAAAACACTCTGATTTTTGCAGCCACAAGTTTGATGTGTAGGTATGCAGCAAAGCTATCTCGAGTATCACAGCCACGAAAGGCCAAGAACACTTGGCTATGCAGTCTCCTTTTCTCCAAATGGTGATGATACCCTGTTATCCAGTAAGACACACCAAGGGAGATGATGAGATGCAGCCCCTACGAATCATATGAAAATCTTAAAAGACCGAGTGACTTTTAAAGCCACAAGATCGGTAGTCACAAACCATGCCAACCTTATGACTTTATGTGGAATTAAGGGAAGCCAAAGCTCTCACATGATGAACACAGAATACTTACATGATCTTACGTGGTGATTAGACATCAATATAGGAAACAGGGGGAGCCTTTCGATCCCCGTTGTCTTCAATTCACTCAAAACCCTTCCGACCACAATTTTCACCAGCTCTGCTTCATTCCTGTCCACCGCATATTTTTGTGTAAATCAAAGTTAGTCTTATAGCCTTCCAGCCCCTAACTCTGCAATTCCGCATCATCCAGTTCGATCTAAGAGCATAGGGGTTCGATTCGTAGATTCGTAAATGCATACACATACATACATACATACATACATACATACATACATACCCATTAGCAGTGATCTGTGATATCCATCCTTTAAGCCCCGTTACCATAGTCAGTGCTTTCTGCCATCCTGCCACTTCATCTGGCCAGACCCTCATGTGTTTCGATAGAGCCTCTTCAAAATTACCTGATCCACTTCTTACATCATAGAGTTCCACCTTATAGAATACAGGGAAGACTGATATGCAATGCTCTTTGTGGCAATCCATAATCTCGACGAGCTCACGAAGGCACCATTTACTTTGTGCATACTGTTCAGAAATGATGGGGATCACGATCCTACAACTTCTGATGGCCCGGAGGAGCTCAGGGCCTATCTCTTCGCCGACCGGGAGCGCGTCGCTGTCCCTGAACACATGAACCCCTGCAGCTACCAAGCTGGTATAGAGGAAATCGACGAAGCAGGTGTGGGTGTCTGGGCCTCTGAAATTCAAGTAGACATCGTAGTTCCAAGGGAGAGCGTGTCTTTTCCTCTGCAGGGCTTTGTAGGCGCACACGGACAGAAGAACTAATGGTGGAACAGTTGCTAAGCCATACAATACTCGTCTCTTATTCATTTTCTTCTCTCTTTCCGGATCTCAGTATGCCTTAATTGCATAAATCAAGAAAATCAAGAGGACTTGATGACTTTTCTTGCTTGGGACCATGGGAAGTACTGCAAAAAGCGAGCGATCCAACAATAAAATAGACTAAATAAAGAAAATAAATTGGATACTAGATTTATATGGTTCGATCATGGTAATCTATATCTACGGAGAGAGCAGCGATGAATTTCACTATAAATCAATCGATACAGCGAAAATTACATACTCGAGTCATTCAAACACTTTCAATGTTTTCCAACCTCTAAATATACCCAATAACTCACATAGTATTTAGTCTCAATAATTCCTCACTAATAATCTCTCAATTTCATGAAAGAATTATATATAAATTCTTATCACAAGTATTTAATATGACTTCTACACTAAAATTTCTTGGTCTAATCGCACGAAGCCAATGGAGAAGTCCACGGGTAAGCACTTGTGAAACGGCGCTTCAAGACCTCTTATACAGATTCGTTGCTTTAAAGTTTCATCAACTGCACGAAGACCCACGCTGCCCACGCATCAACCGGCGCAACCAAAATTCCCACAACCTTATATTTATATATAAAATACTTCAAGGGATGATCCGTGGGCGAATTCTACACGGAAGTGAAGTCCGTGTGAGATACGGTCAGCCCAAGTCCAAATTGGACTTATCCTCTTTCAAATTTTGTAGACCGACTTTATTTTTAACAATCTGACGCCAACCAGAAGACTAATTTGTGAAGACTAATTTGTGTGCCTCTCCTTCGATTTCAATTTAATTTATTTTCGAAATTCAGATTTTTGCTTCAAACTCAAACTCAAGACATATTTTAACTGAAAGTTTGTTGGGTCTACATTCCCCCCAATGAACAGTACCTAATGTGTACACTGCGTCCATGTGCCGATCACATGTTAGATCCTCTAGAGGTTCTAAATGCTCTATGTTTTCATTAGTCTCCTTTCACGTCCTTCTCAATCCCTTCTAACTTCGTCTACACATTTTGCTCATATCTCCTCACTAAAGCATATGAAAATCTTCAATTTGACATGATGAATCCACCTTGAACAAGCTATTTCGATAACTGTACATGTTTGTTCACTACAAGTCATGTGTTTCAAAATCGACTCATTCCTGACGATAAATTCGCTAGGGACAAGACATCACGCTCCACTTTCTTCGAACACGAGTCGGGAACAATTTAGTTAGTGCCCATCGGGTTTCGGATAATCCGAAATCAGTTTTCCTTTGTTCGGGTTTGATCGGGTCAGAATTGAATATTTCAACATGTCTATCATCTTTGATACATTTTCAGCCTTTAACTTGGTAGGTCAAGTCTATTATTTTCGTACTGTTCTAATGGAATGTGCATACTAACTCATGCGAACCATGAGTATATATTCAAGATAACAACCACATCAAAAGCAAATGCACAGAGTGTTGAAAATAGTTTGTAATCATAAAAGAGGTGTCTCTTAATTAAGAGAAGAAGTGTCTTTTTGTTAAGAAAAGACGTAACTCTCGATTATGAAAAAGGATGACTATTGGCCCTAAAAAGAGGTTATTGATGATTATAAAAGGAATTTATTTGTGACATGAAGAGTAGTGATGGTTGGGGATAAGATATCTATTCTCAAGAGATGCATTGATTGATTGTCGATAAATAGAGACTAAATCACACATTATTCATTATAACCACAACTGTTCATAACTTCTTCTTTGGAACTCTCTATTCTTCTTTTTGCATACACACCACTTTAGTAACACACTCGATATGAAATTCTAAGAGAGAAATTGAGTAATTGTTGAACTTGTTTCTCAGTGGTTTTTGTATATATCCTGGAGGTATATTCGTTTTAAACCCACCAACAACAATAATGGGGGCAAATAATACTTTAAGGATAGTAATCGTCGTCACGCATCAAAGTACTAAAGATCTATTACTACTTCTTTAACTTCATCAATAATCAAATTTTCCCAACACGGGGAACCTGGTAGTATGGCAGTTTGGATCAGTATTTCGAACTCTCAAATTCCCCATCCATTGTTCCAACGCAACAAGATCAGCCAAGATGTAATACTTCGCTATGGAGCAATGATACACTCAAGAAACACAGTATCAATCCGGAACACAATTAACACCGAAAGAAAGAAACGAGAGAAGGAAAATTCATCCAACCAAATGAACAAACCATCTTGCAACCAGATAATGGAAGGAAGAGAAACGAGAACCTGAAAGCTTAATGAAGCTGAGACCGCGAAAGGCAAGACACAGCAACTCTCACAGATCTCTCTGAAAGCTCTCTCTGGGCTTAGTCAACCTCGCGCATCTTCTTCATTTAACGCTTCCACTATCATATACTCCCACCAGAGTCAGTGGACAACAGTCTGCTGGGTCGTCTTCTTCGTATTTGCTTTTTTTCGGAAATACAAAAGGTCTTCGTTTTATCCTTCTGCAATCCCCATACAGCACAGCCAACTAACCTATACTGAAAATCTCAAGCTAGAAACCCAACCATGGTTAACCCAAACTAAACCCTAAATTGATACATCATGCTACACTTACCCCAAAAAACGATATTTTTATATCAGAAAAAGTGCCAAACCAGTATGTCCGTATTATATTTGCCCAAATCTAATTTTCATGTCACAGAAAAATTTCAAAGTTTGGGATAAATTTCTAAAAGAACACGTTTTTGTGCCGATGTTTACAATGAGCATTTTCCCATGCTTCCAGTAGAAATACAATCCATTTACAATGATTAAGTTGCAATTATTTAATTTCTTAGTAACTCGAAAAAATGCCTTCTATAATTACTATCACAATCACTTTACTAAAATCAAAAGTAAATTGATTCAACATTTCTTTGAAATATGATAATATATATTTATATATTCTATATAAGCATCTCGTTTTTGTAATTTCATTAAGATAAGTGGTAAATTGATGATTCTTTATTTATTTTTTTATCTATATTTGCTATTCTTTAATGCAATTGTGAAATTTTTTTTTTTCAAATAACATAGGAAACTTCTTCTATACCATAATTTTCTTTTCACGCATGAAGTTCAATGTGTTATTTTATTGACAAGTTCAACGTGTTAATATAAACTCATCAAGTGAATAAATTCTTAATAAAGTAATATTTTTAAAACTTTTTTTCCTACTTTAAGGCTTACTAACAAAAGCTAATTATAACAACTTTAAATGGTTATTAATCATCTCGATTGGGAGAGGGGGGTTGGTTGTTCTATCGAGTTGTTGTCTTATTTTCTATAGTTTTCATGGAGGTGGTCCCATCTTTCTTTTGAATAGCCAACTTTGACAATTCAATATCGAGTTGTTGTCTTATTTTCTATCGAGGAACTTTCCGTGAAAATGCTTGTATAACAATGTGATCTCTTTTCATGGGGGATGGTTTCTATCGAGGTGGTCCCATCTTTGTTTTGAATTTTTTTAGCCCACTTCTTGTAGGACCTTCTCATCAACCTCTCCCTCCTGTCAAAAGCCAAAAGATTCGGGCTTAATAATTCACACTCTAAAAAGATAGTTACGGACGATGCAGATAGGGACTTAAAGCAGAGAATAATATCTCAAATAAGCAAGTGGCTCGGACAAATTCATGAAGCCGTTAGTCCGATTTATGAAACTAGTGGCCTCTGAGATGGCTAGTATAAGCACCTAGAGGGGGGTGAATAGGTGTAAAAATAGTTTCTCGTGATAAGAGAGCAATACTAAGCAGACAATAGAAAGGAAGTTCTCATTTTGTTAACAAAACGAATTATGATCAAAGTAAAGGAGAGTAGAGAAGAGAAAATGAATACAGAAATTATAGTGGTTCGGCTTATTCCAAGCCTACGTCCACTCTTCCGCACCGACACCCACATTTGGATTTCACTATGAACAAAAGAGTTGTTCTGACAAAGCTCTCCTTTGATTCCACAGTGTAGATACTCTACCACACTTCCTCAAGGTTTCTCAAGAATATAGACTCTCTTTTGCGTACAAGATTTTGCTCAGTAAATGAATTGACTAAGAACAAAGAGCTTTAGACTTTGGAATTCTTTTATCGCGCACACACTCGAACAACTGAAACGTCTTCCTTATATACTCCTTTATGCCATCATACCCGTTGGCACTTACCAAAGGAATTCTTCCAATCTTCCTATTGGACAGAATCAATTAGGAATATCATTCGAGCTATTTAAGGAACATGACGATAGCCTGTCAATCCTGCTCACCCATACAATCAGGATCTCGGTTTCCATAAGTAGAACCTTCCAAGTATACTTCGCCAATCATCGGATCCTCAATCGCTGAATCAATCTTGATCCGATTAAAGGATTCCGTTATGTCATATCCAACCAAGAGGATCTTCTCTAGTCGATAAGGTCAAATCCTTAACGAAACATCCAGTCCTGGATAGGCCTTCTTTGACGGACTAGAAACTGTCAATGAGAATAGACTTTAAGTCTTGAGTCTGGCAGTCCGGAGGTCTTCAGACTTTAAATAGTATAGTTTGCAAATCTTTAAACTAGACTGATGGAAACGTTTTGTCAGCTTCAAAACACTCCAGGAAGATTTCTCCAACAGCCTCATGATCTCCGAAAGCGGATTCCTTTGCTGATTACTGTCTGGGTCTTCGTCTAAATTGAGGCCTGGCTGATCCATGTCCGTAGGCCGGGTTTGCCGTAATTTCATGATACTTAAGAAAAGTCTATCGATTTCGACTGACTTTGTCTTTGTTCTTTAAAGCTTGATGGGTGAGATCTTTGGCAGCGTGAAACACGCATAGAAGCAAATGTGATGGCATCTCTTCCTAAGCACTGAGTCATGAGAATTTGAGATTGATGTGGTTTCTTTTCTTATAGGGATCTTTTGAATTTCTCTATATATTATAGGGATTTCTTGTATAGTTCGGGAATGAAATAAACAGGATTAATTTGACTTGTTGGTCCTGCGGTGTAGAGTCTGCATGGTCTATACGGTAGAGGCAGCTTTCTTATTCTTATTCACCAAAAAATTGCGTCTTCCTTCATGAAGGTTTCGATGATGTTATGTGCCCGACGTCACCAAAAGTCATGTATAAATATATTGGAGTTAAATCCAATGGACCATACTAATAAGAAATTTATTATTTTTCCTCGTAGAAGACTACATGCAGTAGTCAAGGATGGAACTTAGCATGTGGATTAAATGCATGATATAAGGAAGAATAGTAATATCTAACGCCCTTTCTCATGACCACAGGTCATTTTATTTGGGATGTCAAAATGTTTTGATTTTGAATGTTTTTGTCATTTCCATATTAGAATCAATAATTAGAATCAATAATTTTGTTTGCGTTTCCCTCTACTGTTCTTATTTTAAGTTTGAGTTGAGATTACACAACAGCAAACGCCACCACCTAATTGATGCCATAAAAATGACATATTGGCTTCTATTGGCAAGTCAAACATGACTTGTACAGGTAACAAACGAGCTTCCGACAATGTAAGCCCCGTTTAGGGACCGTTTTTCTGAGGCTGTTCCTCAATAGCTTGTTATTTAGAAACAAGTTCTCTAGGTTTTAAAGTTTTCTTTCTTTGGATTACTATACAGCCCCAATTGCTCAATTCAATGAATCTTCGTTACAGAACCGTATATGAAGTTTCCTGAATCAAGGCGTTATGTCAACAAATCGAAAATAAAATCACAACCGTAGCGATATCACTTCACCAAGGCCGTGATATGGTGTCGGACCATGCAAAACAAAATGCCAGTTTTTGATCAACTAGGGAGGCAAGACCATCACCATGCAAGAGTAAAGGAAAATAGAGGCCCGATAGCTAGTGGGCTTTGAGTCATTTAGTGCCTGTTTGGTAACCATCCCAACAGTGACTGATTCTGATTTTTTGTTCCCGAGAGTAGTTTGGGAACGTAATCGCGTTCAATAAAAATTTTGTTCATATGAACGAATTTCTATTTTTTTGTTCTCAAGAGTAGATTTAGAACAGAATCAAGAATAAAAAAAAAAAAAATTGATTCTTGTTTCAGGAACAAATCTAAGAATCAAAACCAACTCTTCTTCTTTCATTTTCTTTTCTTCTTCTCTTTTCTTCTTCTTCTTCAATCGCCATCTCGTGGTTGCCTCCCGCCACTGCCCACCGCCGTCCGCCGCCGCCCGCCGCCGGTCGCCGGCAACCCGATCCAGCGAGATCGGCTGGAGGCAAGCCCAACCATCGGCGAGACTCGCCCAACCCCGTTGGTGGCCGGGTAGGCCTCGCCCGGTTGCCGCTGATGCTCGGGCGACAAGGGCTGGCCTTGCCAAGGGCTAGTGATGCTCCGGTGAGGTTGCCGGCCCTCATCGCCGAGTCCAGGGGTCCCGGCGACCGGCCAAGAAGAAGAAAGGAGAAAAAGAAAAAAAAAAAAAAAAAAAAAGGAAGAAAGGAAAAATAGAAAAGAAGAAAGGAAAAACGGGGAAAAAAAAAGAGGAAAAAAAGTATAAAAATTATTTAAAAATTAAAAGAAATTAATTTGGAACAAATTAATGAAGCACGATACTAAACGCAATTATATTCCAAAATTAGAAATTTTGGATAGTTAACAAATGGCTTAAAATGCTTAGAATCTGTTCCCGATAACAAAATTAAAAAAAAAATCATTTTTATCAAAATTTACTCCCGGAAATAAAATTGTTAGCAAACGTGCCCTTAATGTTCAAGCTAATAAACTCCCATGGTCTAGTACTAGCATGAAGTGACATGAAAGAAAATAGCATATGCACGTACCTTTTGGAATTACTTTATGCCTTGACCTAGACTACAATGCTTGACTTGCTTTCGATGTTGACATGAATGTACATGCTGGCTTTTTAGTAGACTCTTTGAAAGACACGGACAAAAGCAAAAGTTCACAGACTTGGCCTTAAAGCAGACAAGGAATCATAAGTATCGTCCTCCGACAGACAACTTCAATAATTCAATAATAAAACAACTTTAGTAATTCAATAGTTGTTAAAACAAATTTATTAAAGCAACGACCTTGTGATTTCCGAAAGCAGATTCCTGCACTCATTGCGAGGTGCTCCTTGGTCTTGGTCTTCGTCAAAATAGAATCCTGGTTGCCCGTGTCTTCAGGACTAGGTTTGTTGTAATCTTATAGATCCTAGAAAAGTCTGTTGCAACTTTTTTTACGTTTTTATTTTTTTGGGTCTGTAAAATCATATAGTGAGATATAAGAGCACAAGCATACATACATATATATATATATATATATATATATGTGTGTGTGTGTGTGTGTGTGTGTGTGTGTGATAAAAAAAGGGTTTAAATGTGTGTGGAGATAAAAATATTATCAAGATACGAATTGATTCGATAAAGATATTTATATACTCATATATTTATGATATTAGATAATATTTTCTTGGTTGACAAAATTGCAGTTTTGTTCCATTCTATTATACTATAGTCTGTAGTTGTCGTAATACATCTCAAAATAATATTGACATTTGTTTGGTCTATTCTTCTTCAATTAAAGAACACGATTTCGTTCCCAATGCTTATCATGAGCACTATAAATTTCCCCAGGCTTCGAGCAAACAGACAAATCATTTACTATAATTAAGTTACAACTATTTAATTTTTTGGAAACTAAAAAAACAAATTCGGCATTTTTGAAAGATAATTTTTCTTTTTATTTGAAATACCATCCATAGTTTCTATCACATTCACTTTTTTCTAAAATCAAAATTAAACCAATTCATCATTTCTTTGTACTATGACAAATGAAGTTTCCATTTTAAGCTTCTCATTTCCTTAGTTCTATAAAAGATTGATAAATTAATGATTCCTCAGTATATTTTGTCTATATGCTTTCCTTTAATGTAATTGGAAAGTACTTACTTCATAAAGCATATTAAATTTTTTTGTATATTTTTAAATGTAAAGATAAAATGCTTATTTACAAACATAATTTATCATAAATATTTAGATAATATCTACCCCTGAAATTTTTAAATAGTCATTGATAACTTAAATCTCCGTTAGTGGAAGATTTTTTTCTCTTGAATTCTTTTTATTATTTTCGGTAGTTTTCACCTAGGTCCCATTATTCTTTCGAATTTTTTGCCTCACCCCACCGAAGCGCTCCCTCCTGGCCCGCCTACCCCCTTCTCCACTCCCTCACAAAAGCAAAAGCTTCAAGGCTTTAATAATACAGACTCTGAAAAGGTAGCCACGGTCAATACGGAGTCGGACTTAAAGCAGGCAACAGTTCAATAAGCAGCAGCCTCGGACAGCCAACTTTGACAATTCAATAGCCGGACAAACTCTCCTATTGAAGGGATGGCCTTGTAATTTCTAAGGATGCGCATGACAAAATTTCTGAAACAGAAATTTATTTTTGACCAGAAATTGATTTCTCAATTTTTATTTCAGAAACGAGAAGTTAAAAATTTTAGCTTATGATTTCTTCTTCAAATCTATTTCGGAATAGAAATTTGTTCCAGAAATAGAAAAATCAAATTGCGCTACCAAACGAATTTACTCCAAATGCTCTAAAACGAGAGAAATAGAGAAATAGAAATTTTATCATGCGCGTCCTAAGATTCCTTCACTGATTGATGGGTGCCGGGGATAAGTACACTAATGGTACCATAAGTTGTGTACGGCCCTCACTTTGGTGCCAAAAGTTTCCGCCGGATCACTTAAGTGCCAAATCGAGAGAAAAACGATCACTTTGGTGCCACCGGCGAAATTCCGGCCAAAATGATTACGTGGCATTTTTATTTAAAATAAAAAAGTTGCTCGGCTTTTAAACGACGTCGTTTTTCATCCTCTTCAAGAAACGACGTCGTTTTGCTCTTATACGTGGACACCCTTGCAAAAATGACGACGTTTAGCTCGTACATGGGATGAAATTAGGGTTAGGGTTTCTCCTCGCCGCTCGGCCACCGTTGTTCGCCCGCCAACGCTCGGCCACCGTCGCTTGGCCACCATTGTAGATGCTCGACCAGGTGAACGAGGAGGGAACGAGATTGTTGCTCAAACAAAAAGTGGCAGAAAGAATAGGAGGCGAGGCGGAGGAGGAGGAGGAAGAAGAGGGGTTGAAGGTGCCGCAACCGGTGAGCCGCCGCCGCCGCCGCTGGTGCCGTTGTTGGTGCTGCTCTTTGGTGCGCTGTTGGTGTTCTTTGCTGGTGCCGTTCGCTGCTGGTGTCGCTCTTCAAGGAAGAAGACGACGTGCCTCCTCTCTCCCTCTCTCTCTCTCTCTCTTTCAATTTGGGGATTTAGGGTTTCAATTTGGGGGAAAGAAGCCAAACGATGTCGTTTTTGTGGTTTAGATGCTGATTGTGCTCTCCGGCAAGCCACGTCGGCCTAAAAAATTAATAAAAAACGCCACGTCAGATTTCCGGCGATCGGATCGGCGTTGGCACCAAAGTGAGCGTTTTTCAATTTTTTTGGCACTTAAGTGATCCGACGGAAACTTTTGGCACCAAAGTGAGCGCCGTACACAACTTATGGCACCATTAGTGTACTTATCCCATGGGTGCTGTGTGTGTCTTCAGGTTCGCCATAATTCCACACGTCCTAAGAAAAGTCTATCACTTCCGACAAGTTCTGTTCGTTTTCTTCAAGAGCTTGACGAATCACATCTTTGATAGCATGACGGGCAGAGTAATATTGTCATGCCATCTCTTCGTGATGAATATTGAGTCATAAGAAGCTTGGAGTAATGTGATCTCTTTTCATGTAGTATCCTCCGAATCTCTTGATATTTTTCGAGGAACTTTCCGCGAAAATGCATGTATAATAATGCGATCTCTTTTCATGTAGGACCCTTTGAATCTCTAGATATTTTTGAGGAATTTTATGTGAAAATGCATGTATAGTTTGGTTATTAAATAAACACAATTAGTTTGACTTGCTGGTCCCTCAGTGTAAAGTCTGCAAGGTAGTTGCAGCTTTCTTTTCTTATTCACCAAAAACTGTCTCCTTTCTTGAAGGTTTTGATCACGTTATGTGCCTCAAATAAATACATTGGACTTAATTCCAATGGACCTTACTAATAAAATTTTTTTATTATTCTTTTATTCGAAAACTCCATGGAGTAATTAAGGAATCAAATTTAATATGTGGATGTACATATTTGATTCGATATTAGGTATAAATGAACATTGAACAAATAATACACGGAATCATCATTAGTATCTAATGGGCCTGTCTCATTACCACAGCCCATTTTATTCGGGATGTAGAAAGGTTTTTTTTTTTTTTTTTTTGGGTGAATGGTTTTGTCATGTGCATATTAGAAGCAATGATTTTGTTTGCTTTTGGCACCAGTGCTTTTTACTTTAAGTTAGAGCCGAGATTATACAAAAGCAAACGCCACCACCTAACTGATACCAGTAAACGGACATCTTGGCTTCCATCGGCAAGTCGAACATGGTCGTCGAGGCAACAAATAAAGAGTTGAATTCATTTTCGATTAGGAAATTAATTAACGTGCGTGCAGGTGACCCCCATCAAAATTATATGTAGCCGGGCAAACTCAGATAATAGAGGCAGAGGACTTTAGAAGAAACGAGCAACAATTATCATTGGAACCAAAATATTTCTTAATGCAACTCACACTTTCGGCGTAAATTTCCATATCAAGAACAGAAATCTGTGAATCAGAATAATCAAACACATTCGCAAGAACGATACAATTCTACAGAACCAAAGAGAGAAGCAAAGATTCTAAGGATTTATAATGAGACAAGGATACGGATGAACCTCACAAGCTGCTACTATCTAACCCGCCCACCCTAAGCTTTGCTCTAGCATGGCCTTCGTTGATTTGGAACTGCTCTCCAATGCTCAAGTGTGCCATCAAGAGCCAAACGAAAGTCACGAGCTCGCCGCCTTTACTAAGTACTTGGGTGTGCGTCTCGGCTCTGCAATGACTTGCTGCATAGGACAACAGTTGTTGGGGAAATCTCTTATGGTGTTTTGAAGATAACAAAATAAATCAAAGGCTAGTAACGTGTTTAATGGTTGAGTAATAGACTATGCAGATGATAAAACATGTAAATGATATTATCAAAGTCTATACTTAAAAGGACCAAAAGATAGACTCTATGCTGAAGCTGAACTTATTCAAACTATATCTAGACCTTAAGGCTAAATATGTTCAAAAGCAGAATATGTTCAGACTTACGTCTAGATTGTAAAGTCTTTTTCAGTCTGAAGACACTCAGTCTCTACTTCAGTCTGAAAACACTCAGACTCTATTTCAGTTTGAGGACACTCAGACTTTACTTCAGACAGAATACTCTCAGACTTTACATTCAGAACGAGACACAAGTCCAGAACGTGACAAAGTTGAGAATGAGACACATGTTAAAAACGTAGCAGATTTAGAACGAAGTAGATTTAAAAGGAGACAACTTGTTAGAACGTAACACAAGCCTCAAACATATAATGGCTAGTGATTTGGTTTGAATTCTACACCAAGATTGATTTGATTGACTCAATCTAATCGATTGACAATTGGATCTTGAAGATAAGAATTTTCTAAATGAATGTGGAAGACTCTTTCAGGAATAGGAGACTGTTGCGTAGCTAGGATCTAGATCCGAGTATCTTCGCTTCGTATGTTTTCTAGCTGTCTGCTTAGCTTTTGCAGCCCCTCCGGTGTGCTAGTTGACCACGTTGGTCGATAGTTTCTGTCTGCTGGTGGTAGGTGGCGGAGTTCGCTCCCCTCACTTGGCTTGTTTCTTTTGTTCATTTTTTCTTGGCTAACGATTGGTCATGCCGTCTGGTGCTCTCTCTTTCTTGCTTCTTTTGGTTGCCGCTTGGCCTTTTCTTTCGGCTTCCTTCCACTCATAATAAGCCTGTTCATTTTGAGTGCAACTTTTTGAAACTGAGTCGTTTGTATTGTTTGGTCTCTCCCCAATATCCTGCTTACTTTCACCAAAAAAAAAAAAAAAAAAAAAAACTTTCTAAACGAAGAAACTCCACTTATGGAATCAAGATTTTGTTTGTATGGGCGATCAAAATTAATTTGGGATTCTACTTCTATCACTCAACGACTACTAAATCTTCTATATACAGATTTGTCCATTGGGTAGATTGGAAGACGATCCTCTAGATACTATTCAACGGCTAGTTTGGAACTGAAGGAGTATTTAAGGAGATCAAGGACCGATGAGCAAGTAAGAGACGGAGCGTAGAATTTATAATTTCAAAGTCTGAGCGAATTTCGATCATACACTTATCTTTCGTGAGCTTAAACATTTGTGATCGTGAGAAAAATATCAAAAGAGTGACTTAGTGAGACAATGTGATCTACCACCGAGTGTTTGCACTCAAAGTTGTAATCTCTTATTGATCACATAGTGGAATTTAGCCAGAAGGCTGTTAGCGTGGGAGAGTGGACGTAGGTTTGATCTAAGCCGAACCACTATAAATTCTGTGTTCTTATTCTTTTCCCTGAACTCTTTATTTTGCTTATAGTTATATTTAACTGCTAAAGTCTGAACTTGCCCAAAATTTATTGTTTTTCAGACTTAGTTTCAAAAGCAAAATATTTTTATTACTCTTAGCGAAAAATTGTCTTCACACCTATTCACCTTTTCTAGGTGTTCATACTAGCACTTTCAACAATTCCACTCACACTTTACACATGATCTTCCACTTTTCTTCCTTTTGCTTTCTCAACTCTTTGGCCAAGATGCATCTGTCGAACAAGACCGATTTGCTCCAATCTCCCTTCACATGGATTGGCTTGGCGCTCATGTCCATGTCCAGGATTTTCTGGTAGGCGTCCTTCAATTTCCCTTCTTCCTCTGTTACCCTCCCCTTGAAAAACTTCTTTGCCTCGACACATGTGTCCAGGAATCTTATTTGGCCAACGTCAGCCACATTAGACATCATCGTAGGTTGCTTGATTAGAAGGTACAACATGTAATCCGACAAGATAAACTCCCTATTCATATTTGTGTCATCCAAGCTATCGCCTGTGTTGTAGCAGAGTTCAGTAGCAATGGGCCATAATAGAATGCTCCGATCGTACTCAGGACCTTCCAACATATTTCTTTGTCGCCTCGCAATCGGTAACCCACTCACTATACCGAAGAACCCAATTTTCCTTAGCCTCATATATTTCCCTTGCCATTTGTGTGTCTTCTGCGAACACCAACTTAAATTGGAGCTCATAAAATATGAACTCCCACAACTTCAGAGGAAAGGGGTTCCTCGACACATATTCCAGCGAATCGAGAACTTCTACAAGACCGATCCCTTGTGCAGCATTAGTAAAGGCCAATATCAATGTGCGGAAAAACCAATGGGCGATAAGTGCTATATAAAACCAATTATCCAGCGCCCAAACAATGCAGTGGAAGCAAGATATCTCCAACCCGAGGATATACAAAGGAAAGATGCAGAGTTTACCAATGATCATACTGCATCGACCCTCAGGATTGCGGTCCTCATTTGGAAGCTTGACAAAAACATAAGATAGAATGACCTTGAATTTTAGTCCATAAAGAACTTCCATCATACCCAATTCTTTTAAGAAACAATCAAAGATCTTCTGCAAACCGAGGGAGATGGCTCTAATGAACAAAGAAATTAACTTGAGGATTGCCTAGAAAGGTAGACCAAGACAAAACAATATTCCCCTAAGGATATATAACAAAAGGCTGAAGATTTTTCCAAAAATAGCGCCACAAGAACCCTTTTGCTTCTGGGTTTTTCTCGGACGATCTTCAAGACAAACAGATAGAAGGTTGTAAGAGTAGATGGTTTCATACCACCGATGAAACAATATAAATGTATCCAACACCTCATACTTAACCTTGGCTATCCTTTGCAACTATGTCGAACTCTAGAAACTTCGTTGTTTGTGATTTCACAATTCTTGTACTTCCATTAGGATCATAAAACCAATATCTATTCGAATGACCTGGATAAGATACAAAATAACACTGAGGGGTTTTACAGTCCAATTTACTTAGTGTTGGATTATATGACCTCACTTTTGCAGAACACTCCAAACTTAAAATGATTCGAATCAGGCTTATGTCTAGCCACAACTCAAAACAAGTCAACGTAACATCCTTGGTAGAAATTCAGTTTAATGCATATTGGCCTATTTTGCCCCACATAAAACCTGATAAATTAGTCATAGTATTCATACTCACTATTATGTTCATTATGGTGCAATTACGCCTTTCGGCCATACTAATTTGCTTAAGATTTTGGATATAGTAAACTAAGTTACCATCCCATAATCTTTTAAGTATTTGACAAATGGCCCTTTAAGCTATCCAACATTATCATACTTGTCAAAATACTCATTACTATAATCATATTTGATAATCTTTAAGATTTATTCCTACTGTGTCTTGACTTTAGTCCCAAAGAACTTGAATCTATCCAAAGATTCAGACTTTTCTTTAAAGAAATATTCGTTAATGACTGTGTTGACAAGAAAAATTCTATATAATATTACCATATATGGTCACCAATATCAACATGAATGACTTCCAAAAAATCAGGACACCAAATTTTTTTGCTTATTTTAATCATCTTACTAATACAATAATCAACACAAGTCCCTAGGTGACTTTTAAGAGTAGGCAAACTATCAACGTTATCAATCTTTTTACTTTTTTTCTAGACATATGATCAAGACGTTTATGCTATAATGCATAAGACTATTCCTTATGTAAATATATATTGGAAACAATCTTTTAAACCGCATAAGCGACATACATAACGTTGGGAGATTAACACAATTGGTACAATCTATTTGACATATTGCAACACCCAACTTTATTTGACTTGGAAAACATAGAAACAACATTGTTCTATACTTCAAAAGAGTAGCTATGCTCTTCCAGACATGACATGGAGACTTAGTTCCGTCTAAAGGAAAGTATATAAAGTGTTTCTCAACATTAAATGCAAACCAAAATCCATAATTCATAGTCAAAACAACATCTCCCACTAAATCGATATTAAACATTGTTTCCCATGATGAGTTATGATTCATTCTGGTTAGATTTATGAATCCCCTTATGGTAAACCACATAATTTTATTGTACCTTTATCTAGCCACCAAAAACTGGATGAGGCTTTTGATAGGAATTAGATTCATAAATGAATGTCAATGAATCATCAACTACAGACTCACGCTTGAACAACCAAGCTTTATATTCATTACGGCATCCCTTATATGTCATTTCTTCCTACAAGGGTAGTAAATGACACAATTTCTCTTAAAATGTGCTATCTTGGGACTAAATTGTCAGAATAACTGATGGTTTCATAAATTTCTTTATGAGTATGCTTTTAAACTTCAAACCTACCATCTTTAGGACGTAATTCTTAACCTCATCAGAATCATCACACCTTATGTTGCAGAATCTTCGCATTTATCCTAATCTTGGCATTAAACAAGACACAATTCAAGCCACTTAGGATTTCTTGATCATTTTAGCAGTGCAGTCAACTGGTAAGTCACTTTTAAGTGTTCCTAAAGGAACGCCTTATAGATAACGAATAAATTTAATTTCCCTTTTTCCAAGCAGCAACAAATATTTTCTAGTTTCATATCACTAATAGTAAGATTGCCAGCTTATTCTCAATAAGAGTAATATGAACATCTACCATTATCATCTCAAACAGAAAATTTTATTCACTACTTAAAATTTGACTAATAGGAACCTTAATTGCAACGGAGTTGCCATTACAGAGAATGTAATTTAATAACAAGCAATTTGCATTATGTGAGTATAATGTAACTTGAAAACCTTATAGGTACACATTCCGAGAGTTACACATATCATCATATAAACACCTTTAGGTAAAATACATGACATGTAATTGCACACTCTTCACATGACAGCAATCATGAAAATATATTCTAATTTTTTGTGAATTCACCACTTTTGGGTATATGAATCACTAAGGTCAATCACTCCTCAACCATATGCTATGCATGCATCCCTTCACGAACTAATACACAATTACCTCATTTGGGAGTATAACCACGCATTAGAATAAAAGATATCCTATCACAATATGAGACCGATATTTCTTAGATCTAATCAAGTGGGTCATTTTGACAGTCACAACCCAATTGAATTATTGAAACTCTCTCATACTATGGATATAAACTTTATGACTCATATTCACCTTATACATGTGATTTTAGACCTGATAATAGGAGCAATTTGTCATTTAAATCACATGTCATACCAATCTTATTACTCTATTTATTAATACACGCCGAACCTTATACATGTTATTAATGAATCAATACTTTACATAATCTTTATGTAATGACATACATGTGAATTCAAAAATTCCGAAACTATAGGGAAATATATGAAAAATGCACAAAAATACCCCTAAAAATTACGTACTTTAGGGTTTCACATACATTTTCATATTCATAAAATCATCAAACATATAAAATAAATATATCACAGTGTAGAAAACTTCAATACGAGCACGTCGGTGCAAACCACACACCAAATGAATGCCACACCCACCCTTACGTGCTGTTGGAATGTGTGGCGTGTGAGATACATGAACAGGCATCTTAACCGGCCTGGAAAGCTAGTCCAACCGAGTAGACTGATCTGATCGGTCAACGGTTCGACCGGTTAATGACTCGACCGGTCTGACTAGTAAGTGGTCAACTCAAGTAGGGTCAACCTAGTCAAACCAAGTCAGGTCACCCGATCAACCCACGTCAGGTCGACCTGTCGGAGAATGACATCATCGACGCGAAGTGACGTCATCCTAGTAATAGTGATGCCGCGAGTCGGCGAGGTGACGTCATTGATGATGTCTCCCACTGCCACAAGCGGTCATGCACCGGGCGTGTGAGCGCATGCGTGAGCTCACATGGCGGCTCGTGGCACTAACTCTTGGCTCTGTCTCGGCATGTGGAGGCATATGATGAGGTTTCTAGCGTCTTCTAGAAGCGCACAACCCATCAAAATCTTCGTTTCGATGAGTAGAATTCATATATGTGATCAAATCTCACTTTTACCAGCCCAAAAATCACGAAAACGGCCAAAACGGCCCAAAGGAAGGTCAAATCTGAAATGCTTATCGTCGGCGCATTTGGCCTCCGCTAGAGGTGTGCCACCCATCGAAACGCTCGGTTCGACAAGACAAATCCAAATATGTTTTCAAAATCAAGTTTTAATGGAGAAAATTTCCGAAAACGGGCCAAATACAACAGTTCGAGTTCTAGGCTATGAGGCTTTGATACCAAATGTTTGCTATCGAAGGAGCATCTCAGGATCAACATAGTTAGACACTCAAACATTTTGGAGAAGAATATGAAGATTTGCGTACCTGATTTGGAATCCATTATTCTTTATCTAGAATGGCAACGATTTGATGCTTAAACAACGAGCCAATGCTCAAGTTCTTATTGTCACGCCCCGAACCCCAGGCACGCGCACATTCCTCGGCAGTCGATTAAAAATGTGACATCCTAGGACGCGTCGTTGACCTATTTTTTTTTT
Organism: Eucalyptus virginea; assembly: GCA_014182375.1. Lineage (NCBI taxonomy): Eukaryota > Viridiplantae > Streptophyta > Magnoliopsida > Myrtales > Myrtaceae > Eucalyptus > Eucalyptus virginea. The sequence goes on along the minus strand of CM024517.1, from coordinate 11,760,660 downwards.
AATCTTTCAATTAAGCACATGAGGAAGCGAATTAAATAAACACCCAACGAACCATCAAACATAGGGATAGTAAAACATGCTAACGTTTTTTTTTTTTCACAAACCACACTTTATAAACATACCAAGTTAGCCCTACAAAGTTATACACAAAAGGTCTGTTTCAAAAAGAGGTCCTAACCGACCTACACCCTGGATCCCTCCAACTCCATCACTGGGTCCTCCATGACACCATCTGGGATGTCGATGTCCATGGGGTGAGCTACCTCCCCATCCTCGGTTTTGACAGTAGGTCCGTCAAAACCCTGCAAAGAACCCTCCCAAGCCCCGTTACGCTCGTTAATGTACCACGCTTTGAAGCGATGAGGTATCTAGTGACGGAGGCCCTCATCGACCCAAATAGTGGTCACAACTAACTCACGGGTCTCAGTGATCCCGGGAATAGGGAAAAAGGAGGACTCATAGTCTATCTCCTTCGGCACCCCAAAACAAACGGAATGTCTCTCCATAATAAGGACATGAAAAAAGGGTTAATCACTGTTAATTTATGACTCGAGTTTGAGATCCACTGGACTTTTGATGGATTTACAAAAGAGAAAATAATTAAAAGAGGAATTTTCCCTTTTGGAGTGAAGTTGCCGAGGTCTTCTTTTCTTTGTGATAGACGCCGCTGCAAGTTTAATGGAAAGAAAGAAGCCGCTGAAGCCCTGCACGTGAAGAATCAAAGTTGGTGGGACCCAAGGTCAAACTTTTGACCTTGGGCACACCCACGTATAAAAGCATAACTTTGCAGGTCTTCTTTTGGGGCTTCTGAAAATTGCCGCCGAACCCTACGTACGTAGCCGCACGTTCAACGATCAACGAAGCCGCAAGTCCTCCGCGAGAAGCTTGAAGAGATGCGCGATTTCGTATGTACGCGAACCAGGTGTACATAGAGTGTTGTATTTTGGAGCTTGAACATGCGGTAATTTTGTGCCGTGAATTGGGTTTGGGGTTAAATTGGGGTTTAGGAAACACCGAGTGAGTGTTTGAGTGACTTGAGTGTGTAATCTCTTTGTATCGCTTGATCTATAGTGAAATTCGCTGCTGCTCTCCCCGTGGACGTAGGTCTTTACGACTGAACCAAGTAAATCTAGTGTCTGATTTATTTTCTTCTTCCGTCTATATTTTGTTCGATCGCTCGCCCTATCGCAACAAACCACGATAAGGTGAGATAAATCTTAGTGAGTCAAAACCCTAAACCCTGATTAGGACGCAAATTCGCATTGAAGACGGTCCTAAACACGCACCATACGGAACTTATCTCGCCTTAGCGCATCCCTGCATGTTAGCTCATCACACATGCCAATATCAATGCAACAAGCGTAATTTAATAACTGAAACCCATCATTTCAATTACAAGGGTCTCGATTATAAGGTAAAATCGTTATGATACGTCCCATACCGTGCCACACAATTTAGCCCCATAATCAGGCGTAGCTATCACAACCATTCAGGTGTGTTTCAATTATTATGACCCAACGGCCATGGCCAACTCAACAGTCAATGGTCATCCAGCGTTATTGGGCATCGTCCCGCTCTGTCGGGTACGGCAATGTCCAACACTACACGTCGAGATGGCATTCCATAAAGGAGCATCGACCCGGCCTCCACCGTGTCTGGCATCCGTTGACATAGACATCCGAACTTAATCAGGCATTGTCTCCCCAACTCTCATCGGGTGACGGGTTTTGATAGTGACCACATGCACACACATACTTGGCCAAGAATATTGTGCTTTGCATTCAAATACCTCATATTCAAATAATGAACTTGGCCACTTTTTTTCGTATTAAAAATTCCCAGTAAAATAATTGTACATGGCCACATATTTAAATCGAATCATTACACATAGTACGCTCCAATTTAAAAATTCCACGATTTTATATAGTACATAAAATTTTGGCACAAAAAACCGACATCCGATATTTTTCTATTTAAATGCCATAAAATCAAATTTAGCAATAATAATCAATAATTACCACCAAGCACTCAATTGCACATATAAGCAATCAAATCCACATATAAATTCAACCACGAGAAAAAGCGTAAAATTTCACTAAACGGCTAATCCGTCACAAATTACGCTAATTACAATTAATTAAATAAATTGCAATTAATTAAATTAATCCAATTTAATTAAACTAACCTTGGTTAACTAATCTAACCTAAGGTAGCATAGCCTAACTAAACTAACCACCTAACCAAACTAATCTAACTAAACTAACCAACCTAACTAATCTAGTTACACTAACTAGGATTAACTACTAATCCTAATTAACACTAATCTAACCCCCTAAGCATAATTAACTAACTAATCGAGAATTAGGGAGTGAACTCACCAGATTAGGATGGCGGCAGGTTCAAGGTGACGGCGGTGAAGACCCGAGACTACCGTGTCTCCAATGGAGCTCAACTGGCGGCTAAAATCAACCCTACAAGTCTTAGCCAAAGGCCGAGATTCGGTTCTATGGGCTACGTTGGTCTTAGCTGCTGGTGGTTGGGGAAGTTGGCGAACGGCTGGACTGGGCAGCTGGCAGTTGGGCGGAGTTATGGAGATGGCAAGTTGGCAGTTGGGCAGTGAAGGTGGGTTGGACGGACAGAGCTGAGGCGGATGGTAGCTCAGGACGGGGGATGCTGCTTGGCAGACACGAGATGAAGCTGCTGGTGGGGTTGCGGCTGTGGTGTGACTGAAGTGGGCTGCTAGCGTGGTTTGATGGTGGGCGAGGGTGCACAGGCGTGAGGTAGTGAAAGAGAGGAAGTAGAGGGGAATGAATGTGAAAAGAAAATGAAGAGAAGAAGAAGAAGAAGAAGAAGAAGAAGAAGAAGAAGAAGAAGAAGAAGAAGAAGGTTTGTTTTGTAGGAGGGCTGGTGGTGCAAGCATGGGGGGAAAGAAGGGGAAGGAATGGAAGTCAAAGCTGCAGCTAATGAGAGACTTGGCAAAATATCAAGCCACTCATTGCTAAAGCCACAAAGTCAAGGGCTCCTCCAGTGGTCATTTTCCTTTCATTTCCTCACATACAAAGCCTTTTGGGCAGCCAAATAAAGCATTAAAGTAGCCCATCCGAATTTCCATTGCTTTTTCTGTTTTGTTCGAAATTGATTTTTCCGCAAAATTACGAACTCGACGAAATTTCTCTGAAAGATGAGACGACGTCCTACAAAAGAATTGTGACACATCGAACGTCCGATTCTCGAAACCGAATTTAATTTCGTGGTTAAAATCGACTGAATGCGATTTTAGTACAACCTAACCTAACCTATCGGGTAGCTTTTAGGGATTTTAGCGCGTTTGACCCATGGACGACAATTTTCGATCCACGTGTGTGCATCTTCGACTCGTAGACGACTCTCGATTGTCGTAAACATCGCAAAGTTTCAATTACGTGTCTTGAGTATAAAATCGATAGAAAATCGGGTTATTGTCGTTTGACGTGAATTTTGCAATCATGCGGAATCACCCGCAACTCAATTACGTGTTTTCGTCAAATTGACTTATATTTGATCTCAATTCAATTATAACGGTGTCGTATTAACCCTTGTCAATTATTACAGTCGAGCGATCGATTTCCAATCGAATTCTCTAGTCTACCGCGTTTATATCCATTAACGGCTTCATCTGATAGATTAGTTGACTTATGAGGGGTCGGCTCAAAATTAAATGACCATAGGCGCGTCGACGAAACAACCATTTCACATTATTGAGACGGGATTGAATTTCATAATGTCACACTTATCTTTTATGACTCTCGGTTCTTGGCTTGATGAGACTGTTACTCACAATTTGCCTTATGTGAGGTAAGAGAAAGTTCATGAAAGAATGAGGGCTAGAAGAGGGATATTAGCGCTATTTATAAAGTTTTGGATGGGCCATCTCATTACGGGCCGGGCCCAACTCGACCCACACAAATCAAGCCCTTATTCGACTATTAAGAAAACCTTATGCCTTACCTAACTAAACCAATCTCGTAAAATGGTAAATTACAATCTCAATTAATGTAACCAAGATCAAGAAAACTCTTATAGCAAGTTCTCTAGGTTTTTTAAGTTTTCTTTCTTTGGATTACTGTACATCCCCAGTCGCTTGATTCAATGAATCTCCATTACAGAATTGTATATGAGGTTTCCTGAGTCATGGTGTATGTCAATGAATCGAAAATTAAACAATTACTAGGCACGATCTTACCTTACCAAGCGCCCGATATGGTGTCGGACCATGCAAAACACAATGCCAGATTGATCACCTTACTTTGGACGCAAAACCGACCGTCGCCATGCAAAGAGGAAAAGAAAATATAGTCCACGATCGCTCGTGCTTTCGGAATTACTCCATGCCTTGACCTAGACTTGGAATAAATGAGTGGCGACAAGCTATAGTTTGTTGAGATACTCGTGTGAAATAAGAATACCCCTTGCTGGCATCTTATTAGACCCTTGAAGATAGGGACAAGAGCAAAAGTTGACTGACTCCAGACTTAAAGCAGGCGATAATTCAATTAGCAGTGGCATCGCACTGACGAATATTCAATTAGTGGCCTCGTGATTCCTGAAAGCAGATTCCTTGACTAATTGCTGGATGGTCCACGGTCTGCATCTTCATCAAAGATGTCTTCGGATCAAGTTTGTCATAATCCCATGGATCCGTCGGTGGTTCAATCATTACCGATAACCTTAACGAGACACCGTCACTTCAACGATTTTTAAAGAAAATTAATTGAAAAGATTATGTTATGATTTCGAGTAAATTTATGATCGAATTAGTAAAATTTGAAAGTTCGAGATTGAATTAACATATGTATAATTAGTTTAAAATATATTGGATAATTTTCTCTTTCAATCCACTTGTCGAACATGAGTCGTAGAGGCGACAAAAGAGGGGTTGGATCTGTTTTTGATCATATTCAGAGGAGAGTTATTTCGGCTTATAAAATGTCCAATGTGGGGATCAGTTGGAGTAAACAACTTGGTCGTCCTGCGACCGAAAGGCAAATAATCATATCCTGGTTTTCACTCCTCGATCAGAACTTGACCATAGTGTGATCAAATTTGTGGACTTTTCGTGAAAAAAGCTGGTTGTGCGGTTGCAAAAGTGATTGAAAAGCAGGAAACTTAAAATATCTGGGAATTGAAAACATTTGCGAAATCAAAGTATTAGAGGTAGAATTTTCACCTGGAATAAAAACTAAATGGGAATTTTCTAAGTTTTTATTATTTGAAAAAAAAAAGGAAAGTAATATGTTCATGTTGCAGTAGTATATACGAAGCATGGAATATGGTATCCTTCAGTTATGGGCATTTCTCAACTAGCATAGCTTAATAATCTGCACTGAATGCTACTATCAGTCTCAGGCATGAATCATCCATACATACATACAATACACACACATAGGCATATACGAATTCGTATACACCTGGTCCAATCCAGCAAAAGATAATAATATAGAACAGGCTCTCGATGTAGTTGAGATTGAGGGGATGCCTCTTATTAAATTCACGTTTGTCGTCTCCCGAGCTGTCTAGGACATTTAAAAGTTGAAAAAGGTTTCCGTGTGCAACATCAACTTCTTGAGAGGTCTTGTTAGGTGAGCTTCGGCCTCTCTTCTGCGCAGAAATCCACGGAAACAGAACAGAACCCTTCTGGTTCTGTGTTCTGTGGTCACTGATCAGACAAAATTTTACCTACAAAGAGCTGAGCACGAGTTCCTTCATAAAGAAAATCTTTTGAAGCATTTTAAGGAGTTGATATGGCTCGGGAGATTGATGATTTTTTACTGGAGAAGTTGAGGAAGGGGCTTCAGCCTAAAGACGGAAAGCGATCGAGAATAGCCTTCTCGGGTCAGCTAGAGGAGCTGAGGACTCTGATTGAGGAAAAGCTGAAGTCGTCCACACTGGATGAAAAATCTATCAGGGACAATCTTTACTCCTCAACAATGTCCTGACAGAGTGCCAGTCACTATCCAAGAAGCAAATCATTGCCAACATTCAGATTAGGAGGAGTCTGAATAAGATCAAGGAGGATCTGCAGAGGATTCCTGACCCGAACACAGGTGGAAATAACAACACTCCACAGGGTACCACCAAAGAAAGCTCATCGAATGACAAAGATAGCTTCCTTCAAGTTTCGGGTCTGTCACAACATCTGCAGAAGTTCAAAGGATTCGAGGTTGAAATTGAGTTGCTGGAATCTTTAGTCCAGAAAAAAAGTTCTGAGCAATTCAAGGCAGTTGCCATAGTTGGGAGGGGCGGAATTGGTAAAACAACACTATGCCAACTGTTCTTTGACAAAGAAGCAGAGAAAGAGATCAAGAAATCGAACCAGAAGGAAGAGAAAAAGAAGACGAACAAGGAAGAGTCAACGCAGAAACTGAACAAGGAAGAAAAAATGAAGAAATCCAACGAGGAAGAAGAACAAAGGTACTGTCCTAGAATTTGGGTGAGCATGTCGAGGCAGCCTGATGAGGAACAAAAGGTGGCAATAATTAAGAGAATGTTGACACATCTAGGTGTTGAAGAGGAAACCATTGATTCTGCATTTTCTGCTCGTAATCTGAGGGGAATTGTAGGTTTGCTTCATCAGCAACTTTGGGGGAAGAAATATCTTATTGTTCTGGATAATGCTCGTGAGGACGAGGAGTGGTACCATGAATTGGGTTCCCACTTGGTCCATGGCGATAACTGGGAAGACCGCCTTGCCTATGGATTCCCAAAAGGGTATGGAGGCACAGTCATCGTCACGACCAGGAACACGGAATTGGCTATGAGAATGGTTGGCGAGGAGAATCTGCATAGGATCAAGCCACTTTCAGACGACAATGAAGTTTGCTGGTCAATATTTCAAGATTCAGCTAAGGAAGTGATGTGGACATCGAGCCATATCGAGGAGGAGGTGCTAGAGACCCATTGTCTATTCCTACTAGTTCGATTACTCAAGCGTGGGCCAAACAATTCAGGCAAGTTGTTGGCGTCATGGTTCGTGATCTTTGGCGTGAAGATGACCTTGAATCAAATCTTGAAGAATCTTGGAAATCTTGATGCAATTTAATTATCTGGTCACCAAATAATTGACCAAGTCAATTTATATATATTCTTGTTTAAGAATATTTTAGAATAGGAATATTCTAGAATATGACGCATTAGATTTTTAGGGTTTGTGTGACAGCCTATATAAAGGATTTGTCAAGGCGTTGCATGAGAAGACGCACACAAATATTGAGCGCAAGACTGAGCAATATGCAAGGCAAGCCAACAAAGGGCGCAAGGAAGTGGTGTTTGAACCCGGCAATTGGGTTTGGGTTCATATGCGCAAAGAGAGATTTCCTTAGCAGCGACATTCTAAGTTATTACCGCGAGGGGATGGACCATTCATGGTTTTGGAAAGAGTTAACAATAATGCTTACAAGCTTGATCTTCCAGGTAAGTATGACGTTAGTGCTACATTTAATGTTTCTGACTTGACTCTTTTCGATACCAGTGATGATTTCAGGACAAATCCTTTGCATGGGGGAGGGAATGATGTGGACATCGAGCCATATCGAGGAGGAGGTGCTAGGGACCCATTGTTTATTCCTACTGGTTCGATTACTTGAGCGCGGGCCAAACAATTCAGGCAAGCTGTTGGCGTCATGGTTCGTGATCTTTGGCGTGAAGATGACCTTGAAACAAATCTTGAAAAGTCTTGGAAATCTTGGTGCAATTTAATTATCTGGTCACCAAATAATTGAGCTGTTGGAGAAATCTTGCCAGAATATTTTGAAGCTGACAAAACGTTTCTTTCAGTCTAGTCTGGATTATTACAGACTTTCGGTTTAGAGTCGAAGACAGTTGGACATCAAGACTCAAGACTCAAGACTCAAGACTCAAGACTTAAAGATATTCTCATTGACAGTTTTCTAATCCAAAGGTGTCGAAAGGCTATCCGAACCTAGGTGTTTGGTTAAGAAGTTAGTCCTATTCTCTGGAGAAGATATCTTGGCTGGGTTAAGCTAACGGATTCTTTCTATTCAAGATCCAATGATTGACGAAGTAATCTTGGAAAGTTCTATTCTTGGAAACCAAGATCCTGGTTGTATGGGCGAACGAGGATTGATGGGCTATCGTCAAGTTCCTTTAATAGCTCGAAAGATCTCCTTAATTGATTCCGTCCAACGGGTAGATTGGAGGAATTCCTTTGGTAAGTGCCAACGGGTATGATGGCATGAAGGAGTATAAAAGGAAGTCGTTCAAGTTATTTTAGTGCATGCTCGATAGACGAATTCAGTCCAAGTTCCTTGATATTCGACGATTCATTCTGAGCAAAATTGTATACACAAAAGAGTGTTTATACTTAGTGATATCTTGAGCAAGTGTGGTAGATCATCTACATCATCAATCAAGGAAGAACAACGCTGTAACACTTCTTTGTTCATAGTGGAATCCAGCCAATAGGTCGTCGGTGCGAAAGAGTGGACGTAGGCTTAAACAAAAGCCGAACCACTATAATCATTGTGTTCAATTCTCTTTTCCCTTCTCTAAGTCTTTCGATTGTCGTTTATTTCCATCGATTGTCTAGTGTTGTGTGATTTAAGTGAAAAATCGTTTTTATACCTATTCACCCCCCTCTAGGTACTCGTTCTAGCTATATCATGAGCAAGTCAATTTATATATATTCTTGTTTAGGAATATTCTAGAATATGACGCATTAGATTTTTAGGGTTGGTTTTTAGGATTTGTGTGGCAGCCTATATAAAGGATTTGCCAAATTTCTTTGGGGACAGATATTTTTTTATTTTTGAGGAAAAGAATTGAGAGGTTCTCTTTTACTGTTCTTTTGAGGACTTGATCTAATCAAGATTCCCTTGTGGCGGTCAATTTGACTTATCGAGCGAGATAGCGAATTCTTTCGCTTGTGGCGTCTATAGCGAATTCTTTCGCTTGTGGCGTCTATAACGTTACAGGTCACATTCATACAAAGGTTGCCAATCACAGGTTTGATTGGAGGTCGAGGTTTGCAATTCGCACCATTTGGGCCTTCGTAGAACGATCCTTCGGCAACGATTCACATCAGGAAGGTCACGGTCGAAATGATCCCCCACATGATGAAAAACTGAAAGAAGAGGTCTATAGAAGATGTGCCGGCATTCCATTAGCTGCCAAAGTCATGGGTCAGATTATGAACAAACAACTTCAGGAGGGATCTGCAGAAATTGCGAATTCTGCAGGAATAGTGTAGCTTCGTTGTTCATTGTAACGTCTGTTTGCTTTAGCATCACGAGAAACACTTGTCTTTTGATTTTGGATAATCTGTATTTCCAGAAACTGGAATCGACTTGTTGGAACAAGATTTCTTTTTCATGCTTGGTTCATTCAGTAATTGTGCAAGAAAGAGTAGCAGATAGCTTTATATCCAGAATGCCTGATCTTGTCAGCATGCATGACACATTCAGCGTTAAAATAATTCAAGAGATTCAAAGTCACTTTAATTGATTGAAATGAAACCAAAAATGCGGTCCGCATTCTTATGAAGTCTAGCTGTTGACACGACTAGAGTGAGTTTTTCCTCTGCGTTCTCATCATTTGTCTCGAGAGAATCTTGCAGTACCTTAACATGGAAGACGCCAACACCAATGTTTGTACACAGGAGGTTTCTTGCTGGAATCTATCGGAAGCGTAGTTGTGTACTTCATCTTTTCGAAACATACTAAGCCATATTGTTACTAATTCAAAAGGCAAGGTAAATCAGAACATGAAATCATCTCAAATAGTGTGAATTGTTTGTGTTGAGATATGTCTCGAGTTTGAGGCCAAAAAGAAAATTTTCACAATTTATATGGTTTTTCTCGATTGGACTTGATTTCCTATTTGATGGTTATCTTGGTTAAGTAGGTTTCTTGTTTTTGGATCCAATTCTTGTCTATATAGGAAGTTAGTGTTCTTAATGAAGAATACCCAAGAGGAGTTTGTGCCTGTGATTTACATCCAGAGCTTTTGAAGCTGTAAAAATCTTGTGTCAAGATTTTGTGTGATTCTTTTGAAAGATTGAGAGATAATATTGTGAGAAATTGTAAGGCCAAAATACTATGACAGTTGCTTGACATAATTAAAGATTGAAAAAATTAAGAGTGTTTAAGTGATTCGAGCGATTACAATCTCCATTTTTGCTACACTCCTGTGATGGAGGTCGCACTAATCAAACCGCATAAATTTGGTATCTAATATATTTTCTTGTAATGCTCATGTATTGTTCGATCACCTATTTTTTGCAATAATTTGCATGGCTGTAAGCAAGCCACTAGAAGCTAACACCCAATTGCCAAGTCCAAATTAAATCCTTCCTTCTCCCAAACAAATGTTTTGCGATCTTTCTTGACTCAGTAATCAAATTGAATTTACTTAAAGTATTATCTATCAATGTAAGGTTAATAAATCAAGTACGATCGATCAAGGATAGATTCGGATTACTGCTTACCCCTATCAGCTAGTATCTTATATAGACAATCAAGCATAAGCTTGGTATTTAAAATTGTAATTTTCACCTATTTCTCTAAACAACTACCGATCAACTTGTAATTATTATTGTATTAAAATTTGCATTTCTTAACCGGCCTATATAATTAACATGTGCATCCACTGATCAGCGACTATGAAATAGTAGTAGCCTTGAAATTTCTGTTGGATAAACGGTAGAAACATTTCACTCGACTAAAAAAATACTTGTATTGTCACGCTTCAAAGTCGAATACTTGGACTTTTCTAGGATTAGTATTATTGCAACTTAACTCCTAAAAACGCAAATACCTGGAATGTATCCCAGCTATAAATAATGCACTTGGAAAAACACTTAAAAAAACATGCTGAGGCAACAAAATTTAAATTAATGTTTGGATGTTTGTGTTAACCGTTCAAGTTGTTATTGTCTTTACTCCATATAAATAAATAAATAATGGGCTAAGGTGGCCTTGCCCGCGGTCATGGTGGTCTGGGCAAGGTTGCCTTCGCCCATGGCCCCCACCAGCACCTACGCCGCAGCTCGTTGGCCACCGGAAAAAAATAAAAGAAAGAAAAAGAAAAATAATAAAAAAATAATTTAAAAGATGCTATAGAAATTGAAAAAAAATAATCCACATCAATATCGACTATCTTACGTAAGATGATCGACATTTATGGTTGCACCATGTGGGACGACCGATATTTACGTAAACAATTTCTAGCTAAAATTTGTCAACTTAACTATATGGGCAAATTATCAAAAAATTTTAAGACTATATTTGTCATACTTGAAAGGTTTATGATTAAATTTACATAAATATAATAAATTTATAACTTTTTGTGGTAATTATCCCATCATAGAATATTACATCATAGCAAAGAATATTGACATTTTGGTGACACTACCCCTGTCCATGTTTTTGGATTATGTGAGGAACTTTCCGTCTAGCCGAGTTCATGTGTTCTTACTTGCATTTTGAAAATTATTTGCCTTTCATTTAGGGTTTATTCTTTAAAGAACATATTTTCATTCCTAGTGCATGTCCTGAATACTAGAAATGTGAGAATTACCAAAAAGTCCTAAACCTATCACAATTATGCCAATTTAGTCCTAAGTTTTGTTGTTGTTATTATTATTATTATTATTATTTTTTTTTTTTTTTTTTTTTGCTAATTTAGTTATAAATTTTTTTGCGATTGTGCTATTTCATCTAGCTAAATTGGGTCGGCTAGCGCTGGAATGGTGACGTGGATATTTTTTTTTTCATAATTTTTTTTCTCTTTTTTTCCCTTCTTCCTTCTTCCTTTGGCCAATGGCAAAGCTTTGCCATTGGCTAGCAAGGTTGACCTAGCCAGCCCTTGCCTCTAGCCAATAACGACCAATTGGAGTAAGAAGGAAGAAGGATAAAAATAAAAAATAAAAAAAAAAGACAAAAAGGAAAAAACATTAGTAAAAGATTTGAAAAAAATTATTAAAAAATTGCAATCGATGCTAGCTAGCCAAATTTGGCCTGGTATAATTATAAAAAGTTCAAGATTAAATTGGTTACAAAAAGTTTAGGACTTAATTAACACAATTACAATAGGTTTATAACATTTTTTAATCATTTCCCCACCTAGAATGTGCCCCATGCTTTGAGCAAAAATAAACTACACTTGTAATAATTAAGCTACAACCATTTGCTTTTTTAGTAACTTAAAAAGAATAATTTTTTTTTTTTTGGTGTGAAATGTTGTCCGTAGTAACCTATTAGAACCACTTTTACCAAGATCAAAGTAAAACAATTCATCATGAGGTGGTTAGATTTTGCATCTCTACTAGTCACTAACATTGGAGAAAAAACTAGTCCAAAATAAATTTTCGTCCTATGACAAATATCTATTCTAGTGAAGCGTCTCATTTTCGTAATGCCACGAACGATGAGCAATAAAAAAATGTATTTAATTAATATTTACTCTTCATCTAATGTAATTACAAAATAATTGTTCTTGTTAATCATATGAAACTTCTTGGATATGATAATATTCTTTTCACATGGGAAGTTTAATGTGTTTTTTCATAGGAAAAGTGCATTTGAAGTCCTAGAACTTGATACGAAATTGTAATTGAGTTCTAAAACTTTAGAAAAAGTGTAATTACGTCCTAAAAATTATCGCGAAAATGCAATCGAATTCTAAAAATTTCAAAAAATACAATTAAGTCTTGAACAATTGAGTCCTAAAACCTTAAGAAACGCTATTGATGAAAGTATTTTAGTTGATCAATTTAACGAATTTTAGGACTTGATTACGTTTTTTGAAATTTTTAGGATAAATGGCACTTTATTAGCAAGGTGTTAGGATTTCCAATTCATTTATTCCGGTTTTTTGTTTGGCTAGTCCAACGTGTTATCGCATGGCGACATGCGACGTGCGACTCGCGTGACGTGGCGTTAAGCTGCGCTCTCCCGCTCCCGCGGCGGGCATGAGTTCCCTCAGCCACGTCAGCTTGGACTCCTCCTCCTCCTCCAGCTCAGCAGCCAGCTCGGCGAGGAGGAGACCCGTTGACCTCGCATTCCGTTCATTTCGTACCACCACCCGCTTCTCCTTCTTCTTCTCCTTCTTCCTTCTCTGCTGCTGCTGCCGTGTTGATTCTTGGAAGATTCAAACTCAACTCTTCAACCCCTTTCAGCTCTCTCGTGTCCATGGCGTCGACCACGCCGTCGCCGCACCACGGTCAACTTCAACTCTCAGATCACGGAGACATCAAAGACGTCAAGCCCATCATTTCCGAGTTGCTCAAATTCATCTCCAAAGTGAAGGAATCTCTTCCTGAGCCTGAGCCCCAGAGCGCAGACGGCGCTGTCGCCCCCGAGGAGAAGAAGATCGAGGCCAGGGAGGACGGCGGTGGCGGCGGCAAAACCATCAGCTGCTGTGGCGGCGTGCTCGCCGGCGACGACAAGAGGGGAGTCGGCAGCAAGGAGGCCGAATCGGTTCCGGACGGCGGCTCCGGGAAGCCCAGCGGCACCAACGGAGGCGGAGGCGCTGGCGGCGGGGACAGCGAGGGAGGCGCGAACGGGAGCGCGAGCGCGAGCTCGAGCTCTGGTGGGAGCAATGACGCGCTGCGGAATCAGGAGAAGCTGCGGAATCAGGCGGAGAAGTTGCGGAGAGACCTCAATTACATCGAGCGCGCGCTGATCAAGTTCAGCGACTTGGAGGCAGGCTTCTGCAGGCAGTTTAAGGACATTGACAAGCAACGCCTTCTGCTGGATCAGATCCTGACTAGTATGGCTCAGGTTCAGAGAAACACGAGCGCGATCAGCAGTCAGCAAGTCGACAAGTTCCGCTCCATCAGCGATATGGTAACGCATCTGAAACTCCAGATTCCTTCCCTCAGTAAGCTGTCCGCCTCTAATGCTGGTGCTCATCAATCGGATGAGGGGTTCGTGTTCGATGCATACTGCATTGTTGGCGAAACGCCGGGACAAGACATGATGGAAAAAGTTCAGGGCGCCCCTGCTTTCAAAGAGTTCTTCAATGATCTCCTGTGTGTTTTCGAGGATCTCGACCGGAGGTCGAAGCTATGCTTGCTGTGTTTCTCTGTGTTCCCTGAGAATGCTCTATTGAGGAAGAGGCTTCTTGTGAACTGGTGGATCGGAGAGGGTTTGGTGGATCCTGGGGTGGAGAGTGTTGATGCTATTTTCAAGGAGTTCGTTGCGAAAGGATTTGTTGAACCCGTACTCAAGAAACGCAAAGTGATAGGATTCAAGATGGATCCTTTGGTCCGCTTCGTGGTTATTGACATTGCGGAGAAAATTGGGTTCTGTAATTTCAATTCGATGGGAGTTCCTACTGAAGACTTCTCGTGGTCTTACAGAGCATGCTTGGTAAGAAGTGAAGGAAAATCTTCTAGGGAGAGTTTGACAAGAAAGAAGGATAATCTGGACAAACAGGATAATCTGGACAAACTGCGAACCATATTCAACGTCAATGATCCTTATCCTGATTTTAAGCTGGATTGGTTCTCGAAGCTGGAAAATCTCAATGTACTATACCTTGGGAGTTGGCAAGATTTTGCCAAGCATCATATAGAAGTTGAGGACTCAGAATTCTTGAAAGGGCTAAAGCACATGAAGCATCTTCAATTCTTGAGTCTTCAAGGTATTTCTAGAATTATGGAGCTCCCAGATTCCATTTGCAAGCTCATCAACTTGAAAATCCTGGATCTTAATGCATGCCACAATTTAGAGTTGCTTCCTAAGAACATAGGTGCACTCAAGAAGCTGACGCATTTGGATATATCACAGTGCTACTTGCTGGATCACATTCCGAAAGAGCTTTCTTTCCTCACGCATCTCCAGGTTCTTAAGGGCCTTGTCATTGGTGATGGGATCAGCAGCGACTCATGTTCACTTGAAGATTTGGCAGAATTGCTGAAGTTAAGAAAATTGAGTGTCTATACAGGGAATGTAAAATTTCCAACAGACAAAGAGCTAAATGTACTGCAAGGTTTTGAGAATCTCGAGAAGTTAACGATAGAGTGGGGAGGGAAATGGTTTGAGGGAAAGCAAAATGAGAATTCTAAACAACTGAACTCTACATCAAGCTTGAGTGATGCAGGCAGTGTCAAGATGGCAGACAAAACAAATAGCACAAAAACTCCGCAAAACAACATTTCAGCCCAGCCAAATGAACCTCATCAACCAGCGCAGACAGCTTCTGCAGTCCGGAGAAAACTCAGTAAGAAATTTACCTTAAGGAGAAGCACTACTCAGACCTCTTCCCTGAATGCAGGAGATACCAGGAACTTGCAGAAATTGGAGCTCCATTGCTTTCCAGGAACTGTTGCTCCTTCTTGGTTGATTGAAGGCAAATTGAAGCCACAAAAGTCTCTTTACATAAGTGGAGGAGATCTCCAGACACTAAGCATAATTCAGAACAAAAGGATAACATGGAATGTTAAGATATTGTGTCTGAAGTTCTTAAGTAAACTGAGGATGGATTGGGGAGATCTGCAGAAGTCATTTCCGGAGCTAATTTACTTGGAGAAGGTCAGATGTCCCAAGCTCACTTTGTTCCCCTGTGATGAGAACGGAGTTTGGTTGAATGGAAAAATGGAAGCTATACAGATGGCAGAACCGGAATTGGGTTTGTCTTGGTCTTTTCTTAAACGTAAGGATACCACTTATCCTATCCCTGTTTCTTCTTCCCCCTCTAAATGATAATAGTTTGTGGTTCAAATGGGAGCATTCCTAGAGGAAGTGGACTGCCTGATGACCATTATGGAACTTCTAAACTACCAGTAGTTGTTTGCAGTATCGAGTATCATTTTGCTCTGTTTACATTCTGGTGATACAATGGAAGTCATTTACCTTTACATTTGATGATAAACTTTCAGCCAAATTCAGAGAGAATGAAATCTTACTTGGTCTCAGGAGTTATGGGGAATTTCATCACTCCAAATGAAAGTGAGACTGTATTGTATTTTAAGCAAACTGGATAACTATGCTTACTGCTTAGTTCATACTTAGTAGCAGCAAACTCAACCCATCTAAGGCTTTTGTTCAGCTATCAGGCATCATTAGTTGCAGGATTCAGAAACTGCTAGACCACATTGGTTGTTGTACTTATCTGATCAATGAAGCAGTTTTGATTATTGCCTGTTTCTAAGTTATGCTGCATGAAGTAAAATCTCTGTTGATGGTTGGCTTTGGAGTACAGAGTTCTCCTGTCAGGGAATTCTTTGGCTTTTGTTCAGCTATCAGCCATCATCGGTTGCAGGATTCAGAAAATGCTAGACCACATTGGCTGTTGTATTTATCTGATCAGTGAAGCAGTTTTGATTATTGCCCATTTCTAAGTTATGCTGCTCAGATAAAATCTCTGCGGATGGTTTGGCTTTGTTTTTATGTCCACCTTACATAGTTCTCCTGTCAGGGGACTCTTTGCATTCACTTTGTGAAGCTGCTAACTTTCTGAGTGCTAATCTCAGTGATTATCTGTAAACCACACACTTGGAGATATGCTGCCTGATAATAACTAGTTAACTGTGAGAAAAAGGAATCCCCTAATATGTATTTCACAGTGGCCATTATCAGTCCTGAGGACATATGCTCATCCACTAGTCACACTTATGATAACCTCATACATTCATCACTACTACAGTGTTCTTGAATTCTTGTGTTGTTTCCCCTAGGGAGGAACGTTTCTTGGACTACTCTGTAAGTGTCTTATTTTGAGCAGCAAATGCTCACATGAGACGATTGGCAGACTTCAATAATTTCATCTGCCGTGTCTCATTGAAAAGTTGAGAAATTTTGGTTTGTCAAAAACACAGCACTGGGCTTGGATAGACAATTACCCTGCAAAAGTGGAGACTGCATTTGAAAGAAATTTATCGAGAAAGACTCACAAAACATACAGTTGGGAGAAGGAGGATGCTGCTGCGTGAGTAGAGAGAGGAAGCAATTACTGAAAGAGTCAGGGATTTGATTAGAATTGGCAATCAGTTGTCAGGTTCTAGTGACTTGCTTACAGCTATGCAAACCATACGGTTTGGCATGTTTTGAAAAGACAAAGTACACAACTACGCTTCTGATTGATTCCAGCAAGAAACCTCCTGTGTATAAACATTGGTCTCAATGTCTTCCATGTTTTTTTTTTTGGTCAGAGATGTCTTTCATGTTAAGGAACTGCAATGTTCTTTCCAGAAAATTGATAGTACCCACTTTAGATCCTATTTGAAATTTTCCCCAAAAAGGAAGACTCCAAACCGTATACATCTGCAAGGAACCCCATTTTCCAATTTCGGTGCATGCTGAGGACATCAGTTTCATGAAATGAACCTAATGTACTGCAAATGATTTATTTTGTTGCAACTCTTCATTCGATAATCTTTAATTTGTTCCCCACAAAAGAAACTCTCCTGGTTCAAATTCCTCAAATGAGGAGTGCTCTTAAAATCAGACTTTCCGGAGGACTGAATTGCATATTCTGAGAGGATACATCGGCTACAAAGTTACAGCATCATCCGTCTAGAGTCAACCATGTTGATCTGTTGGTTAGAAGTTCCTAGCAGCAGAGTAATACACGTGCTAGAATCAATTGAAGATTTTCTCATTTGATTCACCTCCCTTGTCAAAGCTGTCGTTAGCATCATGTCATAAGACAAATTCTTTAGGAACCGTAAATAGAAATCTTGCACATGATCATGAAGGTAAGGCAGAGAAATTTAGGCACAAAATCTTCAGAAAGTGCACAGTTTCTCATGAATTCACTTTGTATGACTTTGGAGATTCCTCCCAAGTTGTGATCGATTTCTGTTGCTGCTAACAGAATGCCACACATCTACACAATTCTTTTTTTTAAACAGATTTCCCACTTTATATAATTGAGAATCGACGCTCTCATTTCAAGCTGTTTATGAATAACTTCATTCTGATGATGGCCCTGGCAATCATGGTCGATCATGGAGAAACAGAATAATGCAGTTTTTTAGGCACATGTCTAGTGTTAAGTGACTTTGAAACAACAGCAAACTAATGTTGGATGTGTACTAGTTCTGTATAATATGAGTGCATTGGAACTTCTCATCAGGACACAAAAACATTTGGCTCATTTTATTTAAAACATTCTTTAGCAGAATGTTGTTCACAGAAGATTAGATTTAATTACATCGTTCATTCAGAATTGTAGAATTCTTATTCAGAACTGCTGAAAACTAGCTGCTTGAGAGTACAGAGATTTGAGCCCTTGTGTCACCGAAGCATAAACACCAGGGTAGTGGTGATTATTTTTGTCATGTGATAAGATGACCAGAGAGGCCCGGATGCAAAATGAGGTAGAATCAAACATGTAATATACTGTTGGATTCTCTTATCACAAATAATTGATTAAATGCCCAAATTGTACCACCTCCACGCAGTAATAGAAAAACTTTTTCTCAAGACGACATGCAAAAATGCAAGAAACGCGAGACTTCGATTCAGTGTCACTACTGTCGTGGAGTTGGGTTTGCTGGTGCTGCTGAAGTTGTTGGTTCGTACATTTGACCCATTAGTTTGGCAGCTAACGGGAGGCCAGCACATTTTTTATTGATATCCGCCTTCAGCTGCTCTTTTTCGGTAGGATCAATTTGCTTTCCTCGTTGCTTGGCTGAGTTCTCGAATATCGCCCAGCAAATTTCAGGATTCGAAAGCAGCATTATCTGGTGCAGATTGTCCTCTCCAACCATCTTCCTGGCCATCTCCTCATTCCTACATGTGACAATGACTCTCCCGCCATACCCTTTTGGCAATCCGTGCGCAAGGCAACCCCAGGGAGCCCCGTTGCTCAAGCTTGAGCCCAAATTGGAATACCATTCATCGTCCTCATTGCAGATGCCTGCGTCACAAATGCCGTCCAAGACAATCAGATACTTCTTCCCCCACAGATGCTTGTGGAGCAAAGCAACAAGAGCACTTAGTTTAAGATCCGCTGTATCTTTATCTTCGATATCACTGACTTCCTCTTCAACACCTAGCTGGAATAACACCGCCTTGACAATGTCTGCCTTTTTTTTTTTTTGGAATTCTCAGTAGGCTTTCTGCACAAGCTCACCCAAATTCTAGGAAGGAACTCTCTAGTCTTCTGTGCGTTGCTGAAGAACAATTGACATAGAGTTGTTTTGCCAATCCCTCCTTTCCCCACCACTCCAATCGCCTTGAATTCATCGGAGCTTGGTTTCTTGCACAGAGATTCCAGTAACTCCATTTCGATGGCAAATCCCTTCACCGAATCTGCTCGCAGAGGAATTGGACTGGAAACTTCTCGACTCTTCATTGCGCTTCCGCCATTGCTATCCTGAGTGGCATCACTACTCTGGCCAGTACTGGGATTCCGGCTAAGTTCCTCCTCGATCTTGTCCAGGTTCCTCTTAATTCTGTACTTGGACAGAATCTGCTTCTTCGATAGTGTCTGACACTCGGTCAGGACATCGTTGAGGTAATAGAGATTTTCCCTAATCTTGTTTCCCCCGCACGAAGACGAGCGGAGTTGACCTTCAAGCAGTTTCTTCAGCTTCTCGAGCTGGCTGTGTAATGCTACTTTGGGGCGATTCTTGTCCTTAGTGTCAAGCCCATTTTCGAACTTCTCCAGCAGGTACTGCTCGATCTGTAGAGCCAGACTAACTCCTGAATTCCTCATGTCTTGTTCAAGAGGTTTTGGAGGAGGAGGAGAGACATGACCATCTGAAGCCATGTTACTTGAATCTGTATGCTGACGGATGAACGGCCTCCAAGAATGAATACCCAGAAAAAGTAATTCTGGAGTTCTGATAAGATCAGTAGAAAGGCTCTCGTTTCTTTCGGAGCCTTGAGGGGTTAGCTTAAAAAGGCCTTGAAAGTTCTCACTATTTACCCGGAGACCTTTCTTTATTTTAATGTCCTTAACAGCTGCCAGATGATAATTATGAAATTAAAAGTTGCCCTGTCGTTCTGCATTCACACATGCACCAGATAAATGGGGCTGATCTTGATTAAATTACTCGAAATTTGTATTTTATGCAGAGATCGTTCTTTATACAGACATCATGCAGGGAGATCATGGGTATGGTTATCCAATTTTGAAGGGTCAAACCATGGTTCTGATCTTCTTATTCATAGATTTCCTCGGAGGTCTACTGTTTAACCTAAGGTTGAGAAGATTTAAGATGGAGAGTTCGCTCCCCTCACTGATTGGTCAACTAATCAGAAAGATGGGTAGAAGACAAATGAAAAGAAGAAAAGAAACTGAGAATATAAAGGTAATACACTCATTGGCTCCCTTTAGTAAAGGTTAGAAAATTTCCACCCCCTGTTTCTTTTTGTGTCTGTAAACGTGAGTACAATGATGGATAAAAGAAAATGTTCTTTTTTTTTCTTTCTGTTGACGAAGACTTGGAATATATAATGTTAGGTGGGTCGTCGCCCTCGTCGTTGTCCTGTTCCCTAGATATTTGTGATAATGGGTTTCTGTCGTACCTCAAATATAATAAGAAAGATTAAGAGATGATACCTTAAAAATTTCAAATTGGTATAATTATAATAAATTTGTCTCAAATCAAAATTTTAAATTGATACACTTTTGATAAATTTATTCTAAATTAATATACTTATGATAAATTTACCTTATGTTACATTCCTTAAATTTTCTTCACAAATTAGTAAGTTGAATAATACATGACAAAGTTGGTAGTGTCTTAATTTAAGATTTTATTCTCCGTTTATTACGCTTATACAATTTTTGTGATTGTTTGTGGTATTAATCTAATTTAACGAAAGATATGGGGTTTTTTTTCGGTTTGAGGTAAATTTGTCATAAGAATACTAATTTGGAATTTTTTATGATTAGTCGGGTAGTTTTGGAGTTTCTTATGATTAAAAAATTAATTTAAAATAAATTTATAACAAATATACCAATTTATGATTTTTCGGGATGTTAATCCAAACATTAACTTGCCATTTTTCCATTCAATAATAAATCACAGCTTTGTGTTCACGAAGGCTGCAAAAGTAAGCTATTTAATGTGCTCAGCTTGCTGGTTCTGCGCCATTCCCATCAGGGACAGCTAGAGAGGAGTTAGAGATGTGGACCTGGATAGTCTTTGGGTGCGTTTGGAAAGACTTTTGGGGAAAGTCTTTAGGAAAACGCAAAGACACTTTGAGTTAAATGTGTTTTCCAAAACGCAAACCTGTGTGTTTGGTAAATTGTAATTTAAAAGCCCTTTGTGAAGTACTTTTGAGCAAAATGGTGTTTGGGGGACAAAAGACTTTTGTGAAAAAAAAATTATCAAAAGAAAAATAAAAAAAATAAAAAAAATGAAAACCAAAGAAGGGCAAGGCGGCATCCGACGGCGGCGGCAACCCCCTACGACCTCCGGCGACCCGGTTTGGGCCGACGAGGTCGTCACGACCCCGAATCCGGGCAGGCGAGGTCGCGCGACGCCGTCGCGACCTCCGGCGACCCCGGATCTGGGCCGGCGAGGTCGCGCGACGCCGTCGCGACCTCCGGCGACCCGGATCCGGGGCCGGCGAGGTCGTGCGACGCCGTCGCGACCTCCGGCGACCCCGGATCTGGGTCGGCGAGGTTGCACCCGTCGCGCGACGCCGCCTCGACCTCTGAGAACCCCGATTGGCCGTCGCGAGGCTACGCAACCCTCGCTTGAGGTCACGCGACCTCGGCGAGGGCCGCGCCCGGGTCGCGCGACCTCGCCGGTGGTCGCGCGACATCGCCGACGGTCGCGCGACCTCGCCCGTGGTCGCGCGACCCGAGCAGCTGCCGCCGAGGCCACCATCGACGGAGAAGATGAACAGTACTCCTCCCAAGGGCAAAACACAGAAAAACAAAAAGTTCGTAAGGATAATTTCGGAAAAAAAAAAGTACATGAACAGTACCCCGAGCTTACCGAGAAAGCTGAAAGCCCAAGGCAGGGGTACCCCTGCCTTGGGCTTTCAGCCTTCAGAAGGCAAGTTTGGAGCTAAAGGTATTTGTAAATTTTTTTGCCAAACATCCATTTTTAGCCCAAAGGGCTTTGGAAGCCTAAAGTGGCTTGGAAAAGCCAAATCCAAACGCAGCCTTTGTCCACGTCAAAACAAGCTCACGTCAGGGTCGTTTTGGTCAACCAGAGGAGAGAAAAATAAATAAATTCTTCAGTCGGTTGTTTATTTTTGCTACAGATATTGGGAGACTTGCACATTTCATTACACAAAATTTGGTTGGGTCATTGTTTATTCATTTCATTGTATGGACTGCTCTAGCCAATTCTGAGATGGGTTCCTATTCCCGCATGTGCTTCATCCAATCATAAGGCAGAACACTTCTTTATTAATTTTAATCCTAAAAACAAAAGTGATGGGACATTCTTTTCAATTTCTGTTCTCTATCTCATAGATATTTCGGAAGACCTGCCATAGGAAAGGCAAAGGTAAGTCGTCGTTTATGAATTGTCTTAGCTTTAAAGTTCAGTGGAAAAAGAAAGAAACGCTGGGTGTGCTTTTGGTGACCTGCGAAGTCTTCACCAAATAGAGTACAGAATATGATCAATACCTCAGGAAAAAGATGTCTGGTTCCTGGATTCTCAGACTAATGACCTTTTCTTGTCCTGCCTTAGAGTTCCCCCAATTTTTCTTCCGAAGACAAGTGAAACTTGATTTGCTTGAGGGAGGTTGTAACTAGAAAGGTTCGACTTCAAGCAACCAGAAGAAGAAACATGGCTTTCAATCCCATTCCGGCGAGCATCAGGAAGGTTTGGAATACATGGAACCTCAGGGGCTTCATCATCCTGAGTCTCTCTCTTCAGACCATCCTCATCTTCTTTGCGCCGTCCCGGAAGAGAACGGCCAACATGCTCATGATATTCGTCGTTTGGTCGGCTTACTTGCTTGCCGATTGGGCCGCTGCATTCGCGGTAGGACTCATTTCCAACAGTCAAGGTTTTCGCTCCACTCCAGCGGGAGGACTCATTTCCAACAGTCAAGGTAATGACTCCACTCCGGCGGACAACGGAGATCTCATGGCATTCTGGGCACCTTTCCTTCTGGTGCATCTTGGTGGTCCGGACACAATCACAGCCTTTGCCCTCGAAGATAATGCCCTCTGGCTACGGCACTTGCTCGGCCTTATTTTCCAAGTTTCTGCCGCAGCCTATGTGTTCCTCCAGACATCGTTGCCCCAGAACAAGCTGTTAGTACCAACCATACTGATGCTTCTTGCTGGTTTAATCAAATATGCAGAGAGGACTAGAGCGTTGTATCTTGCAAGTTTGAAGACTTTCAAGGAATCCATGCTCAAAGACCCAGATCCGGGTCCAAACTACGCGAAGCTTATGGATGAGTACTCGTCGAGGAAGGAGGCCAAGCTCCCGGCCACCATCAAGATCACTGGAGAGCCTGACAGAGAATCTAAGACCATGATGTATGAGGGCGTGGATGAAAAGATTCATTCCGAGAGCGATGTCGTGAGGCATGCCTATCACTTCTTTGAAATCTTCAAGGGTCTAATTGTCGATCTCATCTTCAGCTTTCGCGAGCGGCATGAGAGCCGGCAGTTTTTCCAGCATAGAAATGCAGAGGAAGCTTTCAAAGTCATAGCGGTTGAGCTCAACTTCATGTATGATGTCCTCTACACAAAAGTCCGGGTGGTACATTCGATGGTCGGGTACATTTTTCGGTTCTTTGCATTGGCAAATATTGTGGTAAGTCTCGTGTTGTTCACCTGCCTAAAGAAGAATAGATTCCACCGGGTTGATGTTAGAATTACCTACTGCTTGCTCTATGGGGCTATTGCTCTCGATGCAATAGCTATTTTTATGGCCGTTTTCTCTGATTGGACTGTTGCTAGGATAAAAAACATCAAGAAAAGATCCAAAATGGCAGTCCTGTTTGATAAACTCTTTGGTGCACGATTCCTCTCTATAACGGATAAGAGGAAGCATTTGGTTGTGACTAAATGTCATAAAGGCAATGGCGATTATGATGTGTACAATACACCAGTACTGTTCCGAAGGTGGTCTGAGACAATCTCGGCTTACAACCTGTTATCTTGTTGTCTGAAAGAGTGTCCAACACGAATCGCCAAACCGCAGGGGCGCTTGAGCAGCTGTTTCCATGAAGTTGTAAGTTTTCCATGCTACATCATGGGAATGGTAATGTACTATCTAAGCTCCCTCAGTGAATCGATTTCTAGTTGCTTATGTTTGGGCAGCATCTTCGGTGGGGTTGCTCACGTTTCAGGAACCATCTTTGGTTTTATCTCTAAGAAATTGGGCATAGCAGACATACTCGATGAAACCAGATACGTGTCCAAGAATGCCTTCATCAAGGGTCTTTGGGAGTTTATATTCGAGGAGTTGAAAAACAAGGCGTCAGTTGCAGACGATGCTGAGACGGCCAGGAAAATATGTGAGGCACGAGGTGAATGGGTTCTCCAGGACAGCATGTGGGAGAAAGACTATTCCCATTTGATGCAATACGTCGAGGAAGTCGAGTACGACCGTAGCCTTCTTTTGTGGCATATTGCTACGGAGATATGCTACAATAATGACGAGAACCCCAGCACTCATGACCCACATGATAGGATATTCAGTAAGATCCTATCGGACTACATGTTATATCTCCTAGTTAAGCAACCCAAGATGATGTCGGCTGTTGCAGGCATTGGCCAGATTAGGTACCGAGATACCTGCGCCGAAGCCATGAAGTTCTTCGGTAGACGGGGAATCAATAAGAAGAAAAGAAAGGGAGAGGAGAAAAAGGACAAACTGAAGGACGCTTGCCTTAAGATCCTTGAGGTGGACACAAGCGTCAAACCGATGGACGTGAAGGGTGATCGGAGCAAATCCGTGTTGTTTGATGGATGCATCTTGGCCAAAGAGCTCAACAAACTAGGTGAATATAAGTGGAAAATCATGAGCAAGGTATGGGTGGAACTGTTGTCATATGCAGCCAGTCATTGTAGAGCCGAAACGCATGCCCAGCTACTTAGTAAAGGCGGCGAGCTGGTAACTTTTGTTTGGCTATTGATGGCTCACTTTGGCATTGGAGAGCAGTTCCAGATCAATGAAGGCCATGCCAGAGCAAAGCTCATTGTTGGTAAGTGAAGCACCAGCACATCGATTTTCCTAAGATAAGGATGAATCGTTCCTTGAGGAATGTTGTTTCTTGCGTAGGAACTTTTTGGACGATTGCAATGTTGTCAAATTTTGTACCTAAGTCTCATCACGCTTGATTTTACTACATATAAAACCCAGAGAGCTCTTTTGTTTCATTCCATTTCTTTTAGCCATCAGAAGCTTTTCTTCGGCAAAGGTTTTGGCCCGGAGCTCATCATTGCCACTCTCCCAGATGAGCAAGAGGCAGGACTGAAACAGGGGAAGGCTTTCCTTGTAGGGCTTGAGTTTGCTTTTGTCTATAATGCTAATCTGCAATAGTTTGCTTTTGTCTCCAAATGCTATTCTGCTAAACGAAAGATTGCTCGGGGGCCTAAGATAAGGTCATGTTTCTAATGAACTTCAACATGGCAATGGCCTATTAGCATGTTATATCCTAATTAGAGAAGTCTTGATTAAACGTATGCAACATTGGTGTGAAAGAACCTGCAAAACTTGTCAAAGCTGCAGATTTGGATGGATTAGTTCATGAACTGGACCTCACGCGTGGAATTTTTTTCTTACTGTTTTTTATGATAAAATATTGTCTACTTACTCTGTGCATATCAGATTAACGACACTCATACAAAAAAGAAGGTTCCTTCTTTCAGCGGGCTATATATGAGTTCTTAAACCATATGCTACTGAGCACAGATTCATAATTATAACATCCTGCGATCATAAGAGGAGCCTCTTCACATGTTGTTATCTCAGTTCCGTGCAATCGTTGCGTTGTTTCATATGAGCCTCCGTTCTTGCACAAACTTGCACAGTGGTTGGGCTGTTGTGACGGACTCACCCTTTTGGGGAATAGCTACGACGAACTTAGTGCCTAGGGACGTTGCCAAGGCTTATTGGCCAAGGCTTGTTGCCCATCTTGCACTTTCTTTTTTTGTTCTGAAAAGCAAGGATGTGGAAATGGTTTATTACGTGGACATCCTTGAATTGTGAAGTCTCTTTCAATTGACTTCCTCCTCGTTGAATTTGACAGAAGTGATCTCTATACCTTAACTTCAGCCCAAAGTATCCGTCCGTCGCAAAATTAGCAGGCATTGTTCTGCTGGACAGTTGTTTGTGCACATTTTACCCATCCTATTAGACTGACAGTATTAGTGTGAAACTTTATCAGGTGGACCGGGTTAACGAACCCGATATTCATTTGGATCGATGAGTTTGATAAGTTTACACGCTGGTTGTCCCAATTAACTTGGATGATTCAGTTCAATCTAAACATCATCATTATGAAGCTGCAAGCAAAAAGCTTCATACATGCTTGTCAAAAACCATTAAAAATTAATATTTGATTATTGCACAAGAACGGAACGAATTTTCTCTAGAAAGAAATCCCTCTAGCAATGTAATTCTCAGTATAGATTTCTCATCTCTTACTATGATTGTCTTTTGCTTTTGCTTTTTTATTTTATTTTGACCGACTGTGACTTTTTACTAACCCTCAAACAACGACTTTTCATTGAATCGAAGAATCTGTTGATGAGGCATCTGTAACGTTATATTGAATTGAAAAAGACCTGAACTCCATACTTGGGATAAGCGATGAGAAGTTGAGCCGGAGAGTGGACATATGCTGGGGAGAGAGTGAAGGCGTATCGCTGCAGAATCATCGACAGAACGATTTTAGCTTCGACCACGACAAAATTTGAGCCTACACAGCTCCTGGGTCCAAGGCCGAAAGGAAGGAATGTTGCGGGATTATTGCTCGTAGCTTTAGCAACTCCATCCAAGAATCTCTCTGGCTTGAAAAGATGCGCGTCGTCTCCCCAAATTTGAGGGTCGTGGTGAATCTTTAGAGTTGGAATATGCAATTTAATGCCTGCTGGAAGAATGAAGTTCCCAAGTTTTGCTTGCCTACTGACTTCTCTAGAGATAAAAGTTGCTGGAGGATATAACCTTAGGGATTCATTTATGATCATGCCGATCTGCACGCAAAAAGGTCAGGCATCACTCTGTAATTCAATTTTTTGCATTGATTTTTGTTCTACCCCTAGTATAAAACATGAAACAAAGAACAAGCATGGGATACAGACCGATGCAAGTCAACCATTATAGTCTTTAACCAGGAAAAAAAACTAATACTATTATGGTCATTCAATTTCATACCGTCTTTAGCTTTGTGATTCCATCAAGGTCAGGATCTTGATTTCCAAACACGTTGAAGGCCTCCTTTCTTGCTTCTTCTTGCCAATCTGTGTGAATTGATAGGAGGAGGACAGTCCATGCGAGAAATGACGTAGCTGTCTCGTGTCCTGCAATGTAAAACGTCTTGCACTCGGAAACAACATTGTCGATGGTTATCTTCTTCTTTTCATCAACTTCATGAGAAGCTCTCAAAAGCAAACCTAGAAAGTCATTCCCATAGCTCTCTAGCTCGCCGGAATTCACCTTCTCTTGCCTCTTTTTGATAATCTCTAGCACGGCTTCACGAAACCCTTTCTCTATTTTCTCTCCCTCGATTTCATACGCCGGTCTCCAAAGCTTCCTATCCACAAAAATGATCGATCAATCCATATATTACAAACACTAATCCAACGCATTATGATGCGGGGTAAGAATTAAATAAATTAATGAGCTCTGTTTTCGTGATCATACTCGTTTAATGTCCAGAACTAGGAAGTTTGAAATGCATACCGCGGTGCTTTGTCTATGTCAGATTTGGATCTATGCCACAGAAAGAGAGAGAGAACAAACATCGATTTACCTGAGTATTGGAAAACTAGAAGAAGCATTCACCATTACGAGGATCAACTTGTTCACATTCTCAAATATACTTTTGCCTTCAGTATAGCTGCTCCCAAATGCTGTTTTTGATATCACATCCGACGCGTACAATCTTAATTCTTTATAAACATCGATCTCTTTCCCTTCTCTGTCGCTCCATCTCTTGAGCATCGTATGAGCGGAATCTACCATTGCCGGAACCATACCCTACAAATCCATCCATGATAGACCTCTCTATAATTAGCATAACCCGATAAGTGGGCTAATAAAATTAATTTCTCTTATCCGATCTTGTTTTGACTCGTGAAAATGAAGGATCGTTCTTGCAATTTTTGATGCTGTTCTTCAAACCCGGATGTATTGTCAGTGGGAAAAATAAAGTATGGACTGAAGTGCCTCTGGATTCATATTTCATGTGTCCTCGTCACAGTGGCATAATTAATTCCGACGTACCTTCAAGTTTTCCCCATGGAAAGCGAAATTCGCCAGCTTACGATGCTTTGCCCATTTTTCACCTCGAAATGTTGCAAGCCCGTCGCCTATATACTTCTTGACCTGGTCTTGGACAAACTCTTTCGAATAAGTGTCATCGCTATTGTTGAGGACCTCTTTGATCATCTCCAGATCCGAGATGACTAGAAAAGCCTGAGCGCCGTACCACATCAAGAAATTCCTGCCTGTCACATTTTTTCAGAGATATTGAAGAAAGTAAGCACAGATCAAAACTTGCGCATTTTTCTCGGGTTATAAATAAGGATCGGGAACTGGAATAATCAACCAAATCAACGTGATAAACAACCTTAATAGAAATTTGACATTCGAAAAGCAAGTGAATGGCAAAGATGCATTTTCCAGATGATGTGTTTTGATCTGAACAGGATAAATCGAGTCAAGCAATTGAATATGTCTCAATCCAAGCTGAGTTGGACTACACAAGTAAACAAAGAAGCCAAAAGAAGAGGAAATAAAAAGCTGAAATTACCGTAAGTTTTGGTCCATTCGTACAAGTGAGGCTGGACATAAGGGAAAATATCATGAGAAAGATTCATGGGCCTTTTGGTGACTTCCTTCTTCATTCGAAGCATCTCTTTGGTGCTTCCGTGGAAGAATCCGTAAGGAGGACCTCTGATTCCTTGTGCAGCCATTTTTCCTTGGATTCGAAGCGGATTCCACCATAGTTTGTGCAGGATTTTGATAACAAGAGCTAAGAAAAGAAATAGAAACAAAGAGATATATAGCGATACAAGAACGTCGCTCATTTTATTATTTCAGAACAAGGAAAAGAAAGGAAGAGAATCTGGGTGTTTGAGAGCTGTGAATTCAACTTGCATTGGACTATTTCTAGATTTTTTTTGTTGCTTAATTGCCGGTGCTTAGTCATTATAAATAAGAGAAAGCATGCCCCAGGTGACAAAGTTGACCACCTTTAAATTTCCTAGGAGAAGTCTGAGCAAGCTTTAATAGTCATTAGGGCTGTACTTTAGACGAATATGTAAGTGCAAGTGGAGCGTATGAACGACATGAACACATGGAGGTTGTCATTTACAAAGTGCGTGCACTTGAGTTTCACGCGGACACGAGATTCAGGTGCACCTTCAGTAAATATTTGTAATATTTGGATTTTCTGATACCAGGTCAAAAAGGTAGTCGGACCCACCTTTTTAAAAAATATTAAAAAATAAAAAGAAAAAGTGAAAAGGTTGACTTGATCAACAATGGCGGGATGTTCCTTGCTCAAAAAAAAAAAAAACAATGGCGGGATGTTCGGCTCATTTAACCGAGAGCACGCACAGTAACTGGCAAAAGAAAGGAGTTCACGAGAAAGAAAAGAAAAAGAGAGAGGAAAAGAAATAAAAGGAAGAAAGGAGAGGGTACATGTCACATTTGACTTGTTGAGCCGGATTTACTACACGTAGCGACACTCTGTAAACACTCGTGCCCTCGGTTCGTCTAATCAGAGTACTATTTGGGATTAGGGCAGAAATTTAAGGCTTTGTGGATTTTGAGTTATGAGGTTCAATTAAGAAGTCGTTGAACTACAAATATATATAAAAATAATAATTTAGTATGTCATGAGGCCATTCTCGATTTCCCCAAAACAAAATTTTTGAAGCTGGTTGTGAGTGACGAGTAATGCGAGACCAATCGCTTTCAGGCCAAATTTCGACAGTTTTTGACTTAATTTTGAGGCAACCAAGTTATAGATCTTCTGTTGCTTCAAAACAATTTACTTTTGAGTATAAGCTCACTTGAAACAAAGTTCAATGGAGAGAATTATAATATGACCGATTTTTCGCTCAACTTTTGTGTTGCAGATAACTTTGAATGTTTGCTTCAATTGTGAGTTTTGTTAGCGCATAGTAGGGGTGTGCAACCGGACCGGGTTTACCGGTTCCCGATCCCGGCCCACCCGGAAAACAGGATCGGAACCGGTTCCCGTTAAAACCGGGCCGGAACCGGTTCCCAAAACGCAGACCTGTTTAAACCGGTCCGGGAACCGGTTCCGAGGGATTACCCACCCGGGAACCGGTTCGACAGACCAGCTTTGGGAACCGGTTGGAGAACCGGTTTTTATGCCTAAAGCGAAACCCTAATTTTATTTCTTTCTTTACTTGCGAGGCGCGAGCGCGGAGAATGAGACTTCCCGAGCTCCTCTCCCGGTTCCCCTCGCGCTCGCACCACCGCGCCAAGCTCCTCCTCCTCCCCCCCCGCCGCCCCCGCCGTCACCGTCACCGTCGTCGTCACCCCGACAACCTCCACCTGCTCGACCCCTTCCTCGCCTCCTCCTCCTCGCTCCGCCTCTCGTCTTGCCGCGCCACACCCGCCGCGGGTGCGCTGTCGCCAAAGTCCGCGCCCTCCGCGACCTCCACCTCCCGCTCCTCTCCCGGTGGTTCGAGTCCCACCTCTCCCCGCCCGCGCGCGGCCGTCTCCGACTTCTTCCTCGGGTGGACCCACCGCTTCGCCCGCGACCGCGGCGTCCCCGCGAGTCGTCTTCTCGCCGTCCGGCGCGTTCGGGCTCTCCATCGACTTAGCCCCCCGTGGCGGGACCTCCTCCCGGCCCGACGAGGAGTCGACGGTCTCACCGCGCGCCGTTTCCCGAGCTCCCCGCCGCCGATCTACCGCCCCCCCTTCGCGAAGCCGCCGCCGCCTCGCGCTCCGCCCGAGCCTCGTTGCCGACGTCGGTTAGTTCGCTCACCACCTCTGGGTGCCACCGCCGCTGTGACCAGACGCCAAAAGCCGCCGTTCCTATCGCGATTCCGTCCTCAGCCCGTCCCGACTAGGCCCGCCTGCTCTCCAGGTCCCACTTTGTCTTCACCAGCCCTAAGCCCAGAGAGAAGGTACTATAGCTTGATTTGAGCGTTGTTGACATGTGTGAGATGATGTGGAAATTGATGGTTATAATGCTTTTCGCATGTTCAGAAGTGCGAATTACTGTGAAGAAAGCTTGCATTTTGCTCATGATTTATTATGTTGATGTTAGAATTTTGATTAAAGTTTGCTGCTCAATTGGGGTGGCTGTGTGAAGAGGCTGATCTTTTTTGTGATTGCATGCTAGGAGATGAAAAAGAAGCAATTGGGTGAAGAATTGAGGGTGAAATCAGTAGTTACAATTAAACTTTAATGTCTCTATATAGTGTCTCCTGGCATATTAATTGTGAACTTGATTAGATTCTATTTAATGATATCTATGATTGCTGAAGCCGATAAGACCAGATATGGGAGAATCTGTGAAGAACTTTAGCATTTTTTAATCAACTTATGATCTTATTATGAACTGTCAAACCCACGTGAAAGTTCTATGTTGAATTTAGAGCAGCAACAAGGAAGCAAAGGGAATTATAGAGATTTGATTTACTATGAAAACTAATATGTTATTTTTTTCAGTTTTCAGTCAATGGATCAAGACAAAGACATATCAATGGAAGTAGAGGGACATGAAATGAGTCCACTCATGGAATTGCCATTCCATGGAGCTGATGAAGTGGAATCTGCAACCATGGGCGCGACAAATAAGATGAGGGTACCTAACTCTCATACTGCTTCGGGTAAAAAGCGAGCTAATCAATCAGATTGTTGGGATCATTTTTCGAGAATTATAGATGAGAAAACACAGAAAACAGTTAAGGCGGGATGGAATATGTGTATAATGTTGATCATGGAACCTCTACTATGTGGAAGCACTTGAGAAAGTGCAAAAAGTATCCCCGCACAGATAAAAAGCAAATGTTGTTTGCATCACGTGACAAAAGTGTAGTTGGCGAGATTGGGGAAAATACTACTAGTGATAGTGTCTTAACGACATGGAAGTTTGATCAAGAACGTTGTAGGCATATGCTTGCTCGAATGATTATTATTGATGAGCAGCCATTTTCCATGGTTGAGCGTGTTGGTTTTCGGGATTTTGTTACTGAATTGCAACCTCTTTTCCATCATCTTTCACGATTTACAATGGCAAGAGATTGTATGAAGTTATATCTGAGTGAAAGGACTTGTTTGAAAGCTTACTTTGGTAAGCTTAAATCTAGGATTGCACTCACAACGGATATGTGGAGTTCCATTCAAAACTTGAACTATTTGTGTCTTACTGCACATTATATTGATGAAAATTGGCAGTTGCAAAAAAGAATAATCAATTTTGTGATGATGCATAGTCACAAGGGTAAGGAGATTGGTAAAATGGTGGGGAAATGCATTTATGATTGGGGAATAGAAAGGAAGGTGTCCACAATAACAGTGGATAATGCAAGTTCAAATGATGTGGCCGTTAGTTATTTGAAAGAAAAATTTTCAGAAGAAGGATTTTTGATTTTGAATGGTGATGCTTTACATATGAGATGCACTGCTCATATACTTAACTTGATAGTGAGAGACGGATTGAATGAGGTGCGTGATTCTATTGCACGCATTCGAAACATGGTTAGGTATGTGAGGAGTTCTCCGGCTAGAGCTAAGACATTCAAAGGTTGCATTGAGAGTGAGAGGATTGCATATAATGGTTCGGTTTGTCTTGATGTTGTCACTAGATGGAACTCTACTTACATGATGTTAGACACCGCCATAAAGTTCAAGAAAGCTTTTAAAAGAATGGAAGAATAAGATATATATTTCTTAAGGGAAATTGACAATGATCCTCCTGAAAATGAAGATTGGGAAAATGCTATCATTCTTTCTAAATTTCTGAGACGGTTTTATGATGCAACCAAGAGGATGTCGGGTAGTTCATATGTTACTTCAAATCATTATTTTGAGGAGATAGCTAAGTTGTACAAGTATTTGAATAATGCGGCGAATTCTTTAGACCCAAAGCTTCAAGCTATGGGTTTAAAAATGAAAGAGAAGTTTGACAAGTATTATGAGAGTTTGGATAAAGTTAATATGATGGCATTGATTGCAGTTGCATTGGATCCCACAAAGAAATTGAACTATGTAAAGTTCTGTTTTGAACAAATCTATGATGATGAAGCAAAAATTGATGAGATGCATGATAAGGTGAAGGTCGCCTTGGAGAATTTGTATAAATCTTATGAGCGATCTTTTGTTGGCTCCTCTAGTAAAGGAAAATTTGGTGATTCAAGTGTGAGTAACAGTAGTAGTGCTTCTAATGTTGATATTGATGACAATGATTGTGAATTCGATGCTTGGCACAAAAGCTTTCTCCATGCGAAGAAAAAGTGTTGGATGAAAACAAATCTGAGCTTGATCGGTATCTTGAAGCTGAAAGTGAAGATATCCTTAATATTGATCTTTTGATGTGGTGGAAGACTCTTTGGGTCAAAGTATGAAATCGTATCTTTGATGGCTCGAGATGTTTTGTCTATTCCCGTGACTACCGTTGCTTCAGAGTCGGCTTTTAGTACATCGGGACGTGTACTTGATGGCTTTCGAAGTTCTTTGACTCCTAGAGTGGTGGAAGGTTTAATTTGTACTCAAGATTGGTTGAGAGCTGTTCGCGTGCCAATTAATGTTGAAGAGTGCATCGAGAATGCGGAACAATTTGAGGCGGGTAAGTTATATATATTTCTTTGTATCTTGTAATTCATTTGCAAAACTTTCTATTAAGTGCATGCCTTATTTAATCTCTCTTTTTGTCTTTTTTCTTTTTTATTGATTTGGATTGTCTTACCAAGGACATTATCATTGGAAAATAAACTTCATTTTGTCGAAACTCCAATTTTGTGGTAAGTAAATAGACTTTATTAAATCCTAGAGTATGGATTCTTGTTGATTTTTCTTTATATATGAATTTTAGGTTTTTGTCGAGATTTTATACCACGTGGAACGCAAGGCCGAAGAAGGAGAAGAAGATCGAGCACATGAAGGACAAGGTTGATATGTGATCAGCCAAAAATTGTATTACAACTAGTTAATTGGTTAAATTGCTAGCTTGTATAAACTTGATGTATCTTGTGGGATATGGGGATGCGAGATGGTCGAATTATATACTTGGTTGTTTTCTTCAAGTGGAGTCCAAATTTTATACATGTTCCCAATGAGTTTGGTCGAAGGATGTGCTTGGTCCGGCCTTTTTGTTTTAGCAGATAACTCATCTAGACTTGCTTTTCTAAGGTTAATTTTTATGCAAAACAGGTTCCAATATAAACAGGGTCAACCCTGTTCCTGGATCGGAAAAACAGGGTGGGCCGGGAACAGAGTCCAATGAAAACAGGGTAGGGAATAGGGTCCAGAAAAGGAGAACCGGTTATAACAGGGTAGGGAACAGGGTCCAGGTCTAGACCCTACCCACCCTGGACCCGCTCACCCCTAGCGCATAGGAGTTATTTTGCTAGCCTTTTAACTTCGTATAGCCTCTCATAATTGATATAACCTTTTACCCAATTTTTCACGTTCTTTCTCACTCATTTGATAGGATCACAAGATCGATAGTTTGCATAATATTTGTTGTTTGGTTTTGGGCATTTCCAAGTAAGTGGTACTAGTATCTTCTTTGGTCTTGTAAAACCCATGTATTAAGGTAATTATAACTCAATACATACATACATACATACATACATACATACATACATACATACATACATACATATTATATATATGGAAGTAAGAACACATTTGCTACATAAAGTTAGATAGAGTATTTACTACTTTTAGGTTATTATGGAATGGTTCGATAAACCTATCCTGAAGGGTTATGAGTACTACTTTGTGCATTTGATTTATGAAATAAAAACTCTCAAAAGATTATATGTATTGGATTGTGAAACAAATTGTGATATGAATTGATAAAGGATTAAGTGTTACATGATAAGGTACATTCGTGAGAGATATTTCTGGGGCCTTGTAGTTAAGGGCCAAGTGCTACATGGTGACTCAATTTACATGGGAGTCACTAGGGTCTTACACTATTGATATGCATAGGAAAGAGCTAAGTACTACATAATAACGTAAATTTCATAAAATCCACCTCTAGGACCATATACTATTGATATATGTTGATCAAGGACTAAGTGTTATATAATAACAAAAATTCGTGGGAGTCGCCTCTAAAGCCTTGAATAGATATAGAGTATGGAATGAACCATTAACATAAAATTTGACAAAGCTCGATTATTGAACTAAATCAATATTACTTGTTTTGATATTATGGATGAATGAGAAATTCTGCTATAGATATAGCTAGGTTGAAGTAATTTATAACTCATTTTATTCTTGTAAGTTTGTTATACTTTGGATTGGTATAAATGAGTTATGTCCTTGAGTTTTAAATATTTATGAGGCTTGATGTGCTTAGGAGGAATGTCCTGTTTACTGGGCTATGGTTACTTATTCTATTCGTCTGTTGTATTTTTTAGGTCCCTCAACTTGTGGCAAGTAGGGCGAGAGCATTACCAATGGGGAATTTTTGGTAGTCATATTTTGGGGTACGAGCTTGGCTAGTTGTATGTATTTTTGTTAGTTTGTTAGGTTGGCCAAGTTCTAAGTTGTTGACCATTTTGCGGTTATTGAAATATATATCTTAATAACATTTTGTTTGTTTCTCTTTGAGGTTGCATCTTTCGAATCGAAAGACGGCTATGTCATCCCCATTTTTGTTGTTTTTGAGGTGTGACAATATTATTAAAGAACTTACTTATTACGGACACAATGAAGGCCAAATAAGTAAAATCACTTGTAGTTATCCATGCTAGGAAACATTCTTAGATAGTCGATAGGCATACACGATAGACCATGCCATTTTTTATGAGAAAATTATCAAAAAAGTCTTAAACCTATTGCAATTGTGCAAATTCAATCCTAAATCTTTTACTTTTGTTCTAGTTCAATCCATCCGGCCAAAATTGGGCTGGCTAGTGCTTTGACGTGGTAGCCGGCTGGCACCGGCGAACTTTTTTTAATAATATTTTATTTTTTCCTTTTTCCTCTATTTTTTTTTTTCCCTCCTCTTCCTCCCTCCTCCCTCCTCCTTCCTTTGGCTTCGCAACCGGCCATCTGGCTGTCGTCGGACTGAGGCCATTTGGCGGGGCAAGCCCCCGCCGAATCTGGCAAGGGCTCGCCTCACCTGGCGACCGTGAGGCGAGCTTACACCCATTAACGGCGGGGTGAGGCGAGCCCTCGCCAGACGTGACAGCAAGCCCCCGAGCCCCCCTCGGCGGATCCGGCAAGGGCTTGCCTTGCCCCACCACCACGAGGTGAGCTCGCGCCTAGTGACGGTGGGGTGAGCCCCCCGCGGATCGCCTCGCTAGATCCGGTGAGGGGGGCTTGCCGAAACCCTACCGGATCTGGCGAGGGCTCGCCTTGCGGTTGGGCTCGCCCCGCTGGATGGCCTCAGTCCAGCGACCGGCTAGCCTGGCCGGTCGCCGGAGCCAAAGGAAGGAGGAGGGAGGAGGGACGAAGAGGGAGGAGGAAAAAAAAAAAAAGGAAAAAGGAAAAAATTAATAAAGAAATTAAAAAATAAAATATTATTAAAAAAGCTTGCCGGCACCCGGTTAGGTCGCCACGTTAGCGTCGCCGGCCAATTTTGACCTGGATGGGCTGAACTAGAACAAAAGCAAAAGGTTTAGGACTAAATTGGCAAAAAAAAAAAAAAAAGTTTATAACTAAATTTGCACAATTGCAATATGTTTAGGATTTTTTTGGTAATTTTCCCCATTTTTGATTGGTGAGTTACACATTTGAATAAGACTCAATTATAATTTTGAACATATATAAGAAACTAATAAAAAGAGAGATGTCCCGAATAGCGTAAGCGAAAGGGGGCTCCAGTGGTTCCTCGGTATAAAAAAAAATAAAAAAATAAAAAAATAAAAAGAGAGTGCCAAAAGTAACATCTCCCGCACACTGGCACGACGGGCCACACCACCATAGCCACCATCGCATTCGTGCCATCACTAGCGAACGTTCCTGTCATGTCCACCGGCACCTGCACCGTGAGTCCCGCCCATCCACCGCTTGGAAAAGCCATGCCAAGTCGCCCAACGGCAGTGGGGGCATTGTGGCTAGTCCTATGGTCGCGCCATGGCAGAGCCGACTTGGATAGGCCAGCAGTGGCCCGACGAGGTGGGCTGGGTTGGGTGGTGGGCAGTTGATGTCAGAGAGGAATGAAATAATTAGACGAAAAGGAGGAAAATATTAGGGTTTTTCCTGCTTTATTTTGATTAAATGGGTGAAAGACACTTGCTTGTAAAATATGGCCCAAAAAAACCACCAAGTAGGTGTTAAGAGAAGGAAAGTTTTTTCCATCTTGGATTGGATGAAAACATAGTCATCTAAACGGGAGAAATGCTATGTATACCAAGATAGATTTGCAATATTTATATATTAAATGATGTGACAGACTATTATTAGCTGTTGAATACAATTCACTTATTTAATTGATCACTTGCAATCTGCCACGTCATTTGATATAAGAACTTTATACTAGTTTAGTGTAGTTAAAATTGTTCAAAGTGAGAATTACTTATATGTACTTAGGAATAAATGAATTGTTTGAATGTCTTTTCTCTTACATGTAAAATGGACAGCAAGATGGCCAAAGTTGATTGCATTCATACCATAGAATTACATGCCTACTGTGAGATGTTTAGCTTCAATCATAGTTATTCAACATCACTCGAGATACTAAGGTTGGAGGTCGCGACTCTGTCACCATAGCCATACAAACATGTCAATTGTCAATAGTCCGTAAAATTTGTTTACATGAGGTACCGTTGTTCAAGAGCACAAGTTGGCCAGAGATACCGTCACATCTTAAATTACCAGCAAATATATTGATTTACCATTTTTATTTGTCTTGCTTACTAAATTTTTGAATTTACCTACACTCTTCAGAAATTATCAACCTCAATAAGAGTGATTGCCAACTCTTTTCAATTAAGCTGCCAACTCTAACTTGACTTCATTATCAATATTTGCGTTTCTAATTACCAACTTCTCTTCATTTTAATTTCAAAAAGCCTTTTTTATCCCTAACCAATTTTTATTAATCTTTCTTACCAACGCCCTAAAGTTGCCAACAATTATATAAAAATTACAAACATTTTTTTTTTTAATAATGTACCAACATTTTTTCTATCAAGTAATCCAATATAAAAGTTTATAAATTCAAAAAAAAAAAAAAAACATTGGTAATGAGAGTTGATGTTGGTAAATTTAAGGCATAGGAAAGTTGTTAATGAAAAGAAAAATGAACTCGGTGAATAACTCAAATAAGAGTTGACACTCCAAAATTAGTCGGCAACTTAGGCTCTATTGGTTTCACTAAAAATGAATTATTTGAAAAATATTTTCCTTAAATGATTGTTTGTATCGCTTATAAAAATGATTGAGCGAAGACATTTTTATGATTTACTTAGAATAAATCGTTTTCAATAATGAAAATATTTTTCATTAATTAATTATTCTAAGCAATACAAATGATTTCTGTGAAATGAACAAAGCCTTGATCAAGAAAAGTTGTTAAATTATAGTAATTAAAGTAGGTAAGTTCTAAAAAGAGTAGATAAATCTAAATTGCTAAAAGATGAAAATGAAGGTTCGCACACGATTAGAAAAGTTAATGTTTCAAAAAAAAAAAACTTAAGTAAGTAGCTCATAGGAGATTTGGTAACCCAAGATGATAATTTTTGGACCAAAAGGTGTCGAGGACTGCTAACTTAGATTGTTGTATTTCAAAAGAGTTTGGAAACATGAGGGTTTACTAGTCAAGGCAAACGACGTTGGTAATTCTTTACAAAAAAATTGTTAAATTAAAAAAAAAAAAAAATAGACATTGGGAAAAACTCCTTGTTGGCCAAAAAAATCCCAGAGAGCTCTTTTGTTCTTTCCATTTACTCAGTTTTTGGCCTTGAGCTCCCAGTTGCCAGTCTCCCAAAAAAGCAAAAGGCGGTAAGACTGAAATAGGGGAAGGGTTTCCCTCTGGCTTAGAGTTTGCTTTTCTCACCAAACGCCAGTCTCCCAAATTATAGATTGCTCGTGGGCCTAAATTAGGTCATTTTCTGATGATGTTTAACATGGTAATGGACTATTAGCGTGTAAAATCTGCAATTAAGGAAGTCTGATTAAAAGAATGACATATTGGTATGCAAAGACCTGCAGAACTTGTCGAAGTTGCAGATTGGGATGGATGAGTTCTTGAATGGGTATTACACAACTTGTATGGAATTTCTTTTTTTACTACAATTACAAGAAAATGTCTTCTTCTTACCCTTCGCATATCATTAAATTAGTGACGCTCATGTGAAG
Source organism: Eucalyptus virginea (assembly GCA_014182375.1). Classification (NCBI taxonomy): domain Eukaryota; kingdom Viridiplantae; phylum Streptophyta; class Magnoliopsida; order Myrtales; family Myrtaceae; genus Eucalyptus; species Eucalyptus virginea. Next base: position 11,721,086 of record CM024517.1, on the reverse strand, counting down.
AAACAAATTTATGCTTTGAAGGCTTCATATGAGTTCTTAAACAGTTTGCTACTGAGGGCACATGAAGTCTGAAAACAGCAGATGGTCCCAGTTCTGATTAAGTCTGAAAACAGCAGAAGGATACACGTATGCATCCTCTTTTTTGGACCACTTACACAAATACATCTTCACAGTTCTCACTATGCTGCATTGAGGATAACCTGAACTCCATATTGAGGGCGAGAATTGTGAAGTTCGACAGGGGAGTGGACATAAGCAGGGGAGAGAGTGAAACTGTAGCGCTGCAAAATCATAGCGAGGACAATTTTTGCTTCAACTGTCGCGAAATTCAGGCCAACGCAATTTCTGGGTCCAAGGCCGAAGGGAAGGAACATCGCAGGATTATTGTTTGTAGCCTTAGCAACTCCTTCTGAGAATCTCTCTGGCTTGAAGAGATGTAAATCATCTCCCCAAATTCGAGGGTCGTGGTGAATCTTTAGGATTGGTATGTGTACCATTATACCTGCTGGAAGAATGAGATCGCCAAGTTTTGCTTGCCTAGTTACTTTTCTAGGGACACCAACTCCTGGAGGATATAAGCGGAGAGATTCGTTTATGATCATGCCCATCTGCACCCACACAAGTGCCAGAGTCATTCATGAGGAGAAGAATAATTGAAAATGCTTCAAAAAAACAAGAAGATAAAGAAGCTTGTGCTGTTCATTGCCGTAGAACAATTTGGACACATACGCGGAAGTAGTCTCATTACAAGCATTACCAGACAGCTTTCGGAAATAGATATTTTTAGCTCCGTTTCAATGGAAGTTCTTTTACAATCACCTTCTCTTACCTTCTTGAGCTTCGTAATTCCATTGAAATCAGGATCTTGATCTCCAAGTACATTGAGGACTTCCTTTCTTGCTTCTTGTTGCCAATCAGTGTGAACTGCGAGGAGGAAGACTGTCCATGCAAGTAAGGAGCTTAAGGTTTCATATCCAGCAGAATAGAACGTCTTGCACTCAGCAATTACATTATCGAATGTGATTTTCTTGTTCTCATCCACATCGTGCATAGCCTTTAACAGTAACCCTAGGAAATCATTCCCATAGCTCTCCATCTCTCCGGAATTTATCTTCCGTTGTCTTCTTTTTATAATCTTTAACACTGCTTCTCGTAACCCTTTCTCAAGTTTCTCTGCCTCAATCTCATAAGTCGGTTTCCAGAGCTTGCTGTAACAACAAGAAGCCGCATAAGCAACTATTACAAAACCCGAGTATTTTATTCATCTGCAAAACAAACAATGATATACAAGAATTCCAGGCGGTGTTTCATCCTATCTGTTGTAAAAGTCCGAAAAACAAAAAAGCCGATCCACATAGAAATAATGACTTCGTTTCATAGTGTCATGAAAAATAAATGATCAAAGAATTAAATAGATAGAATAATTAAATTGAACCCCAAATTTACGTGGTTTTATAAATGTAACTTCTGTCCATAAAGAGAGTTGCAAAGATTTGTAGTTTAGATCAAGCGAAACAATAAATGTTACAACTATACTTAAGTTACTCAAAAAACTATCAGTGTTTCTCAGCTCTTCTCATGTAGTGTTTAGTCCCACAATTCTTTACAAAATAATTTTTCAATCTCGTAAAGGAATTACACAAAATCTTGTGTAAACATATTCATACTAGGAAAAGATTTAACTAGGAAACCAACTCTAACTAGAAAACTAATTCAAATTAGGAAAGTTTCATATTCATGCTAAAACTCGAGACATATTTTCGACACATAGGATGAAAATCATTGGAAGTCCTGTCTGATTGTTTCTACTAGCTTCCATGTTGTAAAAATTAGTTACCTGATTCCCGGTAATCTTATTTGTGAAGAAGCTTTTGCCATCGTCAATCCCAACTTGACCCCGTTCTCAAAAACAGTTTTGCCTTCAACTTGGCTGCTCCCAAATGCAGTTTTCGATATTGCATCCGATGTGCAAAGTTTAAATTCTTCATAAACATTGATCTCCAGGCATTCTCGATCACTCCATCTTTGGATCATCATATGAGCACAGTCCACCATCGCCGGAACCATACTCTGTGAATCAAATCGAAAGCACTCTCATGTCCATTACCACCCACAAAAATTATTACCCAGTATATAATGGAACCTGAAACCACATATGTTCCCACCAATTTGGTTCTTAGGTTCAAGGTAAACCTGGAACCATGCTCACCCCTATTTCTAATTCCTACTATGTTAGTTTTGGAAGCAAGGTTCTCATGGCTAGCATACAAAACATGTTTCAAATGTACCTTCAGACTTTCCCCGTGAAAAGCGAAATTCGCCAGCTTTCGGTGCTTTGCCCATTGTTCGCCTTCAGACGTCACCAGTCCCTCACCTACAATCTTCTTCACTTGATCTTGGAGGAAAATTTTCGAAAACGTGTGGTCGTTATCATTGAGTACCTTTTTAACCATGTCCAGATCCGAGATAACTAGAAAAGCTTGAGGGCCATGCCACACCAAGAAATTCTTGCCTGCGACATTTTCGAAATTTTGTAAGTAACCAAGAGTAAAGAGTCAAAAAAAAAAAAAAAAATTGCCTGTTCTCAATAAGAAATACAAATCAAAATCCCCCTAATCCAAAAGACAAATTAACTTAGTATACATTGATATCACGGCACATCTCAGAAAATGGCTGGTGGGAAAGTACTTCACAGACAATATGTCGCGATCTTAAACGCCAACAAATGGAGTCAACTTCAGGACTATAAATTACCATAAGTTTGAGTCCACTTGTGGAAGTGGGGCTGGACATAAGGGAAAATATCATGAGAAAGGCTCATGGGTCTGCTTGTGGCTTCCCTCTTCATTTGAAGCATCTCTTTGGTGCTTCCATAGAAGAACCGGTAAGCTGGACCTTTGATACCTTGAGAAGCCATTTTTCTTTGTATTTGAATTGGTCTCCACCAGAATTTGTGCAGCATTTTGACAATAAGAGCTAAGAAAAGAGACAGAGCCAGAGAGCAGAATGAGAAGAGCGCACCATTTCTTAGGAAACCCATGCTTCTTTCCAAATTTGCAATCTGGAAAAGAAAGGGAGTCAAGAGCTGTGAATCTGTGATTCAGAGCTGGGAAGTCGACTACCAGAAGGGGTGGTTCCAATTATCGAGTTAATATAGACTTGTCAGAAAAATATTAAGTGCATTTAATACTCCACACATGGCAAATGCACCCGATATTTTCTCTTATTTTAGCTGCTAGGCTTAATCGCACACCGGCGACTTCTGTTAAATGCTTATAATTTTATAACAAATTTTTCATGGACTAAAATCATAACATGCGAAGCATTTTAGAAGTTCAATATTAAATAAAAATAAAATCTAAAATCCCAAAATGGTGTCTTTGCATCTCTCGTATGTCATTCCTGAAGTTTTCCTTCTAGACAAAACTTTGGAAAGACTCCAGGGGATAACTTGGACTCGGGCAGAACATGTACATTCTGAAGATTATTAATACCAGAGTTCCTTCTAAAATGTAAACACCGGACTTATTGCTGCACATATGCCCAACCATTATATATATATGTGTGTGCGCGCGCGCGCGCGCTAGTATCTAATTAAGTTTTGTTTTTTGCTTCTTTGAAATAATTTCATTATGTGGACGATGACCCCAACATTTAGATAGAAGCACCAAAGCTAGAATCTTATAGAGAAAATAAAGCATGAGATTTGTTAAATTATGTCTCGAGTTTGAGCGTTTGCAAAACGCGATTCGCTTGGATAAAATTTTTATTATTTGATCGTGATGATATTTTTCTAATGAAAATAATATTCAAGATTATGCATAAGAAAAGAAATTCGAAATTCCTTTTGGGTCTTGGATGTTTTCAATTAACAGAAGGAAGTTCGTGGGACTTCATGAAGGTTGACAAAAGAGGAAATAAAATATATATAATAAAAAAAGGAGCAAATGTTTCTTCTTTATCTGCATGAGCCAAATAGGAATTTTGAAGAAAGGATCCCACATGGGGCCTAGAGTCAAAGTTTTGACTCTAGGCACATAATATAAAAAGGCTAGGGTTTCTTTTATGTGAAGGAGTGAGCTGATCCCACATGGGGCCTAGAGTCAAAGTTTTGAGTCTAGGCACATAATATAAAGGTTAGGGTTTCTTTTATGTGAAGGAGTGAGCTGCACGTTGAAGCTGCAAGATTCCAGAAGCCACACAAGAAAGATGTCTAGCCACGCGAAGCCTTGATTAGGAATGCAAAGCCGTATGTACGCGGACCAAAAGACAAACGTTGGACTTCTTGATTTTGGTGTACGTAGAGCGTTTGTTTGAGCTTGAACAAGCGGTAATATATTGAGAAGATCGTGGCACATTTTAATTTGTAGTCGGCAGAATCTATAAGTATACCTTTAGCGAAGTACTTTAAACTTTCAGATAAATTATTACCACAGACTGAGGAAGAGGATGAGCATATGTCCCGTGTTCCTTATTCTAGTGCCATGGGTAGTATTATGTATGCTATGGTGTGCACTAGGCCTAATATTTCACAAGCTGTGAGCATGGTTAGTTGCTATATGAAGTGTCATGGTAAAGCTCATTAGAAAGCTGTAAAGTGGATTCTCAGATATTTGAAAGGGACAACATACGTGAGTATAGTGTATCGAGGGACGGTAATGGCAGTGAGACCACTGGTTTTGTGGATTTGGATCACGCTGGTGACTTGGATGATAGCAGATCTTTAGCAAGGTACGTGTTTACGCTAGCAGGTGGTGCAATTAGTTGGAAAGCATCCTTACAGAATTACATTGCCTGGTCTTCGACTGAGACAGAGTACATGGCACTAACCTTTGTAGCGAAGGAGGTGATATGGTTACAAAGTTTGCTCTCGGACTTTGGGTTAGAATAGAAAAGTGTGGATATACACTGTGATAATCAAGGTGCGATATATTTGGCATATAATCCAGTTTATCATGAGTGAACGAAGCATATCAATATCAGGTGCCACTTCATCTGAGATGTCTTAGCTAAGGGTAATGTTATTATCAAAAAGATTGTTACCATGTGGAGCCTTATATATTTTTTTGAGTATAGTGTGTGGGGTGGCGTTTGGACCAACTTTCATGCACCATGAGCCATCCACCTCCTGAGCGACCTTAAAAGTGCACTGCCCTCACTTCGGCCACGTATGTTAGAAAAACATTAATTGAAACGGCGCCACCCAAACAAAAAAAGCGATTCTGATATATGTACCTAGAAATGTACATATATTAGAGTGAAAATTTTACATGTTGTATCTCACATTCTCGCTTGTATTTTATAAGTTAAAGTCGTAATTATATTAAAGCAAGTGCTCTTAGTACTTTGTATCAGATTGATGCTTGTAGGTGTTATTTGATCAAGTTGTCATTATTTCATACCAAATTAAATCAGCATCAAGCAGTGTTAGTAGCATCTAAGGGACCTTTTTCATGATCCTAAGTTTTCAATTCGGGATTTAGAAATATTTGGTTTTTCTTTTTATGGTTTTGTCATGTACATAACTACCGTAGTTTCCCACAATTGTATTTATTTTAAATTTTAGCTTTCCCACAACTGTATTTATTTTAAGTTTGAGTTGAGATTAAACAAAAGAAAACGGCAGTTAGTTACGATGTTAAATATTAAATAGATAGCACATGCTAGCCAACTGGAATATGGAGATCTTATCTTTTTATAATATGTGCAATTACTTCGTGCTTTGACCAAGATAAGAATAAGTTAGTCGCGGGCAAATTACAGTTAGCTACAATATTAAATATGGAATAAATAGCACATGCTAGCTTCTTAGTAGACTCTTGAAGATACCATATGACACACTGATTTTTAGCAGCATTAAGAGATCTAAATGTGAGTACATTGATGCAGAATCTCGCAGGGTTGCTTTAAAAGTTTTGAAACTAACCGCAATATGTTTAGAGAACAATCTTAGCAAAAAACCAAAATGTTTTAACCATATGCAGAGAGATGAAAAATTATTTAAAGATGTCAAACCGGTTCGGAAAAGACACTTCGAATTGTTGTTGGATGAGAGATAGGAAAAATAACTAAAAAATTTCTAAATCTATTACACTAATGTCAACTCAGTCCTAAAACTTTTAAATTTGTCAATTCGATTCCAAACCTTTTGACAATTTGTCAATATAGGCATTCTAGTCAACTTTGACTGAAAAATGCTGATGCAGTGGTCTAGTCAGCACCGGTTGTCCTTTGTGGCATACTGTTGACATGGACAATCTTTTAAAATTTTTATAATGTTTTTTCTTCTTTTTTTCATTTTTTTTTTCTTTCCTTTTGCTAATGGCCGGTCCTCGGGAAGGGCAACCCTTGCCTAGCCCTCTCCAATTGCCACCGATGGCCAATCATCGCTTGAAATTGGCCACTGACAAAGGAAAGAAAAAAAAAAAAAAAAAAAAAAAAAAAGGAAAAAGGGAAAAAATCAGAAAAAAAAAATTAAAGATTTGTTCATGTTAGCATTGGCACATCATATAGAATGGCTAGCACTGATTAGATTACCACATCGGCATTTTTTTATCAAAACTGATTGGAAAATTATATTAGCAAATTGTCAAAAGGTTTAATATTGAATATGCATAATTTAAAGGTTTAGGATTGAATTAACGCAAGTGCATAGGTTTATGACTATTTTGGTCATTTTCCCATGAGTGATATAAATTTAGTCTTGAAATGTAATGTATATATGATATCAAGTAACGTTATCTTGACAAAAAAATTTGCAAGTTGTTTCATTTTATTATACTCTAGTATATACTAATACAATACATCTTAGCAAAAAATATTGATACTTTGGCCACGCCACACTTAACCATGTTTTGGATTATGTATGAGGAAGTTTTCATCTAGCTGAGTTCATATGTTCTGAATTACATGTCGATATAAGATGAAAAACCCAAAGGAATGAATCTCGTGACTATTGCAGTTTCCAAGCAGCCTTTATGGTTCGGTTTGCAAGCAAGCCTTGATGTGAAGATAGGCATTATGGGCATTATGGTGTAGCAACACAATGTCGATGGCATCTCCATGGTTCGGTATGGAGAAAGAGAATAAGGATGAAAATTTACATTGGAGATTCAAGTTGAAACAAGTTAATGCAAAATAATATGTGAACTAAGATGGAGTAGGCCTAACGTTGAATGCACACGTGAAGGGAATAGTTAATATATCATATTTAGCCTATGACTTAATAGTTTAAGCTTTTGAGTAAAAATGGATCTAACTTGATATGTTAACAAACTTAGACTTAAGCTCTTTGTTGGTAATCTCTTCAAGTGAAGGTATCAGATTTCTACTACACCTTCTGCCAACTAGTAAAAAAGATGACTGTTGATAATAAGAAAGATAATATTGAGCTACTTTGCCTTGTTCTTAATTTTTTTTAATAGGTCAAAGATTGCCTTTTTGTTTTTTGGTTATTTACGCCTTATTTGGATTTTGGGACAAATTTGGAATCCTACTTTCCCAAGTTGTGTACATCTCTATTCCTTTTGGATAATTGCAAGATAAGCCCCAAAACTTGCTATTGTTATTGTTTGCACCAAAAATTGGTCAGGTTGTCAATATAAATAAGCACGTGACCATAGCTTGAAGTCGGTCGGGTTGTTGAATGCATAAAGAGTATCAAGATCAAGTTGCAATTCCAAAGACGCAAGACAATAAAGTGTTGGAGGTTGTGAAACAATTAGAATGTGATATTAAAGGAGCAATTGTTTGAATACAAAATCATGGCACTGTGAGATCATGAGTACAAAACTTTCGGAGATAAGGGAACATGGCTACAACCGTAGCAAAACTGCTTGGAGATAGTTATTGTACATCCATTATAAATATAATTGTGCATCTACTACAATCCCCCAGCTTGTCACGCAGGCGAACAAATTTATCTTAAGTTATCTTTACTTTCATACATTTTTCTTTCAATTTCCAAACTCCCATTATCAATTAAATTCCATTGTGTATCTTTATCTTGGGTGTTGCATCGTCAGTTAAATTTCGGCATCACATCTTTATGTTATCAAGCTTCATCGTCAATTGTATTCGGACATAGTTTGTTTACGTTTGGTTCTATCGAAGTAGCTGTATTTTCCAAGTTTTATTGTTGATTAAATTCCAAGAAGGTTTGTGTTTGTATAGTGTCGTTTGAAGTGAAGTTGTCATTGTTTCTTGTCTACCTATGATATTTCTTGTTTGGAGTCATCGTAGGAACTTGTCTCCTTTCATAAAAATCGAAGAACAACTTTTGATAAAAGATACTTCGTCACAGGATCAATTCCAACTAAACATCATTTTGGCACTCCTTATGGGAACTATGTGGCGAATTTGAGGAAGTAAACTGGTTAGAACAAGGAATCAACTGGATCTTAACAATGCCGGCGGCAACAACCAATCATTACAACCTGGTGATGTTAGGATAGGATGCTTTGACTCATCAAAATCTCAATCAATGAGGGAACAAGACCAAGGTGGAGACACTAACATCTCAGGACAACTCATTGATGAGCAAAGAAGATGATTGGAGCCAAACCCTATAATGTTGGTTTCCATGAAGAAGATGTTGGACGAGCATCTGAATAAACCAACCAACCACATGATGAAGTATTTTGTTGATTTGATTAAGCCAACGATTGTCAACTATTCATGAAGTTATACCTAGATACGAATCTTCAACCCAGTCAATCCAAATACAACCAAACCCTATAGCTATCGGATATGTTCCTTCATCAATATTTACTGCAATTATCTTTGGCAGAATAGGACAAGTAATTTCTCCCCCACCATAGGTAAGGATTTTACAAAGGTATAAAGCCACAGGCACAACCCAAAATAATAGGACTGTTTTTGGAGTTAATTTAACTAACCTCAATCAAGTCAACTTCAGTGGGAATAACAATGGCAATTTGGCAAATCATAATTCGGCAGTACATGCCATTGCCAAATGTAGAGAACATACAACCAATTGCACCAACATCCCTTGTCAACAATATAAGGCCTGTTGGGATAATACCTCAACTTAACGTACCACCTGCCTCATATAGGTTCAATGTTGTAATCGACAATCAAGGTAGACCACCATCTCCAATTAGGGGCAAGATGGTCAAAGGCTTTTAGGTGAAGCATTGGTTCTGCCTAATCCTAGGCATGTTCCTCAAAGGCCTAGTGAGGCAATCGACAATCAAGATAGACCACCACAATTACCTAGGGGTCAACTTGGTTGACTAGCCCCTGATGAAGATCCTTAGCATGTCCGAATGTTAGTGGATCAAGCAATGCAACACCTGGGTTACAATGTTGGAAACATCATGCTTGTATATAGAAAACCACACCCATACTATGGGGATGCAATGCTTTATCCTAAAGGGTTCGAGATGCCTATGTCATGGTCCGTGATTTCTCCCATACCTGTGAACCTTGGGAGTGAAGCTTGGGGTTATCGAGTGAAGAGTGAAGAAGTAGAGGGGACGACACAACTGGTCTGTGGGAGTGGCGTTAAGACAGTTGATGCTAAGAGTTTTAGGATAGAAGGATTATATTACTTAGGAGCTCTAAAGGCGGGGTTGGCCTCCTGTGCACAAACCAGTCGGGAGCTGATGTCACTCTCCTGATGAGGCCAGGGTAGGCCGAAACCAGTTATTGAGCCTAAAGAGGACTGCTATCTCGCTTGATGGATTAGATGCCTAAGTAAAGTTGAGTGTGGCATGATCTCATATAAAAGAGCTATTCGCCGTATCGTTCATTAGAACAACTATAGGAGGAAGGCTAGCCTAGCAAGTTTCGCTTGCCAAGTGCCACACAGGTTGATCCGCAGCCAAGGAAACTGCCGAACCATGACAAATTGTATTAGAGCGGAGATCCCTCCGGTAGGTGGGTGATTCAAGGAAAAACCTGTGGTCTTCCCGGTTCTATGAGGGCGGAGAGTAATCGCCAGGGCCAGAGAGGGCTCGAACAACGTGCGGCTCTTGTCTACCTTCTAGGACGACAATGGGGGCATAGGAAGGAACCGAATCGCTCACTGAATGGGGATAACGTTCCTTGATCAATGGGTGAATCTTACGAAGAGGTCTGCGATCACATTTCCACCAAGGGGAACCTCTGTTGGCTTGCAGAGATCAGGAGGAGCTTAGTAGGTGAAAGAAGGTGCTGCCGTAGGGGTGTAGTTGGCTAGGGGTGCCACACTTGTCGAGGAGCACGAGTGACTAGAGATTCACGAACAGCTTTATCGCGACCTAATTTTCGGGTGTACCACCTAAAATTAAGCTAATGGATTGCTAAGCCTTGACTTAGCTCGGACTCTCCCAAGCCTATACCAATTCGCGACTTAATGTTCAAGTTTTTTAACATGCAAGTGAATTTTATCTAGGAGTTACCACTAATCAGTTTATAGTAAGTCGATTAGACACCTAAGTAAAATAATGGAAGAATTATTTTACCCTTACGAACCAGATACTAAGGGTACGGGGACTTAGTTACACTAGACTTCTCTAGTACCCTTTCGGTACCTTTCTCTTCTTATTTCGAAAAAACGTTTTGTAGGCAGTTTGAATTGATTTTAATTTACCTCCCTAATATGTGAGGTGATCATGGGGGTGCGCAATCCACCAATTTAACACCCAAGAAAGTAATGAATAAATTATGAGACTTACCTTGTAGAAACGAAAGCATCTGCGTCATTAGATCAAAATTCTCATTATCAATCATAAATATGAATTCTAATTAACACGCAATTTCTTTTTGTTTTCATTAAATTAATGAGAATCATGCTTTATGCAATGCAATATAACTAAATGACCTAATTCTAATGACAGGCAATTTCTAATTAAATGAACCTAGCAATAATCACTAAATGGCATGCATTTCATGAATCTAATTCTAAATGACATGTAATGACATTTTTTATTTTTTTATTTAAAAAAAATACAATCTATCCTAGGGATTGAAACTAATTTATCTTAAGTCATTTTTTGTATATTTCATGAAATTCGAAATTAGAAAAATGTGAAAATTATCTAACTAAATTAAGATTCTGTCCAACTTATAATAAGGATTAGGTTAGGCTAAACGCTAATTAAAACCAAGATATTATCTTAATTTAGCAATCTCTAACCTAAGATGCAGTCTATCTAAATCAATCTAAATTTAAAATGAAATATGCAATTTTATCCTAATGTGCAATGACGTACAAAGGATGCCCTAATTCTACATGACATATGCATGATGATTTTTGTTTTCTTTATTAATTTCGAAATTGAAAAAATGTCAAATAATTAAACATGCAATTTAAGCTAATGAAACGAAAATCTAACATCCTAGATTTATGTTTTTTTTTTTTTTATTTCGACAATTCATGATAAATAAAATGCTTAATCTAAATATGCAAATAATCCTAAAGTGTGCAATATTCTAACTCAAACACATTTCAAGATAAATAAAGCAATCAAGACAGAACATATCATTCAAAATCTTCAAAAATATCACACATCGTTCGGATCGAGGATAATATTTCGCGATAAAATCGATAAATTGATCTTAAGCCTTAAATATCAAAATATCAATTTTATTCCCGCGATTAATTATTTCATCTAAAACCTTATAGATGAAATAAAAAATCCCGGCGCGGTTGCGAATCAGGTGACATGTCACAATTTCCAATTATGCATAGGGAAATATTTCAAACAAAGAGATAAAATATCAAAAACTATAATAAGATAAAATGAATCTACCTAATAAATTAAATCTATCTAACAAAATAAATCTATCTAATAGAATAAAATAAATCTACCTAAATTTGATTTTTTCCAAAAAATCCGACCAGTAGGATGAACCACGATTGAGATTCGGGGCGGCACGGCTCAAGGATGGGCAGCCGTGGCATGGGTCACCGTGGATTGAAGTTCATGGTCATCGGAGCTCCGGCAAGGGCCAACAAGCACAGGTCAGCAACGGGCGGAGCAGCAACAGATCAATTGGGACTGTAATAGGGCGGAGGGCTCCGTTGGCAGGGCAGCAGGGCGTCGTGGGCAGCACTGTCGGGCGAAGGAGCAACAACAGGCGAGCAGACGCAGGCGCGGGGTGCTCCGGCAGCAATAGGGCAGAGGCGAAGTAGACGCGGGTTAGAGGTCACAGTCAAGGCGGGGCACAACCTCGAGCAAGCAAAGCAGAGAAGAAATAGCGTCGCAGGGGGGGCAGCAGCGAAACTTCAGGCTACAGAAGTCTCGGTGACAGGGCGTCGGGGGTGGCGGGCTGCAGATCCGGCTTGGGTGGTTGCTCGGCAGAGAGAGATCGAAGTGGCTGAAGTAGAGGCGAGCGTCCCAGCACTGCAGAGCAGGGATGTCGGGTCGCAGGGGCTTCGTCGCTGCCGGGGAAGTCGCTCGGGTTGCAGCGTAGCTCGGAGAGGGGACTGCTGAGCGTCGAACCAGAGGCAGAGACGTGCGGTGTGGTTCTGGAGTCGGATTGCAATGACAGCTTCGCAGGAGCAACGGAGGCTTCGCAAACATCGGTCTGTTGCACAACGGAGCAGAGGGCGGTGATGGCGCAATTTTTCATTTCATCCGGGAAAAGTAATCTTTTTCTCAACAATGTCTTTGTCATTTGATCGAATAGCCTTCCATTCGATAGGAACATATTTGATAAATACTGATAACTCTCAGAACGTGAGAAGGAGATGAAGAATCATCTGCTTCCGGAAGAAATCGAAGAATTCCTTGGGAATCCTACATGTTATATACCTGTGACTCGATTGGTGAAATAGTATCTCTCTCCAAAAAAGCGTATTTTTGCGGTGGTTCGACTACCGGCAACGCGGCTGACATGGGTTGCAGAAAATTGGTGCAGGTGGCGAGTGGAAGGAAGACAATGCCCCTTTTCTTTTTGCTTTTGTTTTTTCCCTTTTGTTTTTCTTTTTTCCTCTCTCTCTCTCTCTCTCTCTCTCTCTCACGTCACTCACCGGTCCCCTCTCTCTCCCTCGCTACAGACCGGTCACTTCTCTTCTTTTCTTTTTCTTTTTCTCTCTTGCACGAATCCTCTCTATGTTTTTTTCTGAATTTTTTCACCAAATCAGCAAAAGAATTCTTTCTGCCCCTTCTTTCTTTTTCTCCACGATTAACAGAATCAACCATGGCTTACTTGCTCCTTTTAAGCACACACACAAGTACCTTGAGAATCATACCAATTGCTTGCTAGGTGACCGAAAGATTTCTTGATATCACTATCCTAGTTTGCCTCAATATTTCCTAAGACCAAGCTTAATCAGCAATTTTCACCCTGGCATTAAGATAGACCCATTTAAAGAATAATGAACTTGGCCAAATTCTCCCACCATTGATTCAAATCCATCCGTCGCCGGTCAATTGCAAAATGTAATTAAAAAAATGCTCCTAAAACTATATGCCATGCAACTTAATTCTATTTTTTTAGGGGTTAAAATTAACCCTTAATTTTTAATGCGATAAATGACTAAACGGGTCGCCAAAATTTAGGTGTCAACAAGCTTTGATCGAAGGAAGCAAGCAATGGAGTGGAGTGACTTGTTCTGTTGGGCGAGCGTTGTCATCTATGTAAGTCTCAGGGAGTGGCATTGATGGTTAGGGAAACACAAGGAAGCGATAGAATAGCCTGCAATGAGGGCGTTACGGAATTGAGTGGGGGAGTTTGTCATGGTCAGTGATTTCTCCTGTACCCGTGAACCCTTGGGAGTGAAGCTTGGGGTTATCGAGTGAAGAGTGAGGAAGCAGAGGGGACAGACACAACTGGTCTGTGGGAGTAGTATTAGAACGATTGGTGTTAAGAGTTCTAGGATAGAAGAATTATATTACTTACGAACTCTGAAGGTGAGGTTGGCCTCCCGTGCACAAACTAGTCAGGAGCTGATGCCGTTCTCTTGATGAGGCTAGGGCAGGCCGAAACCAATTGTTAAGCCAAAAGAGGACTGCTATCTTACTTGATGGACTAGATGCCTGAGCAAAACTAGGCGTGGTACAATTTCATATAAAAGAGCTATTCGCCGTATTGTTCGCTAGAACAACTATAGGAAGAAGGCTGTCCTAACAAGTTTCGCTCGCCAGGCGCCACACGGGTTGATCCACAGCCAAGGAAACTACCGACCCGTGACACCAGACTCCAATTATTCTCCTTTGAAGACAATCGATTGACAATTGAACATGCTAGTTGATTTGCTACATAATATGGAGATGCATCTCAAGAGGATTGATGGAAGTTAAGAATGTTCACTCTATCACTATTCAAGATTGTTTTTACTTGGTATACTACCTTAGCAACCAATTCACACATCATGATCCATCCACCTCTTGAGTGATCTTAAAAGTGCACTACCTTCACTTTAGCCAAATCTCATGTGTCCAATACCGCCCGCAAAATTACTCCATCGACACTAATTGTCATCAATTACTTTTGGATGCAAGGCACACCTAGCTTGTACTCCCACACATTGTTTTGAATGCTTTGCCCATTGCTCGCCTTCAAATGTCACAAGTCTATCCCCTACAAGCTTCTTCACTTGGTCTTGGGGAAAAATTTAGGAAAATGACATAAATGGTCCTTGAATTTTGGCCCAATGTATAATGTAGTCCCTAAATTTTTAATTTGTGCAATGTGATCCCTGAACTTTAGATAAATGTGCAATGTGCTCCATGAGTGATGCAAGCCCAGGTTAGGCTTTCTCAAACAATAGGATTGGGAGAGTGACTCGCACACAGGAAAACAGGACGAACAGAAATTTCAGCACTGCACAAGCTCAGGAGAACAGTTGTATCTTTGTCGATACAGATTGGATCGACCTGATTCCAAAGCCAAATGAACAAAGACTTCTGGATCTACAATTTCTCTGTTTTGGGTTTTCTGAAATAAGTACTATAAGATGGTCGAATTGGGGTTGGAAATAACGAACAGAACAGGAAAAGATAGAAACTTCGTTGGTTACTCTTCTAGGCCTCCAAGGAAGTTGAGGGGGCACCGATTCTTCTAGATCGATGACTACAACTCTTCAAGGATGCAGATTTCGAAAGCTCTGACTCTTCAAGGACGGAGTGAAAACTCTTCTAGGTTTTCAAGGGTATGAACTCTACAACGTTCACGATACTTGCTTCAAAGCAAAGTTTTCATTCATCAAAAGTCATTCGTCTCATGCAAGGAATTGGATGGCTTATATCGTTAAAGAAATAAAGATAGAGTATTGAAACTAGGAAAATAGTAAATAGCATAGAAACTAGAAACTAGTAAAAGCGTCTTCATGGCTCCCAAGGTGTCTTTCAAACTTCCGGGATGGACTCAAGATATCGATACGGCTTCTCAGTTTCGTTGAGCTTGAATGCGGGCCGATCTTCTTGGTCGAGAGAGCTAGTCTTCAATGCGGGCTGCATCAATGAGCTTTTAATTTGTTTAATATAACCCCTAAATTTTTTGTACATATTCAATCTAGTCTCCGGATTAAATAAAAATATAAAATGTTGTCCCTAATCTTAAATTAATAGGATTACATTGAACATTTTCATATAATTCAAGGACTACATTGAACATGTACAAAAAATCCATGGATCAAATTGAACAAATAAAAAGTTCATAGACCACATTAAATAAAGCTAAAATTTATGAACCACATTGAATAAATTAAAAGTTTAGGAATCACATTACATATTTAGTTAAAGTTTATGAATCATTTGTGTCATTATCTCGATTTTTTTTTGAAAAAGTATGTTCTTTATCATTAAGTACCTATTTAATGACAAAATATTTAGTGATTAAGCACCACTCATTAGCCTGTGTGGCATGCATGGACCTAGTCAGCTCCACTCAAAGGGCGACACGTCTCCTTTGACATGGACTACCTGGAAAATAAAAAAAAACTAAAATCAAAGCTTTCTTTTCTCTCTCCTGATAGACTGAAAAAGGAACAATAAGTGCTCACATTAAATTCCCGCTTAAAACTTTCTCTTCTTTTCAATTTTCAAGGGCTTCTTTTTACTTGCTCTCCTACGTAACAATAGAGACACTCTCTCTCTTTTTCTAGCATGTCCCCACCACCCGTGCCTCTCCCAAGACCCTCAACGATTGCTTTGAGCTCAGATCTACCTTTGGCACGTCGCTTCCGCCAAGAGCCCCGTCGGTCACAATTGTTGAGTGCCAAGCCCTCTTCGCCTCTGCCATCATTGTTGTAGCTGCATCAGTAGCTACAATTCATCAGCCAACTCCTCTCTCTCTCTCTCTCTCTCTCTCTCGCAGGCACACACGCACTAGGATCAAGCATCATGCAATGGACGGCGTCAAATCCCTAACTATTTCCAACTTAGCGATCGAGCACAAGATCTACTCGCGTTAGTCTCTTGGGGAACCCTTGTGACGTCTACTATGGTCGCACTATCTCTCTCAGTCTCAACAACTTCTGGGCCTCTGTCCAACTGCATCCCTCTGACGAGCTCGTCATCACACCTCACCTCGTCCACGATCTTGTCCACTTTAATTTCTCTTGATCATCAGGTAAGGTTCGTCTCAATATGTGTGCAAACTGAGTTTTGGTTTGATTTTCCTGGAAAGCATCTATAGGCACTAATAAGTTTTGTAAACTCTTATTTTATTGTGATCGCGTCATGAAGCGAGCTGCATTTTACATTTTCACAATCTTGATTTTGTTTTGATTCTCTTGCCCATGCTTTCTTTTTGGAAATGTGGTTGGAAGTTGTGCTCTGATGAGTTGATGATTAATGTGAAAGCAACATTTTGAGAAATATTACGAATTATTTGTATGTTCTTGCTGTATGAGAGGGTTGATTCGAAATGGGTGCGAACACAAGTGAATCGGCTGCAAATTAAGTGTACTATGGAGGAGTTCATTTGTTCATGGCCCTTTGTAAAGTTTTTCGGAGTTATTGCAAGAATAACAACATCGATCTTACCTTACCAGAAAAAAAGAACAACATCGATCTTCATGGAGCCCCATCCCCTACTACGATTCTTTCAAGAGCTCTCGCCGGTCGCAATACTAGGTCCCAAGCTCAGATCCCTGCCGGTCGCATTTCTTCTATGGTCGCCAGTTGAGCGATAGCATTTAGGTGATTCATGGAATTAAGAGGAAATGCGTGATTTTCAGTTTTTCTTTTTCATTTTTGAATTAAGCTCTCAAGCAACAGAACAATTTTCAGCTCAATCAGTTCGTCTTCACTGAGGTTGAATCTATAGTTCGTGTGATGGGATTTTCTTTGTCGCAATAAAAAGTCCTCACTTTTGACTGTCCATCTTGTTGCTGAGGCGAGAAAAATGAAACAAAATATAATGGAGTTTTTGCAGCTCCAGTGAAACTATATTCACTAGGCTTGATGTTTCTATATGTTCTTTTTTATTTTTTTCCGGCATTCTGGTCGAAATTAGTGCTCTCATTTAAAGTTGAGTGATGCTTTCTTTTGATGTTTTTAGCTGCTAGGTGGGATCTACAGTAAGGCCAATTCTTGAACTCAACGGGCTATTTTCATCCCTTGTTACTGGTGGGGACTCGTTCCGCCGGCCGCGAGGCCTGGGCCTGGGTTTTGCGACATTAAGGATTAGAATATGCTTAAATTAGGACATCACCCTGCAAGAGGCACCACCATAAGCCTCCTCCAAACTCGAACCTAATTTTATGATCGGAGAAGCGTTCGGCGGCTACTGTCGGGTTCGATGTCGATGGCGGAGCAACAAGGGTGTGATTTGTGATGGTGGTTGGACAGCTCTTCAAGATCACCCAACTCGCCCAGATTGATTAGAAGCCAAAATTGTATGTGATTTTGCATTAGAACTAGACAATATTTAGGTTTCGTCAACCTAAGGGAAGGACGACTCATTTTTGCCGGTTGCTCCATACACCATCAATTCTTCCAAAATTTGTTTCGCTAAAAAGTTTTCTCAGAAATTATACACTTTTTCACTTGTTGGAGAATTTAACGTGACATGTGGTAAATCACATATGTAAATATATATTTTATACAACTTTTTATCATTAATTGGAAACACAGTTTTACGGTATACACAGTGTTTCTTTCCACTATGGACAATTTCTCTCTTTTTCCGGCTTTCCCCCCACCTCCCCTTCCTCCAACGGCCGATTACGGTGCGCTCCACACGTCACATCTTCATGAATAGCGAATGACAACCACACGAAACCCAGTGATCAGATAAAAGGAAAAGCGCCCCCCAAAGTAAAAACAACATTTATAATACCCAATAATTCTGGGTCATGATTGCTGGGAGAACCGACCCGGCTGTGCATCCGCCGCAACTACTTGAATGTCCTCTCCGGCCGGAGCCGGAACCACCAAGCCCGGCGGATACGTCGGAACCATGCCTCCGTTGCTTACCCCGTAGTACACCTGGTGGCTCACGCCGTCGGCGACCACGGACCTCACCACTCCGCCATACACCTGACCCGGACTTGGCCCAGGCTGATGGTAGCCGACCGGGATTTGCCCGGCTGAAGCGGGGTACTGCTGGACATAAGGTCCTCGGGCCATGATGGGCGGGCCTGACATGTTTCGGTGAGGCACCGGACTCGCGTAGTAATAGACAGGCATGGGCTGCATCGGCGGGCCGGAATAGTGAGAGCTCGGGGCGTAGTGACCCGCCGGATTGCCCGGATACCCGCCCGGCTGCACAACTATGGTTTCGCCCGGTTCCGCAAAACTCGGGCTCTCGTTAGGGTCAAATTTGGGAACTGGACTCTCTGGCTTCGTCCTCACGGGGGGGAGGTCCGGCATGGACGGCGCGCACGCCGAGGAGGCCGAGCAATACGATGAATTGGCGACTGGGGCAGGTGAACCCGGGTCGGATATCGAGATGGTCTCAAGCAACATGCTCCGGGCCTTCGGTTTGGACTCCTCCGAGGCTTCCAAGCCGAACAAGTAGTCCGGGACTTCCGAGACGATCGAGGATGCCTCGGAGCGGAGGCGCTCGAGGCCCCGGCCGGGGGTCGCGCCGCCACCGCCGTTGAGGGCGTCCAGGAACCACTGCTCCCGGTTCGACGTGCTGTCGAGGAGCGAGCTGATGCTGCTGGCTCGGGAGTCGTCGCCCTTGAAGAGGAAGAGGCGGAGGCGGGCCGTCCGGGGGTTCTGCGTCTGCGCGACGCGGTCGTACTCCTCCATCATGTTGTCGACATCCTCGTCCGTCGTCACCGAAATCAAGGCGTCCAGATCTTCATTGGGAAGCTGGTACTTCACCGTAATGTTCGTCGTACCTTCGCAATATATTCCAACGAATATTTCGTCAATAAAAATGAGACACACAGCAAAAGAGACTGCAAAGCAGACAAAGCAGACCCATCCTTCCCTCCTAAAAAAAATTATTTATTTTTCTCATTGATTGCGGTTTTATCCATCACGAACAAATTAATAGTCATCAAGAGTCCCGAATTCGTCTATGATACTGTAATTCAATCTATCCAAGATCTTTCTCATATCAACCAGATTATTACAAATTGTATAAATTGAAAAAAAGAAAAGAAAAGAAAAGAAAAGAAGGAATCAGTAGCTCACTAAGAGAAATCAGGCAAAAGCTTAGATAAATCACCAGAGGACAATTTAACATGAATTTCCCCCATAAATATGTTGAATTTGAGCATACCTTATAGTCCAGATAATAGAATCCAATAATATATAATATATATATATTATTGAATTTGTTAAGCATATGAACATAAGATCAGAATGGCTGCAAAGATAGGATCTTGATTATTGCCTGAGAG
This sequence comes from Eucalyptus virginea, assembly GCA_014182375.1. NCBI lineage: Eukaryota > Viridiplantae > Streptophyta > Magnoliopsida > Myrtales > Myrtaceae > Eucalyptus > Eucalyptus virginea. The sequence continues at coordinate 11,701,333 of CM024517.1, read as the reverse complement.
CTTGGAGAGTTTGGAGAGGAGAGCGTTGAAGGTGGTGGCGCGCTGGATGGCGACGATCCGGGTGTCGCCGCCGACGTAACGGAGCAGATTATCATGCGGGCGGGGAGGATCTTGCCGCCGAAGCTGCACATGAAGCGGACCCGCGGGTGGAGGTCGTGGGGGGTGCTCGGATCGCGGGGAGGAGGCGACCGAGTCGATTGTTGCGGCCTCCAGGTCCGGCGGGTGGTGGGTGGCCATCTTTTCTTCTTGGACAGGAGGGAGAGTGGTACAAAAGCTAGAAAAAAGGTGGGGTTATATAGATTCCAAGTCGAGTAGGGAGATGAAGATAACGCGGTAGTGTGCGACCACAAAGGGAAGGTTCTAATAAAGATGCTCGAGAGCTGTAGAAAAGGACAGCAAGGAATTTCCTTTTCTTTCCATGGCAAGGGACATTGCACATTGATTGTTTATTTTGTGTGGACTTAAAATAATCGCATCGACCTAATACACACGTACTAAAGACAATCCAAATCGTTAAAAACGGTGGATCTCATATCGATCCCCTCGGATCTAATAATTTAAATTCAATATAATAAATTTTTCTAATCATGGAATATTTGGTCAGATTGGCTTGTTTTCTTCCTGGAAAAGAAATTGGAATGTAAATGGGTAGATTTCTTTCACCAGAAATAGTTCATGGACCCACCCAACGTGTGTTTTTGAACCATGGAATTCAGTGGAGCGACGGTAAATCTTAGACGTTGGGATTGTATGAAATTTAATCTCATTGATGTGATCAATATGATTCTATGACTAAAAATGCATTAGTAAACATCGAGATCGTTTTGGAACATATGGTGCCATCATAGAGATCTACAAACAGTCTGTTTAATATATGAATTGTTACTCTTGTCGAGTTAAGATGTCCTGCAGGAATTTAATTAGGACATAAAAAGAAAGAAGATGACAGCTCGTGTTGTTAACGTCGCTGGGCCACAGGACTCGATTTCAGCGGCCGACCTTTGGTGTTTTTATTGCAGGGGAAAGTGACGAGAGAGCGAATCTATAGTCTATACACAGACCAAATTCTAAGATTTCATTTCAAGAAAAAACATATGTTATGAATAAATCTTTTTTGCCAATTTTCACCAAATTAATGGAAGGTTAGCATCGTATACAGTGGCGCTTATCATTATGTTCTCATAACAATAATTGGATGTTCTTTGGTTTTGGTATATACTTTGATGTGCACGTAGAAGCAGTCAGTCCATGGACCTAAATTGCTATTTTTTTTAATTTTTTTTTTACAGTTTACAAATTAACTTTTCTAAGTTGTTATTATTAATTGTTATCTATTTTTCTTAACAGCTCCTTAAATTTAGCAACTCCGATATTTATTTGAGTGACTTATCAACTTCTTTTTAAAAATAAATTATCAACTAGCTTTGGATCTCCAACTACCCTTTAAGTTACCTATCAATATTTATTTGATTTTTCTTATTACTTTAACTATTGTTATCATTTATCAACTTTTATTTATCTATCTTACAAGCCTGTTAGATTTACCAACTATCCTATTAAATTTCTAATCTTTATTTGTGTCACTTACAAAAATATTTTCAATTGCATTACCGATTAGATTCTCATTTGAGTTACTCACCAACATTTCTATGTTTTTTTTCTTATATGTATGCATTTTTTTTAGTGGCCATTTTTATTTATCATGCCTGCAAGATTTTTATATCAACCGACTCTTTTTTAAAACTTCCAACCCTGGTGAACGTTCTTACTGCCTTTTCTCTGATCAAGTTACCAATTGATTTTGGTTTACTAACTCTTATTTGAGTTAGTTGTCAATGTATTTTTTTTTTGTTTTATTTTTCAATTACCACCTTCTCTTATCCTTGATATTAAAAAGAAACATAACTCTTACATTTGATCAATTTCTATTTACTTTTCCTAGTAATTACTATTTGCTATGTCCAATTACCAACCTTTTTGTTGGTCTCACCAACTTTTCTCCGACCAATTAGTTTTGATTTAACAATGATTTGAGTAGCTTAACAACATTCGTAAGTTTCCCTGTTAAATTAACGAACTTTCTGTTGCGTTACTACTTGTATTTTCCTTATTTGGGTTTTTCTAAATAACCAATTTCCCTATCTCTGACAAAGAGACATTTATATTATTATTATTATTATTATTATTATTATTATTATTATTATTATTATTATTATTATTATTATTAATCGATTCTAATTTAAATTTTTGTCTAAAACCTTAATTTACTTACTATCATATGAAATTACCAACCTTTATCTAGTAACTTACCAAATTTATTCCGAATTTACTAACCAAATAGAAAAATTGGCATATTAGAAAACTCAAGCAAATAGCACTAACTAACTCAAGTGAGAGCTGGTAATCCAACACCACTTTATTAAGTAATCGATTAATTTAAATTTAGTTTTTCATATAAGAGTTAGTAAATTTAGTGCTTAATTAAAAAAAATATGAATAAAAAATGGAAAAAGATAAGAAAAGTTGGTAAGTTAAAGAAAAAAACTTGATAACTAGTTCCAATGAAAGATGGTAACCCTAAACTAATTGATAACTTAATTAGAAAAAATTCACGAGGTTGGTCTAATTAAGATTTATAATTTCTCAAAAAATATAGCAAATAAAAAATTCGAAAAAATGTTAGTAAATAACTCAAGCTAGAGTTCATAACCCAATATAAGTGGTGATTTAATGGAAGAAAAATTAATGAGGCATGCTAATTTAGGTTGTTAATCTTTGAAAAGAGTCAGTAATCATAAGAGAATGCTAGCCAAGACAAATAAAGATTACTAATTCAATGGAAAATTTTGTAAATAAAAAAGTAATTAGACGTTGATAAGTAACTCGAACTTAAATTGGCAGCCAAAAAATTGTTGGTAAATCACTTTAATTTAGATCTTTGATATCATAAAAGAGATAGTATTTTCAAAGCATACAAATAAAAGTTGGTAAATTATTACAAAAACTGTTAATTTGCAATCTATAATTTTTTTTCTTTTTGTAATTTCACTATATATATGTAAGTCACTAATAAGTTACTAGGAAAAAGGCCATCTATTAATTTGCTCACTAACAAGCTTCTTTCACTCTAAACCTCTTGCAATTGTAACACTTCGATCCTAAACCTTTTTTTTTTTTTTTGCCAATATAGTTCTAAACATTTTGCAATTGTACCAATTCAATCCATTGAGCCAATTTTGGCTAATTGGCAAGATTGACATGGATAATTTTTAATAATATTTTATTTTATTTTTCGATTTTTTAATTTTTAATTTTCCTTTTCCTTTTTCTTTTCCTCGTCTTCCTTCTTTTGCTTCCCCCCTGGGCCCCCCACAATGGTCGGTGAGGGTCACGACCCTCACCCACCTTCCCCAACTCACCATGGCCTCACCCAAATCTAGGTGAAGCCACCTTGCTCGCGACCCCCAAGCCACGCCCAGTGGCCGGCAAGCCTCATTGGAGCCTCATTAGCCATTGTGGGGTAAAAAAGCAAAAAGAGGAAGAAGAGGAAAAGGAAAAGAAAAAAAAGAAAAAGAAATAAAAATTTGAAAAATAAAACATTATTAAAAATTATCAATATCACTCTTGGTCGGACGCTAATGCAAGCAAGCCGGTGTCTACATCAATGCCAACCAGTTAAAATTGGACGGATGAACTAAATTAACACAACTGCAATAGGTTTAAGATTTTTCTTAGTAATTTTCCCAAAAATTGATACTTTTGGGCATAAAACAATTTACTTTTGCAGTGGAAAGATTTGACTTTTTATTGTTGTCTCCATCCAAAAAGGATATTATTTCTTTCGCAAGTGGTATCAAGAGATTAATATCTACATAGGTAGTTTAGTAATGAAAATTAAAATTCTCGATTCCAACTACACAAGTTGCAATATTCTTAACATTGCTTTGTGGGAAATTGTATTCTTATCATTGTCGGCAAATAACACTGAAAAAGTTGCTGTGGTAATTTTGGGGTCTTGTTAACCAATACCCTCGTTAAGCACACCCGATAAAATAATATTTGAATTTTCAATGTATTCATTATGCATAACACGTGGAAAGTAGTGCTTTGGAGATGACCAAATTTTTTTTAGTTAGATGTTTAATAAGTACTCCTGAAACACTCATTAATAAAATCCTTAACTTATTCACATGCATATTTCCACAACAACTAGAATTGTCGCATGGGGCTTTTGGTAATTATGTGTATTTAAACATGGGAATCCAGATGTTTTTTTTTATTGGGTAATCTGAAATAAATGTAGAAGAACAACCCACAATTAGAAAAAAATCAAGTTGAATGATTGAGAGTTGAGAAATGTAAAGATGAGTGGAAGAGATGGAGTCAATAAAGACAAGGAGTAGAGAACATATAAACTCGTTGCTTCGATTTGATTACATATAGCCAGATCATGGCCATGTCATCTTTTGTTTTAATATATGAATTGAATGGGTTATTTTAAAAAACTTAATGTTCTATATTCATGGGCGGCACAAAGTTCTACCAGAACGTCATCTCAACTCCCAAAAGAACATAAAAAATGGAAATTATGTGGCTTAAAAAATTCCTAGAACACCAACATAGTGAGTAAGAAGCAGTGGCTCTACACAATTTCTTATGTCTTTTCATCAAGTTGCTTGTTTGCAATGTTTTAATGAAAGATGGGGCCAGACGAATCTCAACGCTTGAACATCTCACTAGTATTGCCTAATTTCCTTAATACCGACAAAAGAGGGAAAATTAAGAAAAAAAAATCTTCTCTTATTTTTAAGAAATTGGATTTGATCATTGATTAGTAGTAGTACCTATGTCAAAAGCGCGCATCATGTTACAACTCATGGTTTGTTAAACAAAGCATTTACAGGCTGATGATTCGTTAAGAGAAGGAAGGAAGAAAGAAAGAAAGAAACAAAAATAGGCACCAGCTGGACTCTTAAGTTTTCTTTATCATCCTAACTTATTAAAACATGATCGTACCTAACATGTGATCAATTGCTTATTTTGGGTAATGATCTGGTCATCCATAGCTTTTTGGTTTTCCATGGCATGCAACAAATTACTCAATGAAACGAGTTCATTAACTGAACTCGATTTGAGCCGTTAGATCTGATGGGATCTATTATTTTTAAGTGTTTCGATTCAATTTGGTACATGTTACGTATAATAATTAATCAAGATTAGGTACAATCATCAAATGATTGAGTTGAATGTTCGAATGACTTGGTATTTCTTGGTGGGTACCGCTACAGCTACTAATTTGGATTAGACTGACTTGATTGTGGAGGCCGGTGAAATTCTTATTGGGCCTTACAAATAGATAGATAACTACCCTTTATATCTACAAGCTGACTTCTCTTATGGCCCTCGGTCTGAGCCTTCGCAGTTCCCGATAATTGAATATGATAAACGGTGTATCTCCTCTACGATCTGGCCGTACTCCCTGTACATTTCTAAGAGTCCACGTTATACCTGAAGGGTCCCGTTACTCAGCATCGCATATGCTTTTATCTCAAATTACAATACTTTTGTATTCGACCCTGCTTTGGTTGGTCAAATGGTCCAGAACTCGGTTAACAAATCGAAATCCACGAGTTCGATGCCACAGTCTATTCTCGATCTTCACCCTCATTGGGCTTAAGTGCATAATCAAATTTGGAGTAAATTAATAACGCAATTCTACCGGCAAATTGAAAGGGCCTAACTCCAAAATTTTATAGGCATTTCCTTTAATTTTTACGTTCTTGACTTTTCCATCTTACTTTAAATATTTGAATTTTTGATGGTGGACCTCCAAAATCTTTTAAGCACATGAGTATTGAATATTTAAAATCATTGTAACTTTCTTTCGTAATTGTTTAGAAACCAAAATATTTCTTTATAATTTAAAATTCAAAATATGATCTATTGGATGACGTAGGTAGATCTAGTTAAAATCCATCAATCATATATTTTCTGTTTGTCTTGCTTCCCTCTTAAAAAGTATCACAATTTTCAAAGAAATGATTTTTAAAAAGCGCACTTCGGAATAAATGATTTTTAGAAGGGCCATATTTTCCCCACATCCTTGCCAAACAAATCTTTCTTGATTCACCTTTTGATGGATCATTTCTATGAATCATGTTTATAATCTGCTTATTTCACACGTGGGTAATGTCAACAAGTTGTAATCCACTGATCAAAAGGCAGTTGGAGGAAGTTTGGAAATATAGCCCTTTTCAAAAAAGACCTAAATAGTGCAAAAATGGGCAAACATTAGAAAGTACTAGATGGCTGTAAGAGAACGTTAAGGATAGGGACCATTAACTTTGCCTTCGACTAAAATTTATGCCACCACTATTGCTCAATGATCCTATAATCATATGTAAACTTCGTGGGTTGGTTTCGAGGAGGAAACCCTATTTAGCAAATCAAAATAAATACATTTCTCTCGATGATGTAGACCTAAAGACATCAAAGATATTTGTAGCAAAATCCTGTAATATATTGTACTTTTGGCTCTTCAACGAATTCAATTTCTTTACTCAAGAAGCAACATCACATTAACCCGAGTTCTTTTCGCTTGAAACGAAAGTGAAGCCAACAAAAGTTGGTTGTCAACAAATCCAACATTGGGCCCCACCAGCTTTAAAGTTCCCAACGGAAAGTCCGCAAAAGTATCTACATTTAAGTACCAATGTGTAATCACACCGTCAGACCAATGAGAGCATGCCAACTGGAAATGCAAATTCCCGGGTTATATGCATCTCATGTTCTACACAATTTCATTGGACGTTTCTCACGTGCACAGGCCTCAAAGGTCATGTCATTGCATGTCAATTTAGTGGTCGCTGAAACAGCAGATGAACACTGCTTTTCTTGGATAGAGACGACGAAACCAATCCGACTAGAAGAAAAGTAAGCATCAGCTCCCTTCAAAAGTTTCCAGTCTCAGACCAAAAACTCAAAATGGGATAACAATGGAATCACAAAAGAACCTTCAAGATACTCTCTCTCTCTCTCTCTCTCTCTCTCTCTCTCCCGCCGCGCTTTTAGGGCACGAGACACGGCTCGAATTGTTTCGGGTATTTGGCGTTTCCTCTGTGCTCCAGTGCCGTTGACTAGCCATTTCCTATTGTCCTGAATACAACTAGTCACCACCCAATTCAAATTTCTTCAAATTTATATGATATTTGTATATCAATTACCAAAGTTAATTCACTTTCTAAAACAAGCTGCAATTCCATTGGCGTGACCTCATCTTTCTGAAAAATAAACGAGAGGATCTTCATTATGAACCTAATTTTTTTTTAATCAGATAGAAGATATTTCATCATATTTATTGAGCAACAACATAGCTCGTATGTTATTATTTGAATCCCATTAATAAGAAATATCTTATGGAAAGTCCGTCTAAAGTGATGGGATGATGATGTAACTTCTTTTGACACAAAATATTTTGAAGGTAGGTTTTAGGGATAAATACATTAGAAGTCCTAAAATCAGTTGCAAAAAGTGAAATTAAGTCTCGAAACTTCCAAAAAATTTAATTAAGTCATAAAACTTGTTACGAAAATGTAATTGAATCTTAACCACCGCCTTGATAGCCACGATGGTTTGGGCTTTCTCCCCCTCATGAAGGGGAGGAGTTCAAACCCCCTCATGGTCGCTTGGGGACTTAAGTGGGACGCCGGGGGTGGTGGGTCCTCCCGCTTACATGTCCCCCCAAGTTTACTCGCCACCGCCGCCTATACGGGGTTAAGGGTTACAAAAAAAATAATGTAATTGAATCTTAAAACTTACAAAAGTATAATAAGTACTAAAACTGTCAAAATCAAGTCCTTCTATTGATTTCACATTTTGAAAATTTTAGCGTCCGACTACACTTTCGTGACAAGTTTTACGACTTGATTACATCTTTTTAAAGTATCATTTTAAACAAAGAGTAAGTGATTACCTTTGGTTATAAGGAGGGTGGTATCAAAGGCAGGTTTAAATGCTTTAATTAGTCAACACAGATCATATTGTTATTGGTTCACAAATTTTGATTGCCAATTAGATCATAAGCAATGGCCATAAGATGCAATTTGTTATACTTTGTTAGTTCATCCATGATAGGGTGCAATTAAGATGCACCGTTCATCTTGATGTAATGTGATAAAAAGACACATTTTGAAAAGATGTGAGAGGTTATGTTGTGAAGGGTTATGTATTATGTGGGAAGTTATATAACTTCCCACATATATAACCTTCTAGAGATAACCGCTAAAATTAATTACAGAAAGAACGTTATGAAAACAGTTATCTTTTAGAACAAAAGGATTCCATTACTGCTCTGAGAAGACAATCAACATTAACACTGTGGAACATGAATACTTTTTGCGTGATTGTATTTGGACCATTGTGAAGTCGTATCATCCATTGTTCACTCGTAATTCAACATACATTCCTAGGTAATTCGTTCATTATGAATCGAAGAGGTTAGTCATTCTTTCCGTCAACTTTTCTTCTAACCCAATTTAACAAATGTTGTTTGCATTTTAGGATGCCTTGAAAATATGCGGATGAAGAAAATTTTAAAATAAGAGGAAAAACCAAAATGAGCATGAAAATTGTGATCAAACTGTAATATTTATAAATCCTGGTTGCACGTGATCTATTTTCTTCCACACCAAACCCCCCTTTCTTTTCCTCCCCTTTCCATTCCATTTATTATTTCACATCCGTCAGCTTTTCCCTTGACTAATACTAGAGAAGAGCAAAACATGTTTGAAACGACGAGGCTAAATGGGGCTATTGACACCACACACCACCCATGGCTTGACGGTTGAGCACTTAACTAGCCTCAACAACGAATTCTACCTTCCAAGAGAAGAAAGAGGAACCTTACTTACCTTGGCAAATCTGAAGAACTAACTTGAATGGCTTGAAAGGTTAGTGGTGCTTGGCCGAGAGAAAGGAGAAGGAGGAGGAGGATAGGTGTAAATGGAAAAGTGGGCTAAGGTGGTTGAAATGAATGGGACTTCTACTATTTATAGGCACCAAGCTCATCATTACCCATTCAAGCAGTCAAATCATATTTCTTAAGGTAGCATGGCTATGACCTTGAGGTGGCAAGCCTATTTTGCAAAGTGGCACACCTATTTGGAAAGGTGGCGCATCTAGTTTTATGATATGTAGATCTAATCTTAGTGTCATCATTCAAGGCCTTACTTGTCTCAATTTCATTGGACCACATTAGCACTTAGCTCATTATTAAAGGGACAACTTATTATGGATAGGTGGCACTCTAAAAGATAGGGTGGCATCAAGGCTATAGGATAGCCATAATTAGCTCCAATATGTCCTATTTTTATTGGGACATTTGGCTTGGACACTTTACTTAATCCCAAAGGTAAATCCTTGGTAATCATGACCATATCTAGAAAAAACTAAGTGGAATGACAACCTCCTTTATGAAGAAGTTAAGGTGTTCTAGAGAATTCCATTTTGTTCTTTTTCTTCATCAAGAAGGTGGTCTAGAGAATTCCATCCTTTAAGTTGGTTCCGAGGCCAAAGAAGGGATTATTAGGTATACCTCAAAAAACCAAATCACATACATCCGAGGTTCAGCTATCATGCCCCATGCTTGCCTAAACTGATCCTTCGAATGGTCGATCGGCCTAAAGGGTCGATTGTCTTTCGGTTAGTTCAAGACTAATCCTAAGGCTGCCCATAACCTAACACTAAGCCAAGACACTCATGGACCTTAGAATTAGTGATGGAATAGCTAGGTCTATCCCTAAGCTCATTCTGGTCAACACCTGATCCATCCGTATGGTCCATGGTCGGCGCATTACCGATCCACAATCGGACATCACCAATTCAAAATTCTTTTTCGATCACTAATAATTAAATAGGGAATGATGTATTTTTTGTTAGAAGACAATCGCATTTGATGGAGTCGGATTGTTTGTGTATTGGTGCATAGCCGAGTAGAATCACCCGTGGTCGGGCACTATGACCAATCATGATTATTCGCCGATCCAAAATCATCCCATGACCAATCCTCATAATCAAAAAGTCGTCTTATGAGCTAGTGATCTTATCCAATCAGTATGATCGGTAGAAAATTCACAATAGACACCTCAACCAGTTCGTGACCTGTCGGTCGATCAATTGGTCGGTCGGACCGTAATTGATTCATGATTCCTTGCCGATAGAACCAACCAATTTATGGCCAATGGTCCATGATCGATCCTTTTTTGGACTTTATGGCCAATCCTTACGGGTCGAATCGATGGTGTTACACTTAAACAATCTCTTCATGCTTGGTTTGGTAGATTTAGTGATGCGATTGTCAAATGTGGATTAAAGCGGTGTTAGGTAGATCATTCAGTTTTCAGCTCTGTGTCTTCAGCTGGTTGTATCCTTCTAGTTATATATGTGGATGATATCATCATTACTAGCAATGATTTAGATGGTATTCAAAAACTTAAACAATTTCTGCATAAAGAATTATGTACTAAAGATCTAGGACGTCTTCGATACTTTCTTGGTATTGTAGTATCATATTCACATGCTGGTATCAATTTGTCGCAACGAAAGTATGTACTGGACAGCCTTAGTGAGGTTGGATTTCTTGGAGTAAAGCCAGTTGATACCCCTATGGATGCCAATATAAACCTTAATGTAGAACATGGAGAAATTATTGCATGATCTAGCAAAGTATTAGAGATTAGTTGGTAAGTTAAAATATTTTACCATCACAAGACCTTATATATCCTTAACAGTTAGTGTAGTAAGTCAATCGAGTTCTTCTCGTACCACTCATTATAATGATGTAATTCAAATTGTCAAATATTTGAAGAGAGTGCTAGGTAGGGGTGAGCTGTTCTAGATTCTTTACAAATTCCGCCTAGAACCTAAAATCTACCATCGGATACAGTTTCCTCATTTTTTGGAACTTGGAACCCACCCATTGGAACCTGGAACTTACCTTGTCACAGGTTCCAGGGTCAAAAGGGTAAGTTCCAGGGTCCAACAGTTCTTTATTTATTTATTTATTTATTTTCACTTTTAGTTAAACCAAACGAAAATGAACGTAATAATAATAAACAAGCTTGTCATTCACCAAAGAGAATACAAAATGAACAAAACTCTTAAGAAAAGAAAAGGAATTGTTGGCAAGGAATTCAACTAAATAAAAATAGGGATGAACAGTTCCAAGTTCCATATAGGTTTCATCTGAAACTTGAAATCTACCCATTGGAACAAGTTCCTCATTTTTTGAAACTCGAAACCTATCTTACATATCCTAAAACTTGAAACATATCCTGTCATAGGTTCCAAGGTCTACCTGTGTCCCACTTATATTATTATTTGAATGATTACAATTCACTAATTATAACTTATATTTAAATACACGAAAAATATGAATATTAATAAAGTAAAAATCTTAGCCATAAAATGGGAACTTAGATTAGTGCTTCCAGATTATACACTTATTATCGAACATCATAGAATATTGGAAGATCACACGAAGACATGGATCGAGAAAAATATTAAAACTTATTCTGGGTTTTAGATTCCAAGTTCTAGGTTCCAAGTTCTAGGTTCCAAGTTCCAGGTTCCTCTAACTAAGAACCTAGAACTTACCGTTGAAACAAATTCCTTATTTTTTGGAACGTGGAACCTAGCCTGTGTACCTTGAAATCTAGAACCTACAGGTTCCTACCGATCCGATTCTCAGGTTCCATCCTCACCCCTAGCGATAGGCAAAGGACTATAGTTCAAGAATTATGGGCACCTAAATACTGCAGGCTTCTCTAATGTCGACTGGGCTAGATTTCCTATGGATAGGAGATCTACTTCAGGCTATTGTGTGCTTCTTGGGGGTAATTTAGTCGCATGGAAAAGCAATAAACAACATGTAGTTTCCCAATCAAGAATTGAAGCTAAATATCGAGCTATGGCACATGTGACAAGTGAATTATTATGGTTGAGAATGTTACTATTAGAGATTGAAATGTCACCGTCAAATCCATCAAAGATCAGTATTGTGATAATCAATCTGCTATTTTTATTGCATCTAATCCTGTCTTCAGTGAGCGAATTAAGCATATTGAGGTTAATTGTCATTTTGTGCGAGAAAAAAATTCAATAAGGGGAGGTTATTCTTCAACACACAATAATTGAGGATCAACTCAGACATTTTTACAAAATCTCTACGGGGGAATAGAGTGAGCTTCCTATGTAGCAAGTTGGAATTATTTGATATCTACACCCCAACTTGAGGGAGTGTTGGGAAATACTCTAAGTAATAAGGGTAAAATAGTAACTTAGTTATGAGTAGGGTTAAGCACATATAAGCATATATATATATTTGTAACCCAATTTTTTTTTATTAATTAATAGAAAATAATTTTCTCTTCACAATAGTCATCTATGATCACGCGCTGATAGCATGCAGTCCTTAAGGACTTAGGTTTTATGTCACACCATGGTCTCATCTCATTTTTTAAGGTATTATCAGTAAGTAGGTAAAACCCTCCTTCCTATGTCGTGCCTTGTATGTACAAAGAGGAAACTTGAGGTGCAATAATCAGCTTTGTCAGGTGAAAGCAATGTGCAGAACTCCTCTCATCAATCTTCAATTTGTTTTTCAGTGTTGTTTCTCGCAATCTCCACGTTATTTGAGTTTATCTGCATCATTCTATATGCGACTCGGCTCGCTAAGATTCCAGTTGTGAAGTCCTGCCACTCCAAGACGGCCTCGGAAGGGTGTAAAACTGTCTCAGCTGATCTTGCTGCTGCTGGAATCCAAAGACAGGTGCGTTGTAGCGGTGGAACTTTCTCTGTTGTAGTTGTAACATTTGTGCTCCTTTTAATGTATCTGAAGCCTTGAAAATTTTGGAATTTTGGTAGGATGAAGACTCTAATGATGATCGATTGAGCAACAAAGAATTGTTGTTTCAGAACATAGATTATGCCATCGGTCTATTTCTTACACATGTTTTGACATTGACAATCTTCCCAGGCTTTCTCCATGAGAATACCGGAACACACCAATTGGGATCATGGTGACTACTGATAAAAAGAAGTCGATTTCACTATTTCAAGTAAATGTGACCCTTCTCAATTATAATCACATATTCTTAAGATTGCCTAGTAATTGATAGATATTTTTCATATGCTCCGCTGACCGTATGCATAGCAGATACTCTGTATGTCGCCTTCCTCAAAGGTTTGACTACTCGCTACGATCTTGTCTCATTGGTTGTGTTTCAGGTACCCGCTGGTCCTGGTTGCTATTTTCAGTGTGTGGGATTTTATATCTCAGTACATTCCCCTTGGTCTCGAAAGGGTCTCATGTTAGCTACTCTTGCCCGCTTCATTTTTGTCCCTGCATTCTACTTCACAGCAAACTACAGTGATCAGGGGTGGATGATAATGCTCGTTTCTTTCTTGGGCTTGAGCCATGGTTATCATACTGTTTCTGTTATGACGGTTGCACCCAAAGGCTACAAGGTTTGACCTGGACTTCATCTTTTTTGAGTTGTGTTCATTTTAACATAATTTCTCATTCAATTCAAAATGGGGTGAGCTTTTTCTTCAGGGACCAGTGCAAAATGCCTTGGGCAACTTGCTTGTGCTGTTTCTCTTGGATGGGACATTTTCAGGTGTCGCTCTAGGTTGGTTGTGGATCATATGCAACGGCAAGTTTTAGAGAGCAGTCATCTGCTATTATTGGGAAGGGAAAGATCTCACCCGGGTTCTTTCGATTCGCAGATATTGAAAAGGAGACATTCAATTATTAGGCTAACTACAAGTCTCGATTCGCATTCTCTACAGATGAATACTCATTAATTCTGCAAGTAGAATGAAATGGTGCATTTGTAATTATCTATTACGGTAAATGTTTTGTTATGGCGAAAATGCTTGTACTTTCACATTTAGACCAGAGGAGAAAAACCCTATAGTAACCACTGGGCCATTGGAAGGGAAAAGGAGGAAAAAAGAAAAAGAAAAAAGAAGAAGAATGAACAGAAATCGGTATTGCAGCGAGACCCAAGGCAGATTTTATCAGCTTCACTACATTGTAGTAATTACCTATGAAAAGCCCTGGATTATATTTCAAATCTTATAGCTGCTTTAAACTATAGCACAAATCGCTTAGAACGCCCTTGGCTGCAAATCCGTGCAGCAAGGAGTAAAGATCGACAGCCTTTTCAGTCTTTTTTCCTAGAGCTCAAATGAATCATTGTTGAAAAACGCCCTAGTAATATTTTGATGATTATTGAACTATCCCTGAGCATTAACATTCATCATAACAAGTGCAGATAGTGAAATTGTTGATATATCATCAATGATCTTGGTTTGTCGAGAACCTAGGCTTTAACATATGGACTTACAAGTACAAATGAGAATGATGTCTCGTGATTATTTAGGAGGATCAGTCAAGCTATTATCCTTGGAAGTCCTTGGTACTAATAAGGATTGGAGCATCATTGATCTTAATATCTCGTGTTATTTAGTCAGTATCATCTCTGGTGATAATCAATCTACAATCAGCACTGGTGATAGCGTACGTTTGATAGTGATGGCAATGCACTAGGTCTGATGATAGTGAGATACCGCTAAAAAGATTATTGTTGATGGTACATAATGTAACCGTTACAAAATTGAATTGCGCAGCAAAAAAAAATCGAAAAAGCAATCAGAAAAGTAGTTGACAGTTTACTATTAGACAGACGCAGTGGGCCTATTTTAGAGAAGCTAAGACTACTAGAGGGGGCAACTATAGGAGTAGTGCCAGTTCTGTCCAAGATCTCCCTCAACGACTCTTCAATGGATATATTAAGAGGGTTGCACACATTGAATGCTGCAACTACTATCACAAACAGAAATTGTATCTAATCTTGCTCTACATTGCTCTTTGTATTGGTTTAGCTTTAGAACAACTGATAGTCAAGTACACAAGTGTAAAAGCAATGCGTGTATATTGATAGTATGATCTATCAATTGAAAGAAACAACACTAGTCGGTTGTAACTTGCTCTGTTGATTATTAGTGAATTCTAACCATTGTTAGTCTGAGAGTCGATGTTGTTAGGAACGCAAATATATAAAGAGAAAAAACAATCGAGAATTTTTACGTGGAGAACCCTTTGCAAAATTAGGAAAAGGGAAAAATGAAGATACCACACTAGGCAATCTTCCGCTATCATTATTAGTATTACAAGCTCTATGGTTACAAGCTTCAGTGTTATAACTATAAAAAGATATTACTCCTATATATAGCAGTAGTCTAGGGCATACATAGTTATTATGGAAATTACATGTATGTCATTAGTAGCAATAAAAAGCTTATTGTCTCCTTTAACATTATAGGATTGGTAACTACGTAAAATAAATTGTTTCTATGTTTAAATATTATTTTCCTCTATCACACTCCACAACTCCATTTGAGAGTGGATGTAGCCTTAATTGCAAAGCCAGACCATTATAAAACCGTTGTGAGATTGCTTTGCTTCACTTCGATTTGCTTATCATTATCACACCATTTACTCTATTTGAGATACTACCTTGAGCGTTGATAGTTTAATATTCCGCAAAGGTTTAAAGTATCATCACTCGACCTATTCAAACCCCCTTTTGGGTTGCATTATTAGACCCAACATCGTACATCTAGGAAAAAAATGCTTATGACTTCTAGCTTATTGTCTAGTTGATGTCCAATTTAATCTAATTCGTTATGCTGGTACCGGAAGCTGACAACTCTCAGTGGAAATTAATGAAATAATTCAAATGAAGAAGGAAGATACCCCTATCGTATTAAAGGAGCAATAACGAGGAACGAAGAAGAAATTCCGACAACGCAGGGAATATGCAACTCTAGGATCAATTTTTCATCACGGGGGTCATTAGTTTTAGGTTCACATTTTAATGCTTGAAATTGTGATCCCAGCAAAAGACACTACTAACTGACAAAAAAATTCTGTCACTTCATAAACTCTCAGTTATATAAATTCAAGCCATTAAAGTCTTAAAATCCCAAAATGTTTCCCAATATTATGCAGAAATCAACAAAGAAGAAAAATATATAAATGGATCAAAAAGGGAAAGATATCAAAAGAAAATATCAGCTGCGATCAAGTTTTATGCCTTGCATATAAGGGAAAACACGTCATAACTTTTTTAATGGGTTTGGCTGGGAAAATTTGCAGTCTTTCTAAATCCTGGCAGCCAAAATCCTATTCCAAAGCAAAATCACTCTTTTAAAGCATGAGACATTCGGGCTACATTTGATAAATAAGATAAAATTTGAAATATCTGTATTTGTTTTTACTTAAGATAAGATAAAGTCGGATATATAAAGAATATAGTGCGAATAAGAATATCCCATGGGGGATGGGATAAAGGTGAATAGGATTTTCTTATATCCATGGCATAAAATCTATTTCCTCGAATTATAAACTCATTTTATTTAAAAAATTAAAATAATATTTGGATTCTAATATAAAAATAAAATTCAGCATAACAAAAATAAAATGACAATTTTCATATTTTATTTGTTCCTATTTTTATTTATATATTTGACTATCTTTCTATTCCATAATATATATTTTGCACATATATATATATATATATATATATATACATGTTTATATTTAGTATATATTTATTTTAGGTATATTAGTATAGTTCATTATTAAGTAAAATTTTTATTAAGGAATGATGGAAGGGAATAAAAAGAGAGGAAAAATAATTAAAATTAAGTAAATAAAAATGAAGTAGAAAAATCCCGATTTTAAATGAACAAATTCACGTTTGATATAATCTTTCTAATTCACTCCATCTCCTTTATCTCTTGTTCATATTGAAGTTTCATTACTCCTCCAGAATTCTTTGTTCACATCAAAGCTCCACGAAAACAATGAAAAAGTTGAAGTTCCAATCGTAGTTTTCTAGTTCACATCAAAAGTCCATGAAAGTAGTAAAAGAGCCAAAACTCCTCTTTTTTGTGAATATGTGATTTATATTGAAGTTTTACGGAAGTAGCGAAAGAATTAAAGCATTATACTTTTCGAAATTGCGAAGTTAGATAATCATGTTTTCTCTCTTTTACTAGATTTAGCATTCACTAGCTAATCTAACTCATCGATTTTTGTTGTAACCTATTTACATTTCTTGTAAATGTGAAACTTGTTTAAGATGTTTTCTTTTTCTCGTCAATAACTTGTTTAATATGTAGATGGTACAATAATTATGAATTAATTGATGGAGGTTTTCTCCATTTATACATTTATGAGAAATTCTTACCATCTATGTTTTACATTTTTATAGGCCATTCATACCAAATGTATACGAGAGGATATGAAAATATCCGGTTTTATTATTGTAATTCACTAGATGATGAATATGATATAACAAAATTCTATATTTCAAATTAAAACCCTTTCAATCCTACCCTGTCTAAAATTCAAATGACCAAACACAATCTCAAATACCAATTTAGACTATCGGTTTCCTTGCAATAATTAAGAATGCCATTCCCCACATACTGTATCTGAATCTCTGCATCTTTCTCCCAAAATAAATACCCACATCTCATGCTTACAACCCTTTTTTTGTCACCGACAAAAGCACAAAACCCACCCTTGGTCTGCTGATTTTCCGCCAAAGATCAGAACTTTCTCCTCAAAATTTTCCCGGCAAAATCCCTCTTCCGGGAAAATTCGACCGACAATCCGACAGTGAAGGAAGACAAGGCTCTGCCGGAAAATATGAGGTGCAACCAGACCGATGGCCGTCAACGGCGGTGCAATCGCCCAGTTAAGGAGAACAAGAAGCTCTGTGAAATTCACTATCTGCAGCGCAAGCCCCGCTCTCTCTCTCTCCCCTCTCTTTTTCTTTTGGATAATCTTTGTAGGGTATTCTTTTAGGGCAACAGGGTTTGAACATGAAATGCAGCGAAGATCTTTTTGTCCATATTGATTCCAAATCGAATAAAAAAATTTCGCTCACGTTTCTTGTATT
Organism: Eucalyptus virginea; assembly: GCA_014182375.1. Lineage (NCBI taxonomy): Eukaryota > Viridiplantae > Streptophyta > Magnoliopsida > Myrtales > Myrtaceae > Eucalyptus > Eucalyptus virginea. Next base: position 11,683,298 of record CM024517.1, on the reverse strand, counting down.
TGGCGTTTATTCTGCGCTCTAATGCCGTTGATTAGCCATTTTCTAATCGTCCTGAATATAACTAGGGAGAATTACCAAAAAGTCATAAACCTATTACAATTGTGCCAATTCAGTCATAAACTTTTTTTTGTTTGGCCAATTTAGTTCTAAACCTTTTATAATTGTGCCAATTTAGTCCATTCGGCCAAAATTGGACGGCCGGCGCTGACGTAGACACCGGCGGGGGACAGCCGGCGGCAACCGACGACGCCGACGTGGCAATTTTTTAAATTTTTAAAAAAAAAAAATTTTTAGAATTTTTTAATTTTTTAAATTTTTTAAATTTTTTTTTTTTTTTTTTTCACACCTTCTCTTTCCTCTGGCCGGCCGGTGCCGCGCGAGGCGAGGGCCGCGCGAGGTCAGCCTCGCCACCACTGGGAGGCTCGCCCCGCCGACCGGAGGCAAGGTCCGACGAGGTCAACCTCGCCGGCACCGGCGAGGGCAAGGCCCCGCTAGATCCGGCGAGGTCGCCTCGCCGGCCGCTGGCGAGGGCGAGGCCTTGCCAGATCCGGTGAGCTCAGCCCTCGCCAAGGCTAGGGCGAAGACAGGAGGGAGAGAGAGACCTAGAAGAGAAGAAGCGGCGGAGCGAGGAGGCGGTCGACCGGGCCGGGAGAGGGAATCGGGGTGGCAAAGCCGAGCCGAGCTAAGGAGACGATCGGACACCCTCGCGCGCCGCAACGAAGAAGACGAGTCCCTCCGCCGACTTCCCCCGATTCGCCCCACCGGAATGAACGGTTCGGCTTGATTCCGACAACCGCGGAGCTCTTAGATTTCATCGCCGAACCTCGGTGTCAATGGCGGCGTCCACTTGCAACCGAGCGATGCAGCGAGCCGACGTCCCTCGGACCGGCCCTCGGGTCGGGCGTTCGGTCGTCTCCTCAGCTCGGCTTCGCCTCCCCGCGATTCCCTCTCCCCACCCAGTCGACCGCCTCCCCGCCTCTGCCCTAGCCTTGGCGAGGGCCGAGCTCGCCGGATTTGGCGGGGCCTCGCCCTCGCTAGCGGCCGGTGAGGTTGACCTCACCGACCCTCGCCTCCGACCGGGGGGCGAGCCTTGCACCAGTGGCCGGCGAGGCTGATCTCGCCGCCCTCGCCTCCGGCCCGCCGAGAGGAAAGAGAAGGTGTGAGAAAAAAAAAAAAAGAATTAAAAATATTCAAAAATTAAAAAATTCGAAAAAATTTTGAAAAATTTTAAAATTGCCACGTGAGTGTTCGCCGGCCGGTTGTCCCCTGCCAACGTCCACGTCAGCGCCGACCGACCAATTTTGGCCGGATGGACTGAATTGGCACAATTATAAAAGGTTTAGGACTAAATTGGCCAAAAAAAAAGTTTAGGACTGAATTGGCACAATTGCAATAGGTTTAGGACTTTTTTGGTAATTCTCCCATATAACTAGTCACCGCCCAATTGAAATATGTTCAAATTCATAATATAATTGTATACGAGTTACCAAAGTTAAAGTAAACTTTTAACAAGATGCTATCCCATGGGCATGACCTAATCTCTGTGGAAAACAAATGAGATGATCTTTGCTATCAACCCGATCTTTGGCAATATAGCTCATATGTTTTTATTTGAATCTAGTCAATAAAACATGTACGATGGATTTTCAAACCTTCCTAGTTCTCCTACCATTTGGATGATCGAACATGCATAGAATAAACTTAAGTAAGGCTTGTTTGGTAATCATCTTGTTTTTTTTTTTTTTTTTTTATAGTCTTTTTTCCCAAAAATTAACCACCGCCTTTTATATTTTTATAGAGGGGAGGGAGTTCTCTTAAGCGTGACGTCGGGGTGGTGGGTCCTCAAAAATAGAAAAAAAAAAAGAAAAAAGAAAATAAAAATCTATTTGGCAAAATCAGCTAATTTTTCAACTCCTCGAAATAGAAAAGTGATCATGGAACAAACCGGGAACAAAAACAAGAAGTAAAAAAATCTACTTCTTTGTTCCAAGAAACAAAGATAAAAAAAAAAAAAATTGCACGAAAGTTATTCTGTAAGACAGAAAGGTTACCTGTGACATCCTGGATTTTTACTTCTGCTTTCAATTAAATTAATCAGGTCTTTCATCGACATGCCTATAGTGCTATTCTCAGAGCCGATCACCCATGAGATAACTAGACTATCTAGGGAAGTCATTATAAGATTTTAATGCAATAGACTTGAGGATTCGACTAGGAATCAACTATTCGACAATGCTCATTTGCAGAGATCATTTCGGCACAGTAAAGATCGATTAGAAATCAGAAATAGATCGGTTCGATTGAAATGTGTGGTTAAACATTGGTGATTCCACCAAATTGAGAAATTATCATCGATCGGCACTAGACTGATTTTTCTATCATTTTGGTACCCTGTGTCCATATTTGAATCCTTGAGATTTTCACGATAACCGAGAGTCACCAATGTGTCGAAGAGGTTCATTGTGGCTCAAAGAAAATCGATCACGGGTCTTTTGCACTAAAAATTTTTGAAAGCTATCTAGTAGCCTAGATCAAGCTAAAATCGTGCCAGATTGAAATTCACCGCGAATTTGAGTCCGATTTCAGAAATTGAAAGTTTTGTCATGTCACGAGTCATTTTAGGAATGTCGACTCAGTTTCTGAAGATTTTTCTGCAAATCGAGTTTTTGGCAAAAAAAGTTGTCATAGGGCCGTTTTCAACCGAAAAATGCAGAGGGACGTTTTTATCGCAAAATTGGGATGCAAGTGGATTCAATTGGTGAGGGAAAATACCAATTTGATTGTTGACTTGTTAATGAAATTTATGGGATCCGATTTGGATTGATTCAAGGGAGGATTGAAGTCTAATTGGAGAAAAATGTGGTGAAATTTGTATGCCCCCATGACCCATGACTTTTGGACCCTTTCATTGGCTTCTTGAGGAAGATTGAGGGCTGAAGATTGCTGAGGAAGCCAACTGTGGAGGTGGGACCAACTCTAGGGGACAAAGAGATGAGGGAGAAGCCATTGGTGGCCCCCTCCAAGCATACCGGTCCCCTCCTCTCTCCTTCCCCATCTGTCGACCAGCCCCCATACCAGCCTTGAAGACCTTAGCAAACCCGTAAACCTAGCCATCTTCCTTCCCAAGCCGTCGAGCAGCTGCCGGAACCACTACACGCCGTCCGACCGCCCACCAAGCTAGCGACCCGCATCCGCTTGCCGTCCAGTTGCGCGCTAGTTCGTGCCTCTCAGTAGCTCGCGCTCAACACCAGCGCCTTGCTCGCCGCTTGCCGAAGCTATCCCAGCCGCCGTTTGAGGTTGTTGACCTCCTCAACCACCTGTCCAAGCCTCCACTGATCTTCCCTACCTGTTTCAGCCTCAACCGACCACTGGAGCATCTCCTTCAGCCATTGTGCAAAACCGAACCATATGGGTTTCCAACCACGGTTTTGGCCCGCTTTGGACCATTTCCCGACCCCGAAAGGCATTCTCGCTTTGAAGTGTCTCAACCCTCACTGCGTCCCCGTCGTTTTGATCCGAGCGGATCATTAATCAAGTGAGTTTAACTTACTAATCATTACTTAATAAGTTAATGACGTTTAAGGGTTGATTAGTTTATATTAAGTATGGATTAAGTGGATAGTTAGAGTAGATTAGCAAGTTAATTAATCGTTATTGCATGTTAGGTGGTTAGGGTAGTGTAATTAGGGCCTAGAAAAGCTATGGTATTTAACTAGAGTGGCGTGGAAATTTTTCAGACGTGTCTCGGCTTTTAATTAGGCTGTACGGGCCTATGTCCTATTTATTGGCATTTATTAATTATTTTCCATAATTATTTATTTATTTATTTATTTTCTAGAAATTAGACCGGATAGTCGGTGACCAGAATTTTATACTGATTGAAGTAGTGTGATTGATTTATTTGATTGACTATTATTTTGTGCAAATTGAGTGTGAATTGCAATCTTAGGTATTTATCCCAAAATTTATTAATTTCAGTAATTAATTAGAAAATTACCGGGCGTCGGTTTACAATGCTAAAAATATTTTCAGACACTATATAATTGTGAGATTTTCAAAAGTAAAAATATTATATTTTTTGCTGAGACCGACCGTGTACTCACATACGATTATTTTTATTGAGTACCTTTAATATGAGGAAAATAGGTCTGGACATTACTTTAATTGAGGAATTCAAGTGGGAAGTTCAATGTCCTTGGGTCGTGGGTAGATAATCGTGTGATGACTTATAGTTGTAATAAATTGATTATTGAGAGATGAGGTGATGTATGTTGTGCATGATAATATGGGTTGGGTTAAGAAAACTGCCGAAGTAGGCTGTGCTCATTGCGCCGTGATTAACCACTGAAGTAGGCTGTGCCTATAGGTAATCTGCATTCCAATTCATGGGCACCCTAGGGGTCTGGTCTATGAGCTTGTGAAGACTGTGGTCTGGGTTGATGAGGCCCTACCTCATAAGGTACCTCATCGATACAAGTCATAGTATCGTTGTGAGCGTCATGGACAGAGAGAGGGTCCCATGCCGGAATCGGAGGAACCTGTGTATGTGTTGGATGTTGCTTTAGGAAAAGGCATGGTAGACCCTCCAGAAGGTTCGATGGTAGACCTGGTGGACTCGGATCTTGAAGACCCAGAGACTCCATTGTACTCGGAGGAAGGCTCCAATGTTAGTGAGAATGTGGAGCAGGAGGAAGATTAGAAGTTGTTTGTAAACCCCTCTGTTTTTGTAGACTTGACACACATATATATATCAACTAAATTTGTGTATGATATATTATGATATGTATATATAAGTGTGTTGTTGGTTTTGAAAATTACAGCCATACTTTCCTATCCCATTGCGTTGTTGTCTGGGAATTATTTATCTGCTTCCGCATGTGCATATAAAATGAAAGGGTCAGCAATGCGTCCTGAAACATCGTTATTTAATCAATTAGGAAGGGATGGGCATGTGCTCGGAGGATCGAGGCGTGCATTACCAAATGCATGTTTATTGTCTACTTGATGTACAAATTGATCCAATTCAATACGGTGGTGTACTATAAGCTAGCAAGTCTCGTGATGAAATGATTCAAATGGAGGGGAAGATACTCCCTTGCAGAGGCGACTTTGCTGCATCTAAAGTAAGGGTCAAAGAAGAAGAAAGTCCAATGATGCAGAGAACATGCAACTTTAGGATTGGCTTATCATCATGAGGGTCACTAGCTTTGGGTCCGCATTTCGGTGCAGGAGATGGCCATCCCGGTCAAGCGCGGGAGCACAACACATTCCCCATCATTATGGCCTCCACTGGACCCGAGCACAGGCAGGACAGGTTCGAATTGGTAATCAAGCCTTTGAAAATCCTTCCCCCACGTCATGTAAGCAAATGTTAAAATTTTCTTCATGAAATAATCGGGGCAGTGCAGAACCTGACAAAACCTAAGTGGACGGGCTTATGTTGAAAAAGAATATAATAACCTAGGCCTTCCCTCTGACCAAAAAAATAGAAAACCTAGGCCTTCCCAAGTCTTGCCTGGCCTAGAGGTCAGCCCGTCTTAGCTTTCTACGCCCTTGCTACTACATTAATTGACTAAACTATTTTTCTATTAACAACTTGGATTGGAGTGATTCGAGAGATTTTAATTCTCATGTTTTCAGGTTTTGCTTATCGAGTTTTCACGGTGTTACGTAAAATGTCATTGATAGATTTTCTTACTTACTCAATAAAAAATCATACCGTAATTTGATATCAATAGTTTTATCCACTACTTTTCCTTCCATGATCTTGGTCTCCTCTACTTCGTCCCTTCCTTTTTCTTTTTTTCTTTTTTTACCTTGGGGGTCGACCTTATCAACAATTGGGCGATTGGTGGGCACGATCAACTCCTACCACAAAATGGACGATTTGGATTAACTTTTTTGATTCGATGGGCAAGCTTGGACAAAAATTCAGCCTGGGCAAGGCCCTTGAGGTGTAACTTGGCCCGCTCAAATATGGTATAAAAATAAATAAAATCTAATAATTAATAAAACATAATTTTAGGGTTTCTGTAATTTTATTTATTGCTTCGTTTTTCAGTTTTATACAATTTTTCTTTACTATATTAGAATTCATGCTTATTTTATCCTATTAATGTTTGTAAATATATCTATTAGAGTAAAATTACTTTAAAAAACCATTTATATAGACAATTTCCTCTCACCCCAGTTGATGTGATATCTTGGAATATAGAATCACCTAGACATTGCATTCTATTCATAGCCTCCAACAGAGTTATCTCAAACTTTGTTAGGTGACAAAATAAGGGTGTTTGATTTTAGGAGATAATTTGTATTTCATTACCTTCTGTATAATATGTATATACTCTCCCCCTCAAGTGTAGGTTAGACTTTTAGTCTACTAGAAAAATTTTGATGTCAAAACTTCCTATTCGATACTAAAATGAATTTTGCGGAACCATTGCCAATAGTTCTAAAAATTTAACCTATCAAATAAAAGTACAGTTTAGTATTTAAATTCTCATGGAAGTTATAGCCCTTTCCACAAAAACCTACTATAGTGCAAAAATGGACAAACATTAGAGAGTACTACATAGTGTAACTTTAATGCTTGAGATTTTGGACCAAGTCAAAAAGAAGAGGTGGGACCCACCCAAAAAAAAAGGAAAGAGAAAATCTCAGGTGTTGAAAAGTCAAAGAGAAAAAGTAAAAGGAGTGGATGATTAGCTCTTAGTAAATCGAGAGCACGGGCAGAGAGAAAAGAGAGAGAAGAAGAAGAAGAAGAAACATTAGAGAGTACTACATAGTGTAACTTTAATGCTTGAGATTTTTGGACCAAGTCAAAAAGAAGAGGTGGGACCCACCCAAAAAAAAAAGAAGAGAAAATCTCAGGTGTTGAAAAGTCAAAGAGAAAAAGTAAAAGGAGGGGATGATTAGCTCTTATTAAATCGAGAGCACGGGCAGAAAGAAAAGAGAGAGAAGAAGAAGAAGAAGAAGAAGAGGAGGAGGGAGGAGGGAAAAGAGAGAGCGTGTGTTCATGCCACAGGGCCTCGCCAAGCCGACTTGACTTCATAACATAATGCCCAGTAAGAACTCTTGCCTCTCGTTTGTTCAATCAGAGTAGTTTTGGACTTAGGGCTTGAAATTTGGATTTATTGGATATTTGTGCGACGAAGCCTGATTTTTGAGTCATTGAGCTGTGTGGGGGTGTTGTGAAGCCATAGAAATTTATGGATCTTGATTTAAGCTTACAGTTTGCCCAAAACAAAATTTCAAAATTTCTTGCGCATGATGAATGAGTGTCTAGCAACTTTGGGCTTGTATTTTGTTGATTTTTGGCTTGATTTTGGGACATTCAAGTTGGGATTCTTGTAGTATGTTCAAAGGGATTTCTTTTGACTATAAGTGCGTTTGAAATAGGGTTCAAAGGGGAAAGTTATAGCGTGACCTAGTTTTACTCTCAAACTCCGAGTTGTGAATGGCTTGAATAATCGCTTTGGGTATGCAAATTTTTAGCGCATATGAGTCATTTTGTTAATGTTAAGGTGTAGTTTAGTCATTTTGTAGTTGAGGTAGAGTTGATTTTAACATTTTTCCTTGGTTATTTGATAGGGCCGTGAGTTCAACGATAGGAGTATTGTTTATTATTTGGTTTGGGCATACCCAGATGAGTGGTGCTATCTCTTCTATGGATTTATAAACTCATGTATTGAAAGAAATAAAGATTTGAGTATCACATAATTAAAGCATGTTTGTTGCATAAAAGTCTTGATCAGGCAATTACTACCTTTTCATATTTGAGAATGATCTGAGAATGATTTTAAGAAAGATATTGTGAAATGATATGTCACTTTGCGAATTGGTTTATGGAATGAGTTCCAAGATGATTTGAGAAATGTTTTATGAAAAATATTACATATAGAGATAGATAGATATATATCAAATATGAATTTAGTTTATGAAATGATATGAGAAATGCTTTATGAAAAACATTTCTATTGGATGAACTGAGTTACGAAAGGTTATATGATTAGTTTATGAAATGCATTGTGGATTATGAGATTGATTATGGATTGAATTTTTGGATATTGGAGAATGTGGGTTTGACACTCAAAATCACTATGAGCCCATGGGGGTAGGGGTGTGCATACCGAGTTAAGAATATCCTTCTGGGCCGAGCCACCAGCTTTGTAGATGGAGACCTTGCCAAGAGGAAAATCTCAGTTGCCTTATTACAAGGCATTATGTCATGATCATAGTTTGATGTTGAGCGAAAGATTGGTCGATGGATGAGCCATCGACACATGTTTTAATATGAGATGGATCAATGGATGGACCATTGATGTAGTTTTTGATAGAAATTGATCAATGGACTTGACTGTGATAGTTGAGTCATGATGGTGGATATAGATGTGTATTTCTGACTTGTGCAAAGTTTTGTTAAAATGAACGACTCATACTTGATTTAATATGTATATTAAAGAGTCAAATTATGGATTCCTGATAGTGCTTTATATTTATATATATACACAGTGGCTGCTCGATTTGCTTAAAAACATATGTACTAGTCACTAAGCTTATGGTCGTTCACCCCTCTATTTCCAAACCTTTCCAAGTTCTTTGGTTAATAGTTAGTAAAGCGAGAGTGCTATCGATGGGGACATTTGGAAGTGGACTTTAGGTATGGTTTGAGAATGTCTCCAAGTGGAAAGACAACAATGTCACCCTTATCCATATAGTTTTCGGAGTGTGATAGTAACAAAACATTAAGATTAGAGACCATTAAACTTGCTATTGACTTAATTTAGGTCAACAATATTGCTAACGATTTTATGATCAGACGTGAGCTTTATGGATCGATTTAGAGGTGGAAAACCATATGAAACAAATCAGAATATATATAACTATTTGCTATAATGTAAACCTAAAGATATCAAATACATTTGTAAAATTCTATAATATTGAAGATCCATTTGTTTCACAAAAAAATTGACATTGTTTGAAGGAATAACAATACTTTTGGTGTCCAATTGAAATATGAAAATGAACTTAAAATTATTTTTCGTTATTTGGAAAGGAAAATTAACTTTAATTCCCTTAAAGAGATAGTACTATTTAATGTCTAATGTAAGGACTACACATCCTATATTATATTGAGTTAAAGTTCATTACATAAACACTTTTATATATCGTAAATAATCTATTCTTTTCCTCTTATGGAATGTCTTGGGTGCAGTAGCCTTGGGTTACTTGGGCTCGTTTACTAGGTTCTAGATCTAAGTGTTGAGAACCTCAGCTTGAGTTTATGGGACTAGGCCTCAATCTCAAGGGAGTTAGACATGGCCACTAGGGTTCCTAAACCTAGGTGCCAAGGTCTTAACCATAGGAACTGGGGTTTTTTTGGCCCAGCCAATTGTAACACAAGCATAAGCACTAGGGGCCTCACCCTGCATTGATGACTTGGGTGTGGGATCCAAGTATATATACCAACTACTAGGGACCCAGTCATAAGCATTGGGGTCTTAGACTCACCCTTGAGAGAATTGGGTAGCCTTTGTGGATTCAAGCCTAACAAACGAGGAACTAAGCTTAGGTGTCAGTGATTTGGGCATAGGAGCTATGTACACGAGATAACCTTCAAGGACCCAAGCATTGGCATTGGGGTCCTAAGTTTGGCCATTAAGGACTCAAGCACACGCATCAAGGTCCCCTTGTCCGAGCACCAAGGTCTCGAGTCTAAGTGCCGAGTGTCTAGTTAAAATTTGACGATAATTTCTGATTTTTAAATGAGGAAAAATCTAAATTTGAGCATAGGTTTTTCATTGGTAATGAAAAAAAAAAAAAGCTCCATTTTAACTTATTTTTCTAAACAATTCAAATGTTAGAAAGTGAGGAAATTATTTTTTGATTGATTTTTTTTTTTTTTTTTTTTTTTTTTGTGAAACAAATGAAACTCCATAATTTTGGCTTTGCAATGAATTAATATTCTTTACTCGAGAAGAAATGTCACATCAACCTAGGTTATTTTAGCTTGAAACCAAGTTGAAGTCAACAAAAGTTGATTGCCTTACTCTAGCTTTTTAATATGGGTTAATACTCTGAATAACCCCTAAATTGGTATATATGTAACAAATTTACCCCAAACTATTTTTTTGACCACCAAAAACTCAAAATCGGTACACTTGTGACATATTTACCTTCTGTTAGTTTTCGTTAAATTTTACTGTCAAATTATTAAGTTAAATGATACGTAATAGTTGACTGGTGTACCAATTTAGGATTTTACGCTCCGTTTGTCACAGTTTACAATTTTTGTGATTTTTTTGTGGTATTAATTCAATTTAGAGGAGGGTGTATTTGTCACAAATTTACCAATTTGGTGCTTTTTGCAATTAAATAAATTAGTTTTGGGTAAATTTATCATAAATGTACTAATTTATGGTTTTTTATGGTCAATCGGAGTAAATTTGTCATAGGCGTATCAATTTAGTGTTTTTCATGGTCAAAAAAATAGTTTTGGGTAAATTTGTTATAGGTGTACCAGTTTGGGATTTTTCAAGGTATTAATCCTTTTAAAGCTTGAGGTATGCTTCTTCCCAAAATGGAAATCCAGCTTGAGGTTAGTGGGAACAAAAACACTCATCCAAAATGCAAACATATCATGCTGGGTTGAGATAGGATTGCAGGCAAAGTCGACACCAAACCTGTAAAAGATAAAGCTTTCCAAAGAAAGAAAGCAAGTAAGGAAACACTCAAAAACTGAGAATCCTTCAAGAGTTGGTAGAAATGCACTAAAAATTTTCCAAAACCCAAATTAATTCTCAACCGATGTCTTATATGCCTCATAAATTGGAGTGATTTTGCTCTTAGAAAATAATTGAGGAAAGTATGTGCACAACCATCCATGCATAATCCATAAAAGGGCTAAAGAATGGCATAGGATGAATACTGAACGAGGAAGATTGTGCATCAGTAAGGCCTATATACAATTCACTAAGCACCATACGGCCAAAACCCACGTCAATGCCGTTAGAAAGAGCATATGCTATGTCTATAAATTCCTAAGACACAAAAGTAATGGGTAAACAAAAGATATGACAGCAAAGCCAATATAACAGGAATGCCACATGTTCTCAAGAGGAGACAGGTCCAATCGACCTAGCAAATTTGTCCACTAACTCATCGAATGGTAAGTCAGTAAAGGAAGTGCCATAAAAGTTTCGACAAGTATGTGGCCATTGGCAATTGAAGTCTATAAGAGGGAGCAACCCAATTAAATATCAAATATCAAGCAAAGTGACCATTACCAAATCGGTTGAAAAGAAGAAGCAGTTGGACGATGGTGACCAAAAGCAGCAAAGGCTTCCTATGAGTCCATTCTCAACACGGATATGAGTTGAAACGAGAGTTGGGTGACGACCAAGCATGCATGCATGCAAATGTGTGACTAATTGACGGGAAATTTCTTTGTAGTGACGAGGGAAGTGCTTGGAGAAATTGTATGGTAGAGGCATCGACTTGAAGTGTGGACCTAGGGTAACATGTTGAGTGTCTGGGTGGTAATCCATGAATGAAAAGGAAAGTCAGCCTTGAGCCTCACATGGTTAGAGACTCTCAAAACGATGTATATGAAGAACAGCTTGGACACTAATCGCGAAGGAACAAGAATTGGCCATGATAGACAGAAATGTTGAGAGCACCAACGTACGGTGGTCAAGCATAAATAGGCCTGGCCGAGTGACTACTTGCCCTATTTTAAGGAGTTTCGTGTAAACGTGGAAGCAAGAAATTAGGAACATATTTAAAACCTATTACAGGTTGGCATGAATTTCATGCAAAAGTGGAGAAATAAAAAAGAAAAACTCATTTTATTTATTAGTTTATTTCTTGGGGTACAAAAAAGATTTTGCAGCATGTTGAAAATGGATTATCCTTAGATCAAGATTGCTCATCTACGAAAGATGCTCACTCTTACGAATTCTATGCTACATTTCTTGATCTACCACTCAGAGATGTTCTTTTTTCTTCAGGTCTTGGAGTATCGACACCTGGGAATTCAACTTGGCCTCTATTTATGTTTGCTATCCGAGCTTAATCTCTCTTTTCTGGTGGACATCTTAGAGTGCTTTCATAAGGCAAGCTTCTTCCACAATGAGCTCAACTATCTCACCTATGATGGTTTCTAGGGATTTGCTATTCCAGCACACTTTGGCTTAATTCTATCATGGCAGCATTAGGCTCTATATTGTTGTCCTCAGAAAGAGTCAACTTCTGCACTTGATCCATATGGTAACGATACATGTCAAAAATACCATGATACTCCTCAAAGAACTGTTGAAATTTCTCTCTAAGCTCTCGAGGGAGGAGAGCACTGATTTCATTACCCTCATCACCAAGTTAACTTGACAGAGCTTTAAGTTGACGAAAGGTCTCCTAGTCAAGAAGAATTTTGCAAATTCCTATCTAGAAACTTTGATAGCTTGATCTTCATCTTGTCCCTAATTATGGAACTAGAGATATGACTAGGAATTAAATCATAGGAGTTGGCACCAAAACAATCTTGGCCTTATTTAGTGCTTGCAATGCTAGAGAAGATGTACCTACTTGAGACTCGATTTGAGGGGATGTATCCACTTGAGGTTTAGAAGTCTCAGTAGCAAAGACAGTAGGCACAGGACCAGCTGGCAACAGGAGATTGGTTGTCAGACCAGATAGTTAATAGGATGATTTATAAGAACAGAGTGAGAGAAATACCAGGGCTTGGAGATGTAGCTTGTGCAATTGAGGCGGGTGTTGAAGTGGCAGTAACTTCAGCAAGCTTAATGTCACTAGTTATGATGATGGGTTTAGTTGCTATTCATAACAAATGGTTACTACAGAATACGTAGTATGTTGTTGCTGAATCATATTCAAACAAGACTTATAGTAAACAACTAGTGTGAGAGGATTAGGATCATCATGTTCCGATTGAGATAGAGAGCTACGATAGGATTATAAGAAGCGGCATTGTTAATGGTGCCAAGGAACACTATCGAAAGAGCAGAAATGGCTGGAACATCATTTGCAATAGTCTTCTCCAAAGAGACAGAGACTGTCAGAGTAGTAATTGCTAAAAATCTCTTTAAGGAAGCAAAAGCAATTGAAACAGAGACATCAGGAAGGGCTTTGAGTTGCTTCTTTGGAGAGATAGGGGAAGTTCTTTTCCTTTTCCTCAAATATGGTATTAATTGCGCCAATATTTCTCCGAGTATGGAATATACCGCCTTATGTGAGTAAAGGACATACACAAAAGAAAGAACATAAAGAGCCAAAGATTATAATGTGTAGATAAGAATAGAGTACCTTCATTGGAGTCATCAGGAAGATTGATGATCTCATTACCATATCTTTTAAGTTCACCAGGACTGGGTAAAAGTTCAAGTAAAGGGATACTTGATTCAGATGGAGAATTGTTGGATAAATTGTTGTCATCAAGTGCCACGAAGGCAAAAGGGGAGTCACGATTAGTAATTTCATTGCTCTGCTTCAATTTTCTCTTATGTTTAACATGATCGACTACTATCATGATAGCTTCTTCGTAAAGACTCTCATGAGTGAAGCTAACCCACCATGTCATCTACTCAAGACTGTAACCAGGACAAAGTTGGAAGTCTTTGTTCAGGTCTTAAGAATATTTAGCATACATAGCTCTGGTTATTTCAGAATAGCAAGCTAAAAGGCTACAATCTTCCAGATTATATTGCTACTTCTTTGTCCAGGAAAAATCCATCAAGTAAGGGATAGGCATGGGAATGGCTTGGAAGAAACCAAATTGCCTTGCGTAATAATGAGGAGAATATACTTTAAAACCCAGGTAGAATATGCCCTTCAAAGATAACCATAATGCAAGATTTACTGAGGACAGTACATGAACCCAGAAGTCTTGGAAGGAGCTTAAACTGTCAGGATCAAAAGGCTAGTAATGCTCCTCACTTTCATAAGGGAAAAATAATATCCCTATGGTCAACTTCCAAGATGGTCTTAAGATAATAAAGAAAAGGAGAGTTGCCTGAAGAAACCTTCTTGTGTAGGCAGTTCAAGAGTCGATAACCTAGAAGAGGCCTTCTAGGTACTGGGCCTGGCATAGGGTAATAACAAAGATTTTGAGAGCCCAAATCAAAAAGAAACTCAAGATAAAGAGTCATCCATACTTGTAAAACCTAAAAAGGATCAAAGATCCTACCACTTTCTTCAGACTTCATTACCAGTGAAGCATAGGCAAAACCTCTATATAGAGAAGCAAGAACTACTAGAGCAAGAGTAACGCGTCTATCATATGCAAGATGTGCAACTATCTGAAGATAATCCTTGTTGACTTTGAGTGTGGGACTAAAGAATATGGATCTTGACAGCTAGTATAGTAGGAAATTAACATGCTCCTTCTCGTCAACAGGTCCAATCTCTTTACTAAACCATTTAAAAAATTTACTATATGCAAGGACTCCATCTGAGATAAAGAGGTCTCTAGTATGGGCAAAAGGGTGACAATCATGGCTCCCCAAGGAAAAAGGAAACTGTTAGTCGAAGGAGGCTAGAAATTTATGATAGACCCTACTAGTCCCCGGTTTACATCATAGGAATACATGTTGATTACAAGCGTCTTCTCAATCCCAGCACCTATTGAAGCAAGTCGGGTTGGTTCGTTCTCCTTAGTCGGAGATACCATTTATGAAAATCAACTTCAAATGAAGGAAACCCATGAAATTAAGGAGAAGCTGAGGAGTAGATGTCTCAAAAGGAGCATTATTGGAAGGCCAAAATCTCATGATTGGTAGGGAAGCATTTTTGAGTTAAGGAGGGACACTGTTATGGTCAATAAGACTAGGACCCAAAGAAAGTAGCCCATCATATCCTCAAAGCATCCAACAAGCTAAAACAACAATCTTTGGCATGTTCCCCTATTTGGAGAGCGACAAAATTGTTGATGTAGCTTGCTAAGTCATATTCAGAGGTTTTCTTTGGTGCTATGGTGGATGATGAAGTAGAAATGAAAGAAATCACAAAGGAGAATCTGGAAATTGGGAAAGAAGATGAAATACACTGGTGGAATTCTTAAGGAGACACTAGTAGAAGACAATGGTTGGAAAAAAGGAAAATAGTTACCTACATAATTAGAGGAGACATGTCAAGATAATATAGGGAATAGAAATCTATATTGGGGAAAAGATTTCAGATTTCAGAAAAAGATGATTGCCTTGGAAAAGTCAAGTTTGTATTGGGCGAAGACAAGACATTTCTTTAAAAGAAATAAATTCAAATTTATTTCTTTTAAAAGGGGGCATATGTTGACACCCAAAATTATTCATGTCGACACGTGTTGGTCACGAAGGGAATAATAAGAAAGAAACGCCCCATTTTGTTCGCGAAAGCTAGTGGCAGACAAAAGGAGAGGATCCTTACTATTGATCCATCTTGGATAAGATATGAAATGATATATTATCACATTTGTTCCACTATCTCATCTCCCTTATAATTTAGAATTCTAGATACTAGCTAAACCCATTAAAAAAAAAAATTTATTGAGATTAAAAGGGAGTTACTTGATGCTTCATGCATAATTCTCTCAATTTTGTTCTTACAACTCTGTCCCTACTTTTTAGAGTCTCCAAAATTAGAAAACTTGGTAGATGAGCTAAAAGTAATAAGTTGCAAGGGCTCCATTTGATGTCACTTAAAAAATTTAACATGCTTGAAAAGATGGATCTTGCCTGCCTCATACGCTTCAAATTTTTCACTCGCCATGTTTAATAGAGACATCAACCTACCAAAGAACTTTGACTAATCCTAGTTACCACAAAAGACCGGATCCTTAATTTTGGGCAAAAAGAAATGAGCTGTTGAACTATTTAAATGTTACATTTTCAAATCTATCTTCCTATATTTTTGGCCAGATGCCATTATCCATCAACTTGGTCAAAACGGCTTGCGTTTGAATTGGAAGACGTGGAAACAATCACCCCGTAACTCTGTCTCCTTTCTCACGCCCTTCAGGTCCACCAAGGTCAAAAGACTTTTAAAAACCCTCCAAAAATAGTGAAGATTCACTCGGTGCCCTTTAGCGTCACTTCAGAATGGCGACGAACCTTGCTTGATCTTCCACCCCAATTGATTACGAGCACTCCATGCTCAGCTGTCCACACCCTAAACTGTTAGTTTTTGTCTCGATAAACAAGCATACATGCATAAGTAAATTAATATCATAAGTCTAATCGTAGCGGAAGTAAAACGTTTATATACGTGTTTCCAAAGCATTTTCGCGCATTTTAACAAAAGCGCACATAGTGCAAAAAAACAAAAGCGCACAGAAGAGCTAAATGGGCTAATCATATTAACATTGTATCGTGCTCCAAATTTGGTTAAGAAGTTTCTTTGGGTTCTGAGCACGAACGTCTGATGTCCTCATAGCAGTAGTTATGACGTTCTTCAAACTTTGACCACAAACATCTAACACCTTCTGGTAACACTGGTTCTGACGTTCTTGGATTCTTGACCACAAACGTCTAACGCCTTTTGATGATACTGGTTCTGACGTTCTTTAGATGCAAAACGTCTTATCTCTTCACAGGCTTTAACATTCTTTAGATCCAGCCCCACAAGTGTCGGGCCTCTAGTTCAGACACACCACCAATTCTTACGTTTAACATAATAGAGAAATTGAGAGATCTCACAACTCTAATTGTACTAACGATTGCTCTCGTGTGAGTGATTTTGTTGATCAATATGAGCAGTCTCAATTAAAGATTGTCAATTATCGATCATTTAGTGATTTGCTCTTTATATTACCTTTTATAGTCAATGCAGATGACATTTAAATCGGCGCATTAACTCTAAACTATTTTAGAATTAATTCGGCCGTAACTCCTGACGGACGTAAGTTCTGATACCGTTTCAGACACTAATTCGAGCATTAACTTTGTAACTGTTACCGAGCATCATTCCAAACATTTATTTGTAACTATTACAAGTCTTTATTCTGGTATTAACTTTGTAACCATCACAAATAATTAATTTGACCGTTACTTCTAAAACTATTTCAGAGCATTAATTGGTCATTTAAATCTGAAACCATTTCAAATCATTAAACCGCCTATTTATTCTGAAACCGTTTCAGATTATTAATGTGACCGTTAAGTTCTGAAACCGTTTTAGAACTTAATGTGACCGTTAAATCTAAAATCGTTTCAAATCTTTAATTTAGCCATTAAGTCTGAAATTGTTTCAAATCATTAATTTGGCTATTAATTTTGAACTCACTTCAGATCATTAATGATGCGATTAATTCTGAACTCACTTCAGCTCCTTAACGCAGCTATTAATTATGAACTCAATTCAGATTATTAATTTCGTCACCGAATCCGATCATGCTTCGGATCTTTGATTCAACCATAGAGTCTAAAACTCACTTCGAGACTTTGTAAACTCAAGCCCCTTCATCAGAACTTATGTTTCTAGCCCGACTCAATCTGATTGGCTCAACTACAAACATATTTGCAATATTCTCTCTCTCATTCAAACGTCATTGTAATTGGTTATGATGCATGACATTCCTAGATTTATCACTAAACTAATAGTAAGACTTGTACTAACACAATAGCACAACTAAGAGAACTAATTGTCCAAATCAATCTCCTGCTCTTACAACCGTGAGTGACATCTAGCAATACATCATGGCTACCCAAACATTGTGAAATATTTTCAGAACATAATGAACCCATTAGCTTTGGCGACCATGTAATTCGATCCTTCTGTCTCACCATGTCTTGATCGAACAAAGGTCATGGAATTATTGGTCAGGCCACCAATTCGATCATATGTCCAAATCTAATTGACATGTATTCTTCAAGATATGAACCATTCATTCTTGGTTATAACCCCAATCGAGGATTTCAATACAATGTCTCGATTAGATCGCATAGGACATCAATCTTGTATATCCATATATAACAAGAAGACATATTCCATAGTGCGCACGCATGTGCCTTCGTATGTGAATAAACTATGACCATTAAGTACAGAGATGGTTCGACGAAACGTCAATATGCGCACTTGTGAGCCATAGCCATCCAACATATAAGTTAGCATCGTGCCTCAGATCTAAGGATCTTACACCTGACTAAAGCTTGAACAATCAAATATTGACCTCACTAAAAGCTTTCATGTCGCCAATCATTCTATGTATGTCACATTTAGTGAACTTGTCCGAGACAAGCACTTGTGTTCTAGCTCGAATATCACTATGCCCAATGACTTATGACTCATCATCCCCTCAAATATCCAATACTAACTGGTGAAGCTTGAAAACACACCGGTCTCAACAGGATCATCAATATCCTCTCAATGATCCATAGACTTGGAACTATTTAAAGATTCAGTATAACTGTAAATCTGTCACATATATTCTTAACACCTTAAGAATAGGTTCAGTCTTAACTAATCTTATGAACTCATTCATATAAATTGGACGATGAATGAAAAAACTTATTTGCCACTAAATAATCCTTAATATGTAACTATTACATGATTGCTTTAGGGCATACAGCTAACATAAACTAGTTTACACCTCCAAGATAAAGGTCTTTACATCTTCGGTTTCTCTTTCTCCAAGAGAAATAGATATTTCTCGTTTCGTCTTCGTTTCTGTTCGGCTATAGCCATCTCACACCTTAAGTAATCATTATACAATTTTTGTTGTGAAATATGGCTTTGAATCAATAGAGCAATTAAGTTGGATTTTGAGGCGTGATATTACTTTATTTAAGGATTTATTTACCTCCACAATGTTATTAATGATCACTGGTAAATATCCTCCAAGATACAACAAAATCTCAAATGAGAATATTAGTTAGTAATTCTAATATATCTCCGAGTCTCTTTAGAAAATAATTAAAAAGATGAATGTAGTAGTTTTGGAAAGAAGACTAAAAATGATCTCATACTCATTCATCTAAAAAACTGATGTGTGTATATATATAAATCGGTCTAAAAAATACAGGCAACTCTTTCCCAAAGGTTACAAAGTAAACAATGGTATCCTTTCAAAAGCAATTGCAAAATGAACAAATGCAACCCTCCAAGAAAGGTTGCAAACTAAACGAGTATCATTTTCAAAAGTTGTCTTGAAAAGACACATTTATGAAGATTCAGAATAATAAATATAATAAAAAATAATCCTTTTTTAATAAATAAAATTTATAATTTTCATAATTTCCTAAAATACTTAATAAACAAAAACAACCTTTGAACTAATAAAGGTTAATAAAATAACCCAATGAAAAAAAATAAAGATAAAAGGATTAGTGCTAATTAATCCTCAAGCGCATTGTGCCTATTCTTCGTGCACCCGCACACGAGTATGGTAAGGTCCAACCCATACCTAACATTTTCTTTAAACATTTTGAAGGAGGCTCACACTCATAAATTGGCTCATCTCCTCCCAACTTTCCAATGTGGGACAAGTAAAAGCACACTTAGTTTGTTTTACAAACTTCTAACACAATTTCTCTTACGTCCTAAGTTTTTGATTGACAAGACTCAAAAGTGAAATCTTTTGTAAGATGAATTTGCTTGCTTTTGAGAGTTTTGCAGGGAAGTAACTATGACCACTGCTGGCGAAACTGGGGTTCCAGCTAGGCTTGAGGTTCGTGCCTTAATTCGCTTGTTTTGTCTTACTTTATAGTTTTATCAGGAATACCAGCACAGGGTTACTAGTGACATGTTAGAGCAATTTCTCAAATTTGTCAGGGGAAGTTCAAGGCCATGGTGTTCTGTTGGGTCCTTGGACTCGGGTCTCTTATGGCTTGGAACAGCATGCTGACCATTGGAGATTATTACTATCAAGTTTTCCCGGTAATCAATTGCGGGTTATTCCCAATTTCCCACTTTTTTTTTAAGCAAATGCTCTAATTTCTCTGTAATGTGTTCCGTATTTAGTAAACTCTGTTCTTTTTAGCTGTCTCATATTGATATGGAAGAATCTTGAATCTGTTTTGAGTTCTGAGAATTGTAGCTCAGTAATTGTTTCCTCGATAGTGTCTGACTAGAAAACAGGTGTGTCCAATGAATTTTGCTAATCAAGTCAATCCGCTGAACAATACTTGCATTGTTGTCATCTTGGCTATGGTTCATTTTCTTCATCACCGACCTGATAGCGTTGGAGTTTGTTGCAATGCGGTTGATTGCTGTGCCACATCTGGATGAGTTCTTAACAAAATCATTTAAGAAGTGCTTTTTAGGACTCGCAAACTATGTACTTGTCTTCTCTTATTTCGGTTTATAATTTGCTCAGGGCAATGTGAAGTCCCAGGTTGATTGGGCTACACTAATTGTTTGTTTTGTGTTGGCTGAAGCGTTACCATCCTTCAAGAGTGCTTACCATTGTCTATCAACCATTTGCAATTGGGACGATGGCTATCTTAGCGTACCACGAATCCAAAGTGGATACGAGGAAGAGGAATATAATTGGATACATTCTTTTCACTCTAAGTACACTCTTTCTCATAGTTGTAAGTAGTCCAAAGGCATAAAACTTTTTATTCATGGCTAGTGCAATTGTCTAATTTAAGTTATTTTCCTTGGATTCTAGCATCTTACATTGACTCCATTGTTGGATTGCATACATGATAGTTGGACTTAGCGACGTCGGGGAAAGGGGGAGTTGGGCCTTATTTCGGTATATGTGTGCTCGTTGCCTGTTTTGGAGTGGCTGATGCTCATGTTCAGGGTGGTATGGTCGGCGATCTGTCTTTCATGTGTCCTGAATTCATGCAGGTGGGTGGTCTCCTAAACTTTTTATTGCATTCTTCGCAACTTATGTCCTTGAAGATACATCTTTTGAGTCAGATCTTGACCTTTCAATCTCCAGTTATGGTGGACTTTCATTTATGCAGTCGTTTTTCGCTGGAGAAGCAGCATCAGGAGCTCTAACATCTGGTTTGAGGCTGATCACAAAAGCAGCCTTTGACAAGGCTCATGACGGACTTCGCAAGGGAGCTCGTATGTAATTCTTTGTCGTCATCAGAAAATCTTCTTAATTTCCAGATTCATCCTGTCATGTAGAAGTCTTGTTGTTAATGGAATTTTAGTAGCGGGCAAGTCTAGTTTTGCCTGATAGTCATCTGTCACATGCCGATAACCTGCAATCCATAAGGACTTAAGTTTTATGTCATTGCATGGTTTCATCTCAAATCATAAGGTATTACCGGTAAGTAGGTAAAAGCCAGCTTCGTATGTTGTGCCCTGCGTATACAGAGAGGAAGCTCATGGTACAATTATCGGCTTTGTCAAGTGAAAGCAATATGCAGAACTCTTCTCACCAAAATTAGATTTGTTTTTCAGTGTTGTTTCTGGCAATCTCCACATTCTTCGAGGTCATCTGCATCATTCTGTATGCGACTTGGTTTGCTAAGATTCCGATTGTGAAGCACTACCGTTCCAAGGCTGCCTCGGAAGGGTCTAAAACTGTCTCAGCTGATCTTGCCGCTGCTGGAATCCAAACACAGGTGTCATAGCAGTGGAACTTTCTCTTTTGAAGTTGCAAAATTTGTTGTTCTTTTTAATGTCACTAAAACCTTGAAAACTTTGAAATTTTGGCAGGACGGAGACTCTAATGAAGATCGATTGAGCAACAAACAACTATTGTTTCAGAACATAGATTATGCCATTGATCTATATCTTATATATGTTTTGACACTAACAATCTTCCCAGGCTTTCTCTATGAGAATACCGGAACACACCATTTGGGATCATGGTGAGTATTGAAAAGAAAAGCCAATTTCTCTACCTCAAGTAAATGTTACACTTTCAAGCATATCAGATACTGTCACATCCTGTAAAGGTTTGTGTACTCGCTACAATCTTGCTTCACCAGTTCTGTTTCAGGTACCCGCTCATTCTGATTGCTATGTTCAATGTATGGGATTTCATATCTCGGTACATTCCCCATTGGATGTCTCAAGTTAGAGTCCCGAAAGGGCCTCTTGATCACGATTCTTGCCCGTTTCTTGCTCGTCCCCACATTCTACTTCACAGCAAAGTACGGCGAACAAGGGTGGATGATAATGCTCGTTTCCTTCTTGGGCTTGAGCAATGGATATCTCACCATCTGTGTTATGACAGTAGCACCTAAAGGCTACAAGGTTTAAGCTGAACATCATCTCTTGTTTTGAAGTTGTGTTTATTTTGGCATAATTTCTATTTACGATTCCAAATGGGTTGAGTGTTTTTTCAGGGACCAGAGCAAAATGCCTTGGGCAACCTGCTTGTGCTTTTTCTCTTAGGTGGGATAGTTTCGGGAGTTTCTTTGGGCTGGCTGTGGATCATACACAACGACAAGTTTTAGTGAGCAGTACTGGGGAAGGAAGTTATCCTCCCAAGGGAAGGAAATGCTGGGATCTTTCCATTTGTCACAGAGTCAAATGGAAGAAGAAATTGGGAGGAAAATTCTATTCTATATTTCTCGAATGAATATCTTTATAAGTATGTACTCTTATTTGTAATACAATGAATGTACCATTGGGAAAGAATCAATGTTGATACATGTTATTTAGAATCTAATCTTGGATTGATTCATGGAATGATATCATAGATCAATTATGATCCCACATGATTTTCGAATAATTCTGCATATCCGCATATCTCCAACACTCCCCCTCAAGCTGGTGGTTGATATATGTTTAAGACCCAAGCTTGCTTAGAAGATATGCGTGTTGTTTGTAGGTTCTTCCATGGCTCTGATTCCACTCGTCTTGATCACTCCTTCTTGAATCTTATCTCAAGTGAAGTGACTGTCTATTTCAATGTGCTTCGTTCTTTCATGAACTATGAGGTTTGCTGCGAGTTTAATTGCATCATCATTGTCGCAAGATAAATCTATCGACCCCACACGTTCACTTGTACGTCGAGGTCTAACAATAGTCCATGTACCCAAACTATCTTCACTTGTACGTCGAGTTCTAACAATAGTCCATGTACCCAAACTATCTCGCAAACGGTCTTGGCCATGGCTTAGTATGACATCCTGAATTTTCGATCCCCTCTCGATAATATGAAATGGGCATTTCATCGACGTGCCTATGGCCCTTTTTCTCTTCCAGCTAATCACTCACGAGTTAACTAAGCCGTTAAGGGATATAAATGTGGCAGACTTGAGAATTCGATCGGAAATCGATTGCTTGACCTTGATAATTGGCAAGGGCTAATATGATACCGTTATAATCGAATCGTGATCGGATATAGGTTGACTAGATGAATTATGTAATTGAATTGCGGGTGATTCCACATGATTACGAAGTCCGCGTCGAACGGCACTAACCTGATTTTCTATCGATTTTATACTCGGTGTCCATAATTGAAATCTTGCGATTTTTACGACAACCGAGAGTCGCCGATGAGTTGAAGATGCACAAACGTGGATCAAAAATTATCGACCATGAGTCAAACACGATAAAATCCCTCAAAGCTACCCGGTAGGTTAGGTTGTACTAAAATCGCGTTCGGTCGATTTTAACCACGAAATGAATGCGATTTCGGGAATCGAATGTTCAAACTTGTCACAATTTATTTTAGGACCTCGTCTCATCTTTTGAAGAAATTCCATTGAACTGGGAATTTTTATGAAAATCAAATTTGGCAACAAGAAATCAAGAGAAATTCGGACTAGGCACCTTTAATTAGATTTTTGGCCACCAATTTGATTTGTTATGTGAAGGATTGTAGGAAATTCGTATGGGCTGCTGCCATGGCATTTTTGGTCATCAAATTGAAGAATTAAGAAGAAATTGGTGGAAATTTGTATGGACAGCAGTGGAAGCATTTTTTGCCACCAAAAGGGTTTTGTTAGTGAAGAAAATGAAGGAAAATTGCCATTGGAGGCTGCCTTGACTTCCTTGGGCTGAAGACTTTGTGGCAACACACTCAAGTGCCAAGATATTTCTCTTGGCTTGTGAGTGGCTGCATGTTGGACTTCCTTGGCCCTTTGTCCCCCCTCTCATGTGCATCCTTCCCTACTAGCCGAACCCTTCTGCTTTCTTCCTTTTCCTCGCCTCTTCTTCTTCATTCCTCCATTTCTTCTCTATCTTTGTTGCTGCCACCCACACAACATCACCACCGCATCTCCTTTGTGCCGCCCAAAACACCGTCTGCCCGTTGCCGTGTCACCAGCCCAACCCATGTCCCCTAGCCGATCGTCTCACCGTCCGCCTTAGTCCAGGCTCATCCCTAGCCCGCACGTCCATCGCCATCCGTGAGCCCAACCGTTCATCGATTTGGCTCCGCCCGTCTAGCGACCATGCCTCACCGCCCCGTCCCCATGCCCGCCGCCCGTGTCCAAATGAGCCAAGCCTCTACCAGCCCCACCAACGCCCATTCAACCCTCCACGTAACCGGTTTTCCAACCCTTAGCCGAAGCCTTGTAGGCTCAAGTTTTCGCCTCATCCGAGCCTCCGTTGGACGTTGTAGGCTCGGTCTTGGCCACCTTCGTGCCGCCATCGCCATGAACTCGTCGCCGCCCTAATCCTGTGAGTTAGCTCCTAATCCCGGATTAGAAAGTTAATTACACTAGTAGTTAGATTAGTGATTAATTGTGATTAGTGTTAATTTAGTTAGTGTAACGAAGTTAGTTAGATTAGTTATTAACATAGACTAGCTTAGTTAGGTGGTTAGTTAGATTAATTAGTTAGCCTAGCTAGATTAGTTTAATTAGCTCAATTAGGATAGTTCTTTAGCTTAATTAGATTAATCAAGTGGATTAGTTTAAATAACTTACAATTTATTTAATTAATTATAATTAGCGTAAATTGTGACGCGATAGCCATTTATCAGAATTTTACGCGATCGTTGTGGTTGCATTTATATGTGAAATTGATCAAGTTTATTTATACAATTGAGTGCTTGATAATCATTGTGAATTATTATCGCAAAATTTGATTTTATGCATATTTAATTAGAAAAATACCGGATGTCGGTTTTGACACAAAAATAATTTTATATAGTATATAAAAATAGTGAAATTTTGTAATGAGAGTGTACCACACTTACTAGTTCGATTTAAATGCGTGACCACGCACGATTATTTACAAGGATAAGTTTTAATACGAAGAAAATTGTCCAAGTCCATTATTTGAAATTGAGACATTTGAGTGCAAAACATGATATTCTTAGCTGAGTATGGATGTGCATGTGGCTCTAAATTGAAACCTCGATCCCCGATGCGTTCACACGGACGATGCCCATCAAGTTAGGATGCCCCAAGTCAATAGTGCTTTGGCGACATTCTGAATTTCAAGATCTGTCTTCGATCAATAAGTTGGGCTTTTCATTGACACGCCTATAATTATTTTCCTGAATTGATCACTCACGGGATAACTACTACATTAGGTGAAGCGGATTTAAGGGATTTTAATCGCAATAGACTTGAGAATTCGACCGGGGAATAAACTATTCGACCATGCTAACTGTAAGGGTCATTACTGACACGTTAAAAACCGATTAGAGACCGAAGATAGGTAGGCCGACTTAACAAAAAGCGTATGCGATTAGTGTGTGGGTGATTCCACTTAATTGCAACATTTTGTCGATTGACACTGTACCGATTTTTCTATCGTTTTGGTATCCCCGTGTCCGTATTTAAAATCTCGGGAGATTTTCATGGCAACCGAGAGTCGCCAATGTATCACGATAACTTGTGGCTTGAAAATAATCAACCACGAGTCAAATGTGCTAAAAATTTCTAAAAGCTACTCGTAGATTATGTCACGCTAAAATCGCCAAATTAAAATTAACCGTGAAATTGAATCCGATTTTAAATCGAAAGTTACTGTCATATCACGAGTCATTTGCGAACGTCAACTCATCCTCCGAAAATTTTTCGAACTAAAATTTCGGAGAAAAATTCAAAGTAAGGGTATATTAAACCGGAAAAATCAGAGAGCCATTTTTTATCATGTTTTGGGACCCAAGTTGGACAAATTGACGAGGAAAAAATGTTAAATTGGATGATGGCACCTTGGTTAGATTTATGGACATCAAATTGAATCCAATTGAAGGGGAATTGATTCAATTTGGGAGATTAACTCAAAATTCGTAGGCCAAGAGTCCATTAACATTTTGGACCACTTGGTTGGCTTACAGGAAGATTGGAGAGTGGGTCGCACTTTAGCCTTGGATGACAGCCAAGCGCCATGGGGCCTTATCATGAGTGTTTGGATAAAGGATGAAGACTTTTGAGGCCAAAATAGATCCCCACTCTCTTGAGCTGGATTCTTCTTCTTCAAGCAGCCACTTGATCCTTTCGTTGTGTCTTAGAAGCTCAAAAATTCCAGAGAAAATAGAGCAACTCCTCCCTAGCCCGTCAACCACCTCCCGAGCTGCCAAGACCGCCGCTCGTCGCAAGCTGCTGCGCCACCTTCGAGCCCGCATGCATCGCCTCGCTTGTCCGCGCCTCGCCTCGTGCCCAAGCCGTCGTCCCCTACCATCTCAAGCTCGTCCGGCCACCATACGTCGCCATCCAACCATCCGTCACCACCACCGTCGCTTGCCTAGGCCGCCGCAACCACCGCTCTCTCCCCGCCGCTTAAAGCCGCTCAAGCAAACCCTTCGGCCCAAGGACAAAAGTCTTTGGACTTCAAGGCCCGTGCTTTAGCCCATCCGGGTCTCGGGCTGGTGTCGCCACAGGCTCGGTTGTTGCCCGCCTCCGCGTCGTCGTTGTTGTGGACTCACTGGATCGCTAAACCGGTGAGTTTACTTGCTAAACTCTGCTTATGGAGTTAATGATGCTTAAATGGTGATTAGCTTAAGTTAATTAGGGTTTAGGTGGTTAGTTAGAATAGATTAGTGATTTAATTATTCATTTGTGCATGTTAAGTGGTTAGAATGATTTAATTAGAGGCTAATTAGATCGTACTATTTATCTAGATAGGTTCGAAAATTTTCTTTGACCCATTCGCGGTTAATTAAGCATTTCCGGCCTAAGTTGGTATTTTGGTAATTAATTGTATTTATTTAATTATTTTTTGTATTTATTTAATTATTTATTATTTTCGAAAAATTATATCGAATGGGCGGTGACCAGGAATTTCGTCTCGATTAAATGATGTCTTGGTTTATTTAATTGAGTGTTATTTTGCGTGCAAATTGTTTGGTAATTGGAATTTTTTGGTAATTATCC
Organism: Eucalyptus virginea; assembly: GCA_014182375.1. Taxonomy (NCBI): domain Eukaryota; kingdom Viridiplantae; phylum Streptophyta; class Magnoliopsida; order Myrtales; family Myrtaceae; genus Eucalyptus; species Eucalyptus virginea. The sequence goes on along the minus strand of CM024517.1, from coordinate 11,656,116 downwards.
CAAAATTGTGTAATTTCGGTATTTAATCAGAAAATACCGGAGCGTCAGTTTTTAACGCCGAAAATGTTTTTAGATACTATATAAATAGTGAGATTTTTAAAAAGAAAGATATAGTATTTTGGCTCGGAATCGACCGTACCCACACACGATTATTTTTATTGGGTATTTTTAACACGGTGAAACTAGGCCTAGTTCATTATTTAAATTGAGGAATTGGTGTATAAAGTACAATATCCTTGGCTTGAATTGATTGATCCCGTGTCGCCTTGTGGAGCATTATTGTACATCGAGCTTTTGGAGCATCGAATCGTGCCGCCTTGTGAAAGGCTGATACTATATCGGTTTAGATGAGCTATAATATATATATATATCGGTTTGTGCGGTAACCATCTATATCAGCTTGTGCGAGCATAAATATACATTAGCTTGTGTACAAGGATCGAATGTGATTGAATCGATGGATGGTATTGGTTTGTATCGATTGTATCGGATTGATCGATTAGATTGAATTGATTGATTGAGATTATGAACTGTATTGACATGTAGGAGGGAACTGAGGCAAGATAAATCTTCTGACTTGTGTGTATAGCTACCTTTATACGTATTTCCTTTTAGTTGGAGTTTATGGGGTGAACAATGGTGAGACATTGTCTCACCCCTTACAGTCGTGAGCTCAACTTTTCAAGAATCCTTAGATGGTGGTTCCTCCGAAACGTTTTGGTCGGCCTATGAGGGTTATTGAGCGAAGTTTTGACTACCATGCCTCAGAGGGTCAATGGGTCTATGAACTCATGGTGACCACTGTCCAGGTCGATGAGGGCCCATCTCGGAAGGTACCCCTACTCGGTTGGCAGCGTGGTTTCTTTGCGATTTCAATGGATTCCACGTGGGTCCCCCACAGTTATGAAATTCCCACCGTGGTAGTCGATGCCACTCTAGGTGACCCTCTAATGGTGCTGTGGAGGACTCAACGCCCCCGGAGCCCGTGGAAACCAAAGGAGTGAATGTGTCCGGCTAGCCCATCATAGAGACTGACTTCATTTTGAGAGCCGCCTTTGTACTTGTTGTCTTAGTCTAGTGTTGTATATAAACCGGGGTGTTTATAAAAGTGTTTTGGTTGTGAATATGTTTCATTCTTTTCTATCCCATGTTGGTTGTTGTCAAAGGGTAATTTTCGCTTCCGCATGCGTATTAAATGAATGAGTTGGTGACGCGTCTTATGACGTCACAAATTTTTTCGACCACCAAGAGACGGGCACGCACTCGAGATCGGGTGTGACATGCGCCGTAGTGGAGGCCGGGCCGATGCTTATAAAATGCCGTCTTAATGTAGACGTTGCTGTGCTCGACGGAGCGGGACGACCCCAATTATGCTCTGATGACCGCCGACTATTGAGTTGGGGCATGGGTGCTGGGTCGTAAATAACTGGGACACACCGAGTGATTGAGATAGTCGTGTTCGATTATGGGGCAAATTATGGCACGGAATGAGACGTGTCATAACAATTTTACCTTATAATCGAGACCCATGTAATTGATTGATATATGTAAATGATATGTTAGGTTATTGATTACGCTTGCTGCATTTATAAGTGTATATGCATTGAACTAATATGCGAGGACGTGAGGCGAGGTAAGTTATGAATAGTGCATGTTTAGAACCACCTCTGAGTGAATTCTCATCTTAATCGGAGTTTAGGGTGTAGACTCGTTGAGATTTTTATCTCACCCGTCGTGGTTAACTCTTTTTCAGGTCCTTAGATGGAAGTCCATCACGTCCTGCTTTGGGTGTCCACCGGAGGTGGAGAGACCGAGACTACCCTTCTCCCGATCCCCTGGGACCACCGGGACCCGTGAGCTTGAGTGACCATTATTTGGGTCGATGAGAGCCTACCTCACTTGGTACCTCATTGCTTCAAAGCGTGGGTTCCCAAAGCCTAATGGGGTTTGGGAGGGTCGCTTTGAGGGTTTTGACGGCCCGCCGAACCGAGTATGTAGAGGTACTCCACCCCCACGAACATTGATATATACTGGATGATATCATGGCGAACTCGGGGCCGGGCTAAAGGGTCCGAGCAGAGGTAAACATCTCAACATCGACATCCTAAATGATGTCGTGGAGGATCTGTGAGACAAAGTGGTGGAATATGGAGCTTAGGTTGCCTAGGACCTTCTTTTTAGATGGACCTTCTTTTCGAGATAAACCTTATGTATATAACTCTATGTGGCTAACTCCGGTTTGTTTATAAAATAGGGTTTGTATTAATTGGTTGTCCTACTTCTACTATTCCCGTGTTTGATTGTTGTCTGGGGTTTATGAGTTCGCTTCCGTATGTGCATAAAATAAATGGGTCGGCGACACGTCCTGGAACGTCACAATTTAATCGACCACCAAGGGATGTGCGCGTGCCCGAGGTTCGGAGCATGACACTGAGTATTTAGCTCAGCAGATGATAGTGACACAATTGCCACTAAAATAGAGACTTTCCCGGCGGATGCAAAAACCGGTGACATATCTTCGATTCATGGGACATGTGGCATAGTCATTATCATAATAAGCTATCATTTCCAAATTGCAATCTCGAGAAATAAGTATTCCAAGTACATGACATTTCTTCAAATACTTTACAACCTTCAAAGCCACATTCGTGTGAGATTCTTTTGGCTTTTGCATGAATTGACTGAGTGTATGTGCAGACCGTAGCATATGTTTAGTATGGTCATGGTGAGATATAAGAGTTTCTCTATAAGCCTCCGATAAGAAGATGGGTCTTGAGCAAAGGATCATCAATCTTAGAAGATATTCCTTCATCATACTCAGTTGTAGTTAACCCGACATTTTGTTTTATAGGAATGACAACCGGCTTAAATCCTAATAATCTTGTTTAGATCTAATTTCCATGACAAACTTCCGTTGGCTAAGAGAAATTCCTAGTTCTGAACTAGCAATCTCAATACCAAGAAAATACTTTAGAGATCATAAGTCCTTAATATGGAAAGTAGAGTATAGATACTCTTTAAAAACATCTTGATGGCCAATTCATCATTCCCATAATGAATATAAAATCAATATATATCATAAGGTAGATTGATGACATACCTTATGTGTAACGACCCAAATTCCATCCCCAGGGTCACGAGCGATGAGGGTTATTTTCGCGACGTCCCAATTCTTTTTATCTTGTTCTTAAACACATGTAGAAGCGTGAACAACTCCCCAGAAAACGGTAGCTAGAAGACTAGGACATACATCAAACAAAACACGTTACTTTATATTACAACAATTCATTTTACAAGCCATTTTCTATGGGCCATTTTCCTTTTACATCATACTACAAGTTTCTACATATGCTAGGGGAAACTCCTATCTCCTTTTAACGTGACTGCGGTTTCCAAAACTGACTTGATGCTTTCTTTACCTACGAGTCTGAAATATAAGAAGTGAGTCCACGCTCATTAAGTAAAATCCATAATCCTCTACTAGGATGACAATTCATCATCAAATCTAGCATGAACAAAGTCATCAGTATTAAAATATCAATGGTAGATTGATAGCAATATTACTACTTCACCTCAATTACACATATGTATCCTTACTGTAACTTCCATGCACACTTACCTTCGAGTTATCCAAGAACATACCAAATCAAGTAGTAATAAACATATCGGCATACATAAAAGGTTCATTAACATACATCTTGGCTCAATCAGGGCATTTTGACTCAAAATCGAGGCATCCAACTTCAAGCTAGGCACCCGGCTCCAACCAAGGCATCTCGACTCAACCGAGGCATCCAGAGGGGTTAGCTCATCCCAGGCATTCGGAGGCTCAACCTGAGACATCCCTGGCTCAACCAAGGCATCCCAATCTCACGAACGAGGCATTGCCACCAATATTATGTGACAGTCAGTCTTCTTCTTTCATTTAATGATCACATATTTTTGTATTGCACAAGCAGTTTATTATCTGCCATCTTAAACCACACATGAGCAAACCATACAAAAAATACACCAGCAACATAAAATGACTATTCACAAGTAAGCACGTGACTAAAACTCAACGATGTAGCATATATTTAAACCAGGGTTAGGAATTCTACTTACCTTCGATGTGAACCTCAATAAGTTATATGTGGCTTCACCAATAGAGGGTTGTCTTGTGAGCGATGGGCGAGCAAGGCCGAAAGAGAGAGAAAGGGCGTGAGGAGGAGATGGGCGTCGAGAGGAGGAAGGAAAAAGTGGATGGCAAGGTGAAAAATGAGGATAAACCCTCCTATTAATACTACTCGGCGCCATCATTGCGAGCTAAATGGTCCATTTAAATTTTTGAGTGTCACACCCTTAGTACTTAGGTGGCAAGCCTATTTATCCAATAATTGCTAAAGAATGAATTGAATGACTAAAAGATCTTGCTTAAAAATCTAACTTGTAGGCGTCATTGATAATGGCATACCCCATGCTTCGTTGAATGCTTGTATCGCCGTTTAATGACGTTAATGAAGTATGAAGATAAGGCTATCAAGATTGCCAACTCGGTGCCCAAACTTCTTAGGTCATTAATGAGGGCTTTAGGTATCGCTCTCGGTTGGTTCATGTGCGTGCCATCCTTATCTTGACCATTAAAGATATTTTTGATCTCGTCATTACTTTTAAAAAGTCAAAGGACACGTCACCTCATTTATTTAATGAGGATGTTCTAGGTTTTCTCTAATCGTTTTTCTTCTTCAAGAAGGCAATCCGGAGAATTCCATCGTCTAAGTTGATTACGAGGCTGAAAGTGGGATCATTAGGTACACCTCAAAAAATCAAATCACATACACCCAGAGGTTTGGCCATCGTACTCACGCTCGGCCAAACCGTTCCCTTGGATGGTCAATCAATCTAGATGGTTTGTCCATTGGTCCGTTGGTCGGTCAAGGCCAATCCTAAAGTTATCCATGGCCTAGCACTAAATCAAGGCACTCATAAACCTTAGAATTAATGACGAAATAGTCAGGTCTATCCCAAGACTCATTCCGATCAGCACTTGATCCATCCGTATTGTTCACGGCCAATGCATTACTGATCCACGATCGGACATCACCAATTAAATATTCTTTTACAATTACTAAGAATTAAAATAAGGAATGATATATTTTTGGTTGGAAGACGATCGCATTTGATCGGGTTGGATAGTCCGTGTATCGGTGCATAGCTAGGCGGAATCACTTGTGGCCAAGCACTATGACTAATCGGATCAACCCATGACCATCTACAAATCCAAAATCATCCCATAACCAATCCTCGTTATCAAAAAGTCATCTTATAAGCTGGTGATCATATCCCATTAGTATGGTCGGTGGAGAATTCATGGCCAACACCTCGGCTAGTTACGTGCCGTCGGTCGGTCGGTCAATCGGTCGGACCATGACCATCCTTGATTTCTTACCGATTGAGCCGTCGATCCATGGCTAATGGCCCATTCGGACCTTATCCTTGATCGGGGTGTTACATTATGTCCCATGAAGAGACATAATCATGTTTGGATTGTTTGAAGCACATTGCATGTGAGTGTTGTAGTGAATTTTACATACCAATCTCTTGATGCCTATTTGAGACCATAAATGAATTTACGAAGACGACATATCTTGGTCTCCCCTGTCATCGTAAACCTTATGGAAGATCTATATATTTTTCATCTAGATCACCATGAAGAAAAGCATTGTGAACATCTATTTGATGCAATTGTCATTCTTGTAATGCGGCAACGAGATAAGAAGGAGCAACACAATAACATCTTTCTATTGGAAAGAATGTTTCATGATAATCAAACCTTTCACATTGCTTAAATCATTTCGCAACAAAAGCGAGCCTTATATCGTTCAACGAGATCTATCCACCTTGTACTTGATTTTGTAGACCCTTTACGGCCAATGGGTTTTCAATGAAGGGTAATGAAACTATGTCTAAGTTTGATTATGAATCAATGCATGTTGTCACACCCCGATCCTCGAGCATGCCCATCCTCGGTGGTCGATAAATTTGCGACGTCCCGGGACGCGTCGCCCAACCCATTCATTTTAATGCACATGCGGAAGTGAAACGATACCCCTAACAACAACCAACACGAGATAGAAAAACAAGAAACATATTCACAACCAAAAACACTTTTATAAACGCCGGTTTATATACAACAAAAGACTAAGTCAATAGTCTACAAAGGCGGTCCTCAAAACAAAGCTGTCCTATGATCAACTAGCTGGACACGTTCACCGATCTTTCGGTCTCCATAGGCTCCGGGGCGAGTCCTCCACAACTCCATCGGGAGGGTCGGCTACACTCTCACCTAGAGTGGCATCCACTACCGCAGCGGGAATTCGAAACCCTAGAGGGACCCACACAGAATCCATTGAAACCGTAGAAACCACGCTCTAAATCGATGAGGTACCCTCGAGGTAGGCCCTCATTGACCCGGAGCGGTGGTCACCACGAGTTCATAGACCCATTGATCCCCTAGGGCATGGTAATGAAAACTCCGCTTGGTAACCCTCATCGGCCGACCAAAAAACGTTCCGGAGGAACCACTATCTAAGGACACAGAAAAGTTGAGCCTGACGGGGTGAGACAACGTCTCAGCAACTTTTCCCCCTAAACTCCGACTAGGAAGAAAATACGTCTAGAGGCAGCTATTCACATAAGTCAAAAGACTTACCTTACCTCAGTTCTCTCCTACACGTCAGTACAGTTCATAATCTCAACTAATCAATTCAACCCAAACCATCAATCCATCCATTCAATCAATCGACTCAATTCGATCGCTACTCACCCAAGCTGAGATTTATTATTATTGCTCACCAAAGCTGATATATATATTCTTTGCTCACCAAAGCTGATATATATATTATTGCTCACCAAGGCTTGTGTGTGTGTATATATATATATATATATTATTGCTCAGCAAAAGCTGACATACGATAAATCAATCCCAGCCAAGGATGTTGTGCTTGCACATCAATTCCTCAATTAAAATAACGAACTTGGCTTTTTTTTTGTGTTAAAAATACACGATAAAAATAATCGTGTGTGGGTACATGAACGGTCTAACCCAAAATGCAATATCTTTCTTTTCAAAAATCCCACTATTTAATATAATCCATAAAGACATTTTGGCGTTATAAACCGATCACAGTATTTTTGATTAAATACCGAAATTATACAATTTTGGGATAAATACCCAAAATTACAATTACCACTCAATTTGCACAAATTAGCACTTAATTAAATAAACCAAGTACACCATTGCAATCAACAAAAATTCCGGTCACCGACTATCCCATATAATTTCCGGAAAATAATAAATAATTAAATAAATATAAAAAATAATTAAATAAATGCAATTAATTACCAAAAATATAAACTTAGGCCAAAAATACTTAAACACCGAAAATAGGCACGGAAAATTTCCAACCAATCTAGATAAATAGCACGATAGATCTAGTCCCTAATTGAGCCGTTCTATCCACCTAACATGCACAAACGAATATTTAAATCGCTAATCCATTCTAACTAACCACCTCATCCACGCTTTACCTAAACTAATCATCCATTAATCGTCATTAACTCCCTAAGTAGAGTTTAGCAAGTAAACTCATCGGTTTAGCGATTCGGTGAGTCACGGTGGCGGCAGCGAGAGGCGGGCGACAAACCTCCTAGCGGCGAAGCCAAGCAAGGCCGAAAGAGTCTTGAAATGGGCCTTGAAGACCTCAGCCCACAACTAGGGTTCGACCTCTGCTCCTTGGGCTGAGAGGCTACTCAAGTGGCAAAAAGTGGCAAGGAGGGACGCGACGGTGCGGCGGTCGATGGTGGAGGCGGATAGCGGGTTTGCGACAATTGAGCTCGACCAAAGTAACATTTTTCTCACCAATTGAACTAGAATCCAAAAAATCAAAAACGGTCCCTCTAATTTTTCCGGTCAAAAACGATCATACTTTTGAAATTTATTAAAAATCTCGGTTTGTAGAAAAATGCGGAGGATGAGTCAATGGTGCTAAATAAATCGTGACATAACAAAACTTTCAATTTATGAAATTGGGTTCAAATTCACGGTTAATTTCAATCTGTGCGATTCGGGCGTGACTAACCTAGAGTAAGCTTTTAGAAATTTTAGTGCAATTGACAGTGGTCGATTAATTTCAGCCACATTGTACATTTCGACACATTGGTGACTTTCGGTTGTCGTGAAAATCTCGAGATTTGATGCGGACACGAGGGATATCAAAACGACAGAAAAATCGTCGATCTAGTCCGATCGACAAGAATTTTGCAATTAGGTGGAATCACCCACATTTAATCACATGGCTTATCGGAGTTGACCTATCTCACGGTCTCTAATCGATTTTTAGCGCGTAAGTAATGGCCCTTGCAAACTGCCCAGCGGTCGAGCAATCGATTTACGGTCGAATTCTCAAATTTATTGCGTTAAAATCTCTTAACGGCTTCACGATAGACTAGTTATCTTGTGAGTAATTAGCTCGGAGAATAGAACTATAGGCGCGTCGATGAAAAGCTCGATTTATTGATTGAAAACAGAATTGGAAATTTAAGATGTCACACATGTAATTCTACTTCCATGGCTATTTGCTACCATTGATCACGAACTACTTCATTATAAGATGATGGTTCACATTCACTAAAGATTTGATTCGATACGGCACATATGCTCCTTGGATAGTCTATCGAACAAGACATAAGACGAGATAGGATATAAGATACCTAGTGAGTTGGTCGATGAACAAACAATCCTTTGTTCGAGATAGGTGGTCAAATAGTCCAACTTGATCTTCGAAGAGGAATATGCTTAGGCGCGAGATGGAGAGGGTTCCTTTGAAGATGATTCTCGGGAAAATGTCCCACTAAAAAGCTATGGCTAGAATCTTCTTCAATTGGTAGTGAAGACTCCTCTGTCGGAGAAAATACCTTGAGATGGCGAGAAGAATTTGTGATCTATTCTCCTACTATAGAAAATGCTG